>CAHIKZ030004686.1:2970000-3150000 GCA_903632075.3 Acanthosepion pharaonis
TTCCATGTTCTTTAAAATTTCCTCACCTGACTCTCCCAGGATCCTTATGTAGAACTATATCTTTCACCTCAATTTTTCTCTTCACCTTTAAGGAAATTTTCCAGCAATTTCTATATAAGTTAGATTGATATTAAAATAGCAGTCCTTCTCTCTTTTATTCGATTCTAAAGAATGTTCCTGTTTCTTAATAGACTTAGGGCCATATCCCGTTGAAACATTTAATCCCGTACGGTCCGTATATAGATGGGTGACAGCTTGGAGAAGAACCAGCAGGTGGTGTAATGGATAACGTGCCGGAAATGGTAATCGGAGATTCGGGTTCAAATTCCAATTGGTATCGTTATATTCATTTTCGTGCAAATATAATTAGGGAAGGTATGAATCCGCCTATTCTCCCCCATCTATGAGTTAATTATTCAGACGTGTATCACTAAAACAGTTATTATCGCTAAAAAAACCTTCTTAAAAATATCTGAAAATATTTTATAGCTTTAAATAAGCAGCAACCGGATAATAAACCTTAGAAAATGAATCAATTAATGTAGACTATTTACATTTTTCAATCTATTGTCCTTATCTTTGTCGCCATATTTATTACAACGCTCCGGCCTTCTTCAGGTGATTGGAATGTCGAACTGAACCCTTTATTTCGCTCACTGGGGTAGAATGTTCTAGTTCCACGTGCCATGTCTAAAGGATGTCAGTTGTCAGTTATCGCCTTGTTAAGTCCCCTCTCCAAGTTCTCCACCGCCACATGGCACAGTGGATAAAGGCGTTAGTTAGATCCAGTGATAGGGCACGACTGCTGAAACGTTGTAATAAATATGGCGACAAAGATGAGGACAATAGTCCGACTAATGTAATTAGTGTACATAATACCTCATCTCAGAAACATAGACAGATACTGAATCAATTAATGTTCCTTAATATTTTGTTTAGTTTTTTGAAGACATATTTTTGCTATTTGAAAGCGCTTTCCGATTTCCGTTTCACATTCCCCGTTGTCTGTTGAAACACTTCCCAGATATTCAAACTTATGTATATAAATTTAACTACCGCCGTAGATTATGTTAAATATTATTGATATATACGAACATTGTTTTCATAATTTACAAAATTTCATAATTTCGTAACATTACAATAAGAAAGTGGATTAAGACTCATCCTAATATCTCCGATACGATTATAAACACAGGAAGAATATCAACAAGAAAAAGTATCAATCAAAACATTCGTACTGAATATTATAAATTTAGGTTGAATAATCACGATTTGATTAAGACGACATTTTTTAAATAATCCTTAGTTCATTTTTTGTCAGATTTTGGGAAGAAAAATTCGAGAAATGAACAGCACCCCCTCGTAAAATGCAATCAAGTTAAATTTGTTATTTTCAGAATTTGTAAAATAAATCTAAGTAAATGAATCCATTCCACACGCAGTCTAGAAAATTATGTATGAAATTGGCACAAAAAACCCTGAAAAAGTGGAGGAAATGTTATCCCCGTCTTATAAAACTAAAAAAAAAAAATACCATAAAACAGGACAATCACCTGCCATTTTGATATGACCTGAATGTCATGGGTACTCAGTTTCAAGTGCCTACAATAAAATGTAGGCAACATGAACTAAAGACATTTCAAAACACATATGGTTGATTTCTTCCGGTAAACTTTTCAGTAACTTGACCCCCAATTCAGAGCAAATAAACAGGAAATAATGTTTTCTTTCATCCAGCCCAAAGGACAACAGGGAAACAATGAGTAAACGAAATGACACGGTTCACCTTACAACTTTGACAAATATTGAAATTGTACTCATTTTATGTCACTTATGAAAGGGACAAATTATCCGTGGAATCCATCAAATGTTTGACCTAAATTCTTCACTGATAATATTGTTTTGGTTAAGGAAATCTTCTATTAAATTTAAATGCTTGTTTCTCAGATAACCGCTTGGATACAAAACAAAAGATAATCTATCTATCTATCTATCTATCTATCTATCTATCTACGTACACACACACGCATATATATATAAGTGAAAAAAGACTTGAAAATAAATCGTAAGTGAAACGTGTGTGTCAATTTGTTACCCCAGGACAGAAAGTTTTAAGGTTTGACAGGGCGAAGATCATCTTGAATGAGTTCGAAAATGATCCTGGAATAAAATATAAATATTTGAACTTTAATTCAATCATGCATGTGCTTCCGATCTTTAGCTATTATTACTTAATAATGGTCACGTGATTTTCTTTTACGATCGAATTGAGCCCGATTCTTCTGTTAAGCTTGGAGATTAATTAGAGTCCAATAGTGTTATAAAAACCTTGGAAAATTCCAGTAAGATAGCTTTAATCATTTTGTTGTAGTTTTTTGTGTATATTATCTACTAGTGAGCCAGTCCAAATGACTTGACTCATTTTATAGTCCACCAAGAGAAGGTTAACTAATCAGAAGATGTAGAATATTCAATCCGCCGTGTATAAAGGCGGCCATTTGGTTTACTCTATCCGAATGTCCAGTGCCAGCTTGTCGGGCGAAGAGGAACAGAAGGAAGAACTACGCTCTACTACTTTTACCGGGATATCTACTGCTAACCTGAACTACGCTGCCCTACTGTCTTCGAAATATTCACTGCTAAACTCTGAATTCTATACTCAAAGACGACCGTCATCATGAACAACACATTTCTATGTTGAAAAGTTCAAATCCTAATCTAACATTAGAACAATTTTTCTTTTACACGATTTGGAAAATGTTGCCCTTTTTCGTATATATATATATATATATATATATATATATATATATATATATATATATATATATATATATATATATATATATATTTTTGAATAAAAGACAGACCACGTTAAAATTCCATGTAATAAGCTATTTCACCATAACCCCTTTAAACATATCTGCTCTGAATTTTACATTGAGCTGTCTGGATATCATCCTCCTCAGGTCTACCCATACGGATTACCTAAGTTTGCATTTATATATATATATATATATATATATATATATATATATATATATATATATATGTGTGTGTGTGTGTGTGTGTGTGTGTGTGTGTGTGTGTGTGTGTACTAGCTTAAAACCCGACCTATCGGACGGCAATTAATCTAGCTCCTGTGGAGGGGCTCTTGATTGGCAATTTGTCTTGTTCAAGAGTTTGAGAGTCCTTAATTATTTGCATATTCTCAACATTCGAAGCTTTCCAGGTTGCCGTTTCAACTGTGCTTTCATTTGGGACTTTTTTTTCTCCTGGCTGCAGCCTTGGCTCTTTTGATTGCAATCTGGTCCTCTGTATGCGGAGATTTCTTTTGTGAGTGCTGCCGTATGAGATAGGTAACATAAACTACAGAAGAACTCAAAATTGATCCTTGCATTTAATATTGCATTAATATTGCATTGATATATATATATATATATATATATATATATATATATATATATATATGTAAGCGAATATATGGATATAGATCCGACAGTATGAACAAGAATACAGAAAAAACAAACAAAATTTTAATATGCATTTATGCTGTATTAATGTTAATATAAAGTTATACAAAAATTTCAGTTATCGGTTTGGATTAGTTGTGCTCTTATGTCCCTCGTCGTTTGTGTTAAATTTTTTATATGTTCTAATGTTTATTATGTTTAAATGAAAATGTCCATGAAGATGGTCTTAAATAGACCAGGAAACGTCCGACGTCGACTTTATATTAACATTAATACAGCATAATTGCATATTAAGATTTTGTTTGTTTTTTCTGTATTTTTCTTCATATATACATGTATACACACACACACACACACACACACACACACACACATATATATATATATATATATATATATATATATATATATATATATATATATATATATATATATATAAATGTTACAGTCAAATTAATGAAAGTAAGCAAGAAAGGATTAATTGTTCGGCTCTGTGTAAGTGTCTGAAAATCCCCACTCATGTAACAAAATAAATTTGCATTTCAGATGCATTCTCGATATTTTGAAGTTCCTGAAGCCATTGTCAAGGTATGTGTTAACTCATAAAATCTTGAAAAAAATAAACATGGATGATATATATGTTTATGTCTATGCGTATCGGGCATTCAAATTTTGAAGAGGATATTATTTCGCCACAATGAAGCACAAAAAGCATGGTCGACCGTAGGCTGTCAAGGGTGGCCACTTCATAATATATTTTTTAAAAAGACAGAATATCCCAAATAGTACCGATCTGGGAGCGTTGAATGCATACAATTACGTACATGTATACAGCTTTATCTCAAAAACTATGTGATAAGTGAAATCGGATGTTGTATTATTTATTATTATTTATATATTATATTCATCATAATATATATATATATATATATATATATATATATATATATATATATATATATATATATTATTGATATTGTATTATTATTTATTAGGCTAGAAAAACTAATTTATCTTTGCTTATATTTCTTTGTAAACCAGTGTAATTGTTTTGTAAGCCAATTTTTTGTAATGTAATTAATTCTTTGTACAACAGTGTAGTTAATAAGAAGTAGACGAGATATCCCTAGACATGGTCAACGGATTGAGTAAAAGCTGCCCATATAGGGTTCAGTTCCAAATTCCCTGTAGTTTAGCCAGGTCGGCATTCACCTGATGACACTCAGAGGGCATTCGTCCGTAACGTCGTCGTACTAGCAACAAAGATGAGGATATTAGTACGCATGTAAATGTTGATAATAATCAATGATCTTAGTTAATAAACCAAATTCTTTCATCTGTTCTTGAAATATAGTTTTCCTTTCTTTTGATGGTTGATATTATTTTTCTTTTTTTTCATCTTGAAGAATTGTTTTATAATCTTTGCTTTGTTAATTGTTTTACGATCTTTACTTTTTAATTGCTTTATGATCTTTACTTTCTTTATTGTTTTATGATCTTTACTTTTTAATTGTTTTATGATCTTTACATTGTTAATTTTGTTGACGTTCTTTAAAGCCCGTCAACAAAATTAAAAAAGTAAAGATCTAGAAAATTGACAAATTATCTATAGAGCAAAAGAAAAATTTTAATCTCGGAAAATTTAATTTTATATTTTAAAAAAGAAAAGCATTGGTTAATTCAAAACCTACATATTAACCTTTTGAGCCTTACGTTCCTGAAAAATTTTAACCCTTCTTCCTGAGCTCCTGAGTCAAAATTCGCAAATAATTGGAATGTAATGTTTCACGGTATATACAGTTTGCCTTTGTGTGCTTGAGTACTTATATCCTTATATCATAGTTATAATGATTTTTATCATCGTCTTAATCTTTCTCTCTGGTCCTGTCTCTTTATAGATGCATTTGTTTATATTTATATCAGCCATTTATTTTTCAGTCAACTGTAGGGCTCAGGCGTTTCTCAAGTCTTTCAGGCACAAAGAATAATGGGCGACAACGGCTCATGGCGCCTTGGATACGGGTTTCACTTAAGATGTACTCTTCTCCTAGAACAACTCAAGTCTAGAATCTCTCTAAGACAATTGTTTTTAATCAGCCCTGCTATCTAAAAACATGGCTAGTAAAGAAATAGATTAATACCTTTTCCCAAAGGAGTTGTTAGAAGCTGAACGCAAAAGCCTCGAATAGAATTTGAAGTCTACCGCCTGCTGAATCCATTGCTGGCGTCCGGGTTATTCAAAAGAAAAATTCGAAAATTAGAATAAAAACAAATACTAAGAGACTGAAACATATCCAGCACATTACTGGATTCGAAAAGTTAAGTTTTGATTATTTTAACCCTTTCAACCCTGCGTTCCTGAAAGATTTGAACCCTTCTGTCTGAGCTCCTGAGACAAAATTCGCAAATAAATGGTATGAAAGTTTCACGGTAGATATAAAAATAGATACAAGTGTTTACCCACCCTTCAACCGGTGGTTGAACATTAAGTAATTTTTCTTTACCACTGTTCAACCGGTGGCTGGGCATGACATTATTTTTCACTACCACTTTGGGTGGGTATTATGTCATTTTTCTCTACCACCGGTAAAGCGGGGGTCAGGGCGGAAAGTGTTAAGGATTGTATAAAAATTAAATTCATTTTTTTATAAAAAATATTTTGCCAATAATATAAAGAATGAATGAATTTTATTTAACGCTGTTCATATTTCGCTTTGTATTTTTTTAATTTGTATTCGGAAAAATGTGAATAAAAAAGAAGAAAAGAAACTCATGAGACGTAATCTTTTGTTCATTCGATATTTTCTCTTATTCCGTTTTTTTTTGTTTTTTTTTCTGAGTCATCCACCTCCATTATATTCGACTAACGTTTCTACTCATGAGCATCAATTTTAATGGCGTCTGTAGCCAGAAATGCAAAAAGCTAATTATCTTTACAAGAGTAGGCGACACAAATTTTCACTGATTAATATCAACGCTATTTACTGATATTATACTTTTTTTTATCTTTCCTAACAGTTTCAATGCAAAGTTGGATCATCGAATTACTTTGTGCTTTTAAAGTTATTAACCTTGTAAGCCCACGAGATTTATATTAGAAGAATCAAATTAACTCTACGTTACAGTTTTGAATGAAGTTCAAAAACCGTTGATCCAAAATAACTTTTCTGTACTCAGAAAAATAACATTTGCCAGTGAGTAACAATTATTTTATGGCTGAAAGACTTCGTTAGCATTGTCCTGACTCCGTTCCAGCCAAGAAAATGCATGTTGGCGTAATGATTATTAGATTTTCATTATTATTTTGCAAGTTATGTACGGTTTTGATATCATCCGTAAAACCGTCATGATCGTATTATTTAAGTGAAAAAAAAGATAATTGAAGATAATTCAATCACCTGAAAATAATTTGAAAAGTATTTGATAAATGCATCCCCTGTCGAACAGGCTTCTCTTTCCTGTTTTTACTACCAATGCTGTTGAAACAGTGTGGTATACGAAAAATCTTCAAACAAGTGAATATATTTTATATGAGCTGATAGTAGTAAGATATAATAAAACGATATAGTTACCCAGTCTCAGCCCAAAAATTAAAGAATAAAAAGGAAGAAAGTTAAAAAGATATCTTGCACTGTCTCGCCTAAGTAGAAATTCTTTATATAAAATCATTTTTTTATGACGCTGTTTGACCAACAAGCCAAAAAATGTTTTTCAAATTGTTTTTATTTGTATAATCCTATGAAATACTTGTCCAGATTTAAATCATATATATATATATATATATATATATATATATTTTGAACAATAAGAAAATAAAAAATTAAAATTTTTAGACACACTGGGTTGTAAAATAATATTCTTTCATTTTTTTTTATTATTATTCCATTTAGATTCCTCGACTAGTTTCGACCGAAATGGCCATCATAGGGAGGAGAAATATTTCTGCTTGCTGGTAGCAGCGAACTACAGAAATGAATGTCTTGATGGAGAAAATGAACTTTTTGTCTGTAGTTTTCATTTGTTTTTTTATTTTTTTATCTTTTAACATGAATCTTTTAACATTCCTTGTGTTGGTCAAACAGTCTCTTTTTAAGTTGTTATTTGAGATAAGTGCTGGATAGATACATATTATTCTGAATTCTCTGGTCAGTTTGACAGTTTTATTGGACTTGGTGAGGGGATGTGTCTCTGTTTAGTGTTTTGTGTGTGTGTTATTTGGTTCTTAGGGGTGAGTGGTATGATATGTGTAAGCATGTGTATTGCTGTGGGTGTGTGTTATCATTTGGCTCATTAGGGGAGTGATTGAGTATGATGTGTGTAGTGTGTGTGTATATTCATGTGGGTGTGTGTATAAGTGTGAGGCCTCACACCTCCGTAAGCATGTCTGTCTTGTGTGGGTGAGAAATGTGGGTAGGTTTTGATTTGTTGACTGTCTATATATATTGTTAAATTTATGATTTAGCCCGGCTGGGTATTTTGTTTTTAGACGTTGTATCCACTTATTTTCATGGGACTCTAAAATCTTTCTAATGTTATCTGCTCTGAACTTTTCTATTCTCTCAATTATAGTGAATTTGGCATGGGTTTTGAAATCATGTTTTTCCAGGCGGAAATGTTGTTCTACAGGTAATAATTTTTCATGGGGAGTCGATTTAATTCGCTTACGATAATTATTAATTCTGTAGTGAAAGGGCCATTCAGATTTTCTACATTTTGTTTCTGGCATAGTGTGCATTCTGGGAGGTAAATTATGTTATGACTTCTACAGTTAGAATCGTGGTAGATTTTGAAAGTAGATTTAGTGATTGAGCTAGTGAATGAATTCGTGATTTTAATATGGTTGAAACATAAACTTCTTTTGTTGTTTCATGGTTGGGAAAATCCCGTTGTATTTGTTCTTAGTTCATTACGGATTACCTTGTCCCCTGAAATGTGGTTACTACCTATGATTTCTTTTAGGTTCTTAGGTCTACGATATGCAAGAAGGCCGGGTTCCTTAAGCAGTTTTTTTTAGGTCTGGTTTGAGATGTAGTATTTCCCAGCGACGTTTGATTGTTTGGGATAGTGGAGGCAGAGTGGGATTGAAAGTGGTTACTAGAGGGATGCGGCTAGATTTATTTTTAATCTTGTACATTAGGGTGTCTTCTCCAGGTGTGGAAATTGCTTTATTTATTTGTTCCCTGATTAAGTGTTGTTTATAGCCACGTGTTGTAAATTGATGCTCCAGATTTTCAATGTGTTTATTTAATTCTTCATTGTTGGAACATATCCTTCTGAGTCTAAGTGCTTGTGAATAGGGAAGGTTCTCTTTGAGGTGTTTAGGGTGGGAAGACTTAAAGTGTAGATAGTTGTGGGTGTCGGTTATTTTTGTGTGTAGTGTCGTTTGTAGTTTCCTGTTTTCATCTATGTAAAAACGGGTGTCTAAAATGTTACTGATGTTGTGGATTTTCATAGTCAAACTTAATTGAGTCGTGCACTGTGTTTAGGGTCATATGAATAAGTTTGTCAATTGTAAACAAAGAATATATCATCGATATATCTTTGAATACACAGTCGCTACCAATGATTGGATAAACAAATTTTTCCATGAATATATCATCGATATATCTTGCATAGCAATACACAGTCGCTACCAATGATTGGATAGATATGGGCACTTTATCACATAAAAATTTTTCCATATTTCTTTATATAATATATATATATATATATATATATATATATAAATTTAAATATATATATATATATATATATATATATATATATATATAATATATATATATATATATATATATATAATTTAAATCTGGACAAGTATTTGATAGGATGATAAATATCTAAAACAATTTGGCATTTTGGTCAAATAGCGTTATCTGAAAAAATGATTTTATATAAAGAAATTGTAATTAGGCAAGACAGTGCAAGATATTAACTTTGAACTTTCTTCCTTTTTATTCATTAATTTTGGGGCTGAGATTAGCTAACTATATATATATATATATATATATATATATATATATATATATATATAATTTTATACATGTACATGCATTCAACGCCCCCAGATGTGCACTATTTCGGACATTGTGTCTTTTTAAAAAAATATATGATGAATTGGCCACCTTTGACAGCCTACGGTCAACCAAGCGGTTTATGCTTCATTGTGGCGAAATAAAATCCTCTTCAAAATTTGAATGCCCGATACGCATAGACATAAACATATATATCATCCATGTTTATTTTTTTCCAGATTTTTGTGAGCTAACACTTACCTCTACAATGGCTTCAGGCACTTCAAAATATCGAGAATGTATCTAAAAGGCAAATTTATTTTATTACGTTTTTGGGATTTTCAGACGGTTATACAGTGCCGAACAATTAATACTTTCCTGCTTACTTTCATTAATTTGACTGTGACATTAAGGATCATGACACATCCTTGGCCCCACTTATCTGTTGTAAACCCTGTTACAATGGACTAACTGCATGGTTTCTGGAGGGAGCCACAAAGCTATGCGGGCAATTGTTATTTTCTCTAATAATCATAACAGTTTCAATGCTTCTTCTAAAAAATAAAATATCCTAATCTTCCGTCAGCTATGATACCTGTTGTCTACTTAGATTCGTTCCTACCCATGCACCCTCAGTACATAAAAATGATATGAAGAATTGCCTTCATAGGAAGTGGAAGAACGACATTGAATCTATGGTTTTATCTACCGCAAGGAAAGTTAGTTGTCTGTGTATCGCCAGGATGTTTTTCTCGCCTGAGTCCATTCTTCAATTCTACAAATCAAGCATACGTCTTTGTGTATGGAATACTGCTGCCATATATGGCCTGGTGCTTCCTCTGTTCATCTCGAGGTCCTCGACAAAATCCAGATTATAGTTATCAGGGAAGCAACTAAAAGAAAAGGAGACGGATATGCAATTTGATAGATCCTGATCTCGCAAATCGTATACAGTCACTTTCTCACAGACGTGCTGTGGCTTCCCTCTGTCTTTTCTACAAATCTATTCATGGAAAATGCTCTGAAGTGCTACTTTCACTGTTACCCCAACTGCGTGAATTTAAGCACGCTACTGGGTTGGTATCTCACTCCCACCATCTCACTCTCCAAACGGCTAAATGTAGCCGTCTCTTCTACTCCAACAGCTTCTTATCTCGCATTTTCTGTCAGTGGAACTCCCTTCCTCTCACTTGCTTCAACTGATAGCTATAATATTCAAATATTCAAGTGTAATCGTCGTAATCTCGAAGCCTTGAATTTGATCCCTGTCCTTCTCGTTATTCTTTTCCCAAACATTCCTCTTTACTCTTAATCTCAATCCTCTGTAACCCTTTGCGTGCTAGTGGTACTCTCGCCTTGCTTGGGGTGATTTGCTTTAAAAGAAAAAAGAAAGAAAATGCTTCCAACTCAGTTCCTTCTGAAGACAATATCTCTGTTTATTTAGGTGCAAATGGCAATGAACAGCACTGGATCACACAGGAAGACCTGAATGATCATTCCCGTAATTTCTACTTTTCTAAGCAACATTCGGAGCTCCTGGCATCCCGGTTTAAGCAGTGGATTCCTGATCACGGCACATGTAAGAATCATTAGTTTGAGGACACGGAACAAAGACTTTGCCTGATACTTCGACAGGTTGCGATATTGCACAAATGTCTCTAGTCGGGTTACCTTCACTAGCTTTTCAAACAATCCCTCAGATTAGCATCTTTTCGTAGACTCTTCTAAGCGATGTCTGAAGGCGGTGCTTCTGTACAATCGGAATAAATATTTTCTCTGTCTTTTTACAAATACTTTCATGGTAACTGCTCCGAGGAGCTGCTTTCGCTGGTTCCCAAACTTCATGAATTTATGCGTTCTACTAGGCTGGCATCTCGCTGACACCCTTTCACTGTCGAAACTGTTAAATGTAGCCGTCTCTTCTACTCCAACAGCTTCATGTCTCGCACCTCTCGCTTGTGGAAATTCATCCCCTCTTCTTGTTTTCCTGGTAGCTATAATCTCCAATTATTCAAATGTAATGTCAATCGACGTCTCCGGATGCCATGACCTATCCCCTATCCTTCTCTTCTTCCTTTCCTCTTTCACTCCTATTTTGTCTCACTCCAACTCTCTGTAACCCCTTGCGTGTTAGTGGCTTCCCGCCTTACTTGGGGTGAAACTCTTAAAAAAAAACTAACTCAGTCTATCTGAAGGAGTCTGTAAGCCCATCTGTAATCTGTCAAGTATAGTGGTATCAGTGGTATCTCTGCTGGAACCTCCATGTTATTGGACGTTTAATGGGTATGCAAGTGAGCTTCACAAAGTATTGTTGCTTTGACTGTCTCTGCGACAGTCGGGCTGTGTCCAGCCACTACAACCAGGAGGTCGAAGAGCGCTTTCTTGTCTAGCAAACACAATATCAAAGAAAATCCTCTAGTGGAGAAAAACAAGTTACATCTTCCTACTCTTGTTATCAAGCTTGTCTAATGAAGAATTATGTGAAGGCCCTTCCTTCCAACAAATGTGAACCCTATTCCCAGCTCGCAGTTCAGCTAATCTCAAGGAGGGCATATTCGTCGGACCTCAGATCCGAAAAGAGTTGAAAGATAAGGTATTTGAGGAGCTTATTACCTTAAATGAACTGAAAGTAGGGGAAGAATTTAAATCAGTCTGACAAGGTTTCCCGGGTAACACACAAGTACCAGATTACCAAGTGTCTGTCGAGAATTTGTTACAGGCTTATGAGGACATGGGATGCCGAATATCACTCAAAATTCTCTACCCCCACGTTAATTTCTTCCCTCAAAACTTCAACGCAGTGAGTGATGAGCCCTGAGATAGGTACCATCAACAAAGATATTACTAAGATGGAAAGAAACTAGCAAGGAAGGTGGGACCCCAGCATTATATGAGGGACATTTGCTAGATGTTTCAGCGTGACAGAGACGATATTATCCCCAAAAATGTCATTTCTGGCTATTTTATCTACTCTGCCATGTATGTATGGGATTATCCAAGTCATTTAATCATTTAAGCTCTGTATATAGGCCAATTATTCCTTATGTGGGGCGTATGCCCCGCTGGTGGGTCAGGGTAATATTTTGGTTGGGCATGCTTTGGATGTGCACTTTTTGGCTTACTATACCAACAAAATAATGGAGCAATTCGAGAATGAGTTATTGACAGTGAATTGTTTTTTTTTTTTTTATTGAGTCTTAGTGAGAGTGTTGATGTTAATGCGTGTGAATACATAAACATATTTTGTGCGTATGTACATACATGTGTAACTGGTATACAGAGTATTTCCCGTCTTCCACACTCGCGTGTCTTGGTCAAAATGGAAAGGGCGTGATGCATGTCGCTGGAAGAGCGCATGTTTTGTTGACCAATCAGCGCGTGTGAGCATTTCATTTAGAAATGCCAAAGTCGAACATTGCCCAAAATCGGTTAAGAAGCATTGATCTAGGTTGTTTTTTTATAATATGGCTCTGTCATAAATAAAATAAACTCATATTTTTTTAATTTTTATGCAGTAAAATAAAAAAAAATAACTATGTGCCAGAGCAAAACTGTTCAGAAATTTTACTTCACCACATCAAATTCGTGAAGAAAAAACAAAACCTATTCAACTACTTGCTCAAGTGAAATCTTTTTTTTTTTTATAAACAAATGTTATTGGTCAGTTATTGGTCATCTCGTTTCCACTGTGTCCAAATATAATCTGCCTAGGACAAGGATTGAAAACGAAATTGCTAAATTCAGACAGGAATTAAGGTGTTTGAATACAGTTTCTTTTTTCGATAAAGAACTATAAAAAGATTAATATTCAGTTAATTTTATTAAGATTAAATTAAAATATTTATCTTTATAACAAAATAAAATTATGCTTTGAACTTACGAGCAAATTTGCCATTTTCACGTGTGATATAACTATAACTTTCATATACTAAAAAAAGGCCGAAGAATAAAGAGATTTTCATTAATTTTAATGATGAGTTTTCCTCCTGCTAACTATAAAAAAAAACTGATGAAATGGCAACTGCACTTAATATTGAAAAGTTTGCCTATTTCAGTCACGCTTAACTATTAACGCTAACGTCGTAAACAAGTCTTCGTGTTTTAACCTAATTGGTTTCTAAACCCCAGTTGGTTCGCGTGTAGTTTGTTTATAATATATTACATCGGTTTATCACTTTAAGTGTTTACAGTGTCTACAGAGGGATTACGATAAATATTATGAATTTTCTAATGCATAAATCTTAAGGTAATATATTGATAAAAACATAATGTCATTGTTCGTGATTATATAATGACAATAAAAATAATGAAAATAATAACAATAATAATGTATATTATATGTAAAAAAAATATATAACAAAAAAGCGCGCGTCAGGTGACAAATCAGAAACGATGTCTTTGTTCAAATGATCAATATGGAACTGGAGAAAGACATTAATTATGCAAGGAAAATATTATAGAAAAATATTATAGAAAAATATTATAGAAAAATATTATAGAAAAATAACCAGTGCAGCGACTAGAAATGAAAACACAATCAAAACAGGAAAAAATAGCAGGAAAAATGCGGAATGAAAAGGTTGTGCAAAGAATTTAAGAGACAGAAAGTGAATATCTTGGATGAAAACTTATGAATAGGGCTTTAAGAACAGAGCAAGTGAAGAATAACCGAATTTCTGTGGCAATGACTTGACTTCCAGGTGATACTGTGAACCATTCATCATCCATGCTGGGAACACTTCGCCGTATATATATATATATATATATATATATATATATATATATATATATATATATATATATATATATGTGTGTGTGTGTGTGTGTGTGTATACATACATACACACACACACACATATATATATATATGTACACACGCATACACACACACACATATATATATATATATATATATATATATATATATATATATATATATATATATATATATATATATATATGTATATATATAAGTAATAAACTATAAAGACGAAGATATTGTCGCCTGCCTTATCAAGCCCGGTGTGCACTGAGTTCGTGCGGTCGTGAAATAGAATTTAACTTTGAAAGCAAAAAAAAAAAAAAAGTAGTTTAAAAATAATACGGAAGTGTGTGTTAAATATTGAAATGTATAAATTCTGCATTAGTTTTTTGACTGGTTGTTTTTTTTTTTCCAAATCTACATACACGAACTCAGTCCACACCGGGGTTGATAAGACAAACCATCGATATCTTTGTCTGCCGAAATAGACTATTCCTCATATAATGTAATTTTGTATTTTATCGTTCACTAATTACATTGTTCTGTATTAATAAACACATTTATCTATTCTTGTGGATCAGTTTTAATATTTTATATTACGAGGGTACACTTGGATTACATACCAACGGATTTGTTATCTTTACAATATATATATATATATATATATATATATATATATATATATATATATATGTGTGTGTGTGTGTGTTTATTTTTTGACATTTTCGATACCTTCTATTTTTCCTCTAAATGTTAGAATCAGTGAAACGACAAATCAGCTTTCGGCATTTGAACCGGCGAGCTCTGTTTGTCTAAGCGACCCCTTTAACCTGTGAACTACTGCCGAAATAATTCTTCCTTTCGACTTCTTGAAGGAAATGTGTGTTAATCTTGAATGTTTATTGAAGCAACGAGATAACAATCTCGGCGTTGTTAAGTGAGAGATTTCAACACGTTGTCGCTTGATGAATTAATATCTGAACTGAAGTCGTCTTGGAATTAAAGTTTTCTACTTGCCGCTATTGCTTGGAAAACCCTATTCATTACTTTTACACAACTTTCATGTAAATGAGTTCGCCATCTTTTTTTTATTTTTACTTTTTTTTTTTATTTAAACATTTTTAAATGTCGGTTTTCTTTAACTTTCCATCCTGGAATTTTTTTTTTCCTCACTGCTTCATCTTTCAACCTTATCTTATGTGTTGATTTACGTTAACGTCGATATTTTTTTTTTCATTTAACCATTTTTTTCTCTTCCTCTTCAGGAATACTCATTTTTTTTTCTTTCCTGGGAGGAGGAAAAGTCACACGTATTTGTTATAAAAGGTAAAAAGCAAAAGAAAAATGGCGTTGAAAAATGGAACTCCGTGGTTTATCTTCAGATAGGAAATAAAGTGATATATAAAGTTCAGTGGAATGTCTTCCTTCAGCTTTTTATTCTGTTGCTAGAGATTTATAACAAATTCGCACTGCTGCAAAGGTTCACACAGTGACCTCATTTTTTTAGATTTCTCTGTGAAACACAAATCTTTAAAAAAAAAGTAAAACAAAAAATGGCAACGACTTAGGCCGAAATATTTTCATTCAAACAAGAAAAAACAGCATTCTTGATTTAATACTTCCGACATAATAACACTTCTTCTGAATTTTAAAATAAGGATTCAGACATTTTGAATATTCTCATCTTTGTTATTAAGCGTTATAACGTTTCAACCGTCTTACACTCTGCCTTCTTCAGTTTTCAGCTTTAATTGATAACCTTCGACTTTATAAAAAAAATTTCTTTCTGAATATTTGGGATGAGGATTTCTTTATTCTTTTTTATTTGCCATCTCCTTTCAGGACGTAGGCGATCATGGCTCTCCACCCTCTTCTATCACTTGCAGCTCTCAACAAGTTCCTTCCCTCTGCTCCCCCCAGACAACGTTCTGTCATCCACTTGCTTACGTCCGCCGGGTATGCCGCGCATTGTTTTCCCGTGTCTCTCATTCCCTTTATTCGACCCGTGAGTATCAGATTCTCCAGACCCTCCTGTCTCATTATGTATCCCAGAGAATTCAGCTGCATTTTCCTGATATTTATTGTAAGCCTCTTCCTTGTTTGCAACTTCTCCAAGATCTCATCTTTGCTCACACGCTCGGTCCATGATATCTTTACCATCCTTCTGTAGAACCACATCTCTGACGCCTCGAGGCTTTTCTTTATCTTTGAGGAAATCGTCCAACATTCGATGCCTTAAAGGACAGATCTCATGTAACAGTTCGGTATTATTTTCTCCGTTACCAAAGATATCCTCCTTTCTCGCAGTACTCTGCTCAGCTTTTGGGATGTGTTCTTGGCCATCCCGATACGCCTACAGATCTCAGTGTCAAGTGGCAACCTTTTGCTATCTATGTGCCGACTGAGGGTTTTAACATCATTCAGTGTGCCAACAGCATACGTATTTTTATACAAGTCAAGGTCAATAACTGTTCGACAATATATTTTATATAGTAATCTATACGATAATATGTAAACCACATTAATAGAATAAATTGTTTTTAAAAGTTGTAAGTTTTTATTATTAATGGCAGACGAACGAATGAGCTGTTAGGGTCCCAGCTGGTGGCAAATAATGGATCCCCCCCACACACAAAAACTAAAACACCATGAAAGTATAGAAATACATTTTTATAGTAGATATCAGCAATAGATTTTAATAGTAAAAAAAAAAAATACAAAATCTCTTAAGACAATTAAATTTCGTCATTTAATGATCCATAAGAAATTGATATGTCGTTAAGCAAACAATGTAACCATTTCAGGGGTCGACTTAGGGTTTTAAAATCATTCAGTTAGTCAACAGCATACGTATTTTTATACAAGTGAAGGTCAATATATTTTTTCTACAATATATATTTATACAGTAATATATAGAATATATAATTTAGTATATATTAAAATTGAAACAGTTAAATATCTTCCTTGTGTTTTAGTAGTTATTGGTTCGGACTTCGTGATGTCATTTGTGGATGCGTACCATTGGAAAATGCTTGGAGTAGGTTCCTGACTCCTGCTCTAAATAATAAAAATAATAGCAAACCCTTAGATAGCCTTAGATGTCTTTGGCATAGACAAGATCACCAAATAACAATGAAATCTACAACAGTGGAGATATACCGGAAGACCTCAGCAGATCTATCTTCGTAGCTACGCTAAAGTAACCAGGCTCAAACGAATACGAACTTTACCGAATAATAAACCTAATGAGCCAAGTGACAAAACTTATCATGTGTATTCTAATGAACAGAGCGCGCAGAAGAATCAATCCGGCGATAGGACAAGAACAGTGCGGGTTCGTTAAAGACATTGGAACAAGGAACGCGATATTCATGCTCAGAATTTTATCAGAAAGAGCGATACAGATGGAAAAGGACGTGTACCTATGTTAAATAAACTACACAAAGGCCTTCGACAAAGTACGCCACAAGGATCTGATTTAACTGCTCAGCAACTTTGATATTCGGGAAAGATATCAGAATAATCAAGAACCTATACTCGCAGCAAACAGCATGCATGTGCATAGGGAACGAGTTCGGGGAATACACAAAAATAGAAAGGCGCGTAAGGCAAGGATGCGTCTTCTCACCCGACCTGTTCAACCTATACAGCGAGGCAATTCTGAGATAATTGGAAACCCTACCGGGATTTAGCATTGGCGGCCACAATCTTAACAACATAAGATACACAGATGATACAGTACTGATAGTAGACACGGAAATTAAATTAGAAAATCTCCTACAGAAGATAGTGACGGAGAGTGAGAAGAAGGGACTATGCATAAGCTACGTAGTGCATGGTCGTCAGTAAGAGGATGAGCCCGAAATGGGATGTGAAAGTCGGGAACACTAGAATCAAGCAGGTTCAGAAGTTTAAATACCTGGGAAACGTCTTGACAGAGGATGGTAAGTGCGACACTGAGATCTGTAGGCGTATCGGGATGGCCAAGAACACATCCCAAAAGCTGAGCAGAGTACTGCGAGACAGGAGGATATCTTTGGTAACGAAGAAAATAATACCGAACTGTTACATGAGATCTGTCCTTTAAGGCATCGAATGTTGGACGATTTCCTCAAAGATAAAGAAAAGCCTCGAGGTGTCAGAGATGTGGTTCTACAGAAGGATGCTAAGGATATCATCATATCGTTCAGCTGGGATCTGTTTCAAAAGGTGGCGGTTTTTGCGAAAAGTATCTTTTAACAGGAATTCCTTCTTATTTTTAGAAGGCGGGAGAAATGAGAGTGATTTGATTCACTGGAAGTAGAATGGCGTGTCCTAGATGTAAAAATTCTGAACCGGTGGAACTAAAGATTGGAGTTTATCAGAACATTTGCCATGAACATAACGACATAAGATAGATATAGCTATGTGACTTTGAATTTAATTTCCCTTAATCTTTTTTTGTCTTCATTGTGGAGTGGGGCTGATTTTATGTCAATATTTCTTCATAGAATCATAGGGCTGCTACAAAATTGATCGGTGTAAACATAGACATGGAAACAATACGCTAACATAGAAAAATATAGGATAAAAACAAAGAAATAAAAATAAAAAAAAATAAGTGAATTTTGAATTAAAAAGGAATAACAAGAAAGATTGCAGAAAATAGAAAATAAGCAATGAAACATAAGCGAAGCTGAACACACACACAAAAACAAAAAAAAAACAACAACAAACAAAAAGAAACTTCAATAGAATAAATATTGAGAAAATAAAGTATTTCTAAAAGGAAACGGCGTCATTATGTCTGCTTATTTGTGTAACTGGTGATGCACACGTGTGTGGAGTAGTGTCCAAAACCTGTATAATGCATTTCTTTAAGCTTAGTTATTATTGATTCGCGTATATTCCCAAAACTACTTAACGGTAAATTATGCCTGATGTTTTAAACAAATAACTTACCTAACCTATAAAGCTCACAGTCTGTGTTTGTTTCCTTTTAAAAACTTGAAAATTAATTTTCAGTTGGATGCCAGTGACGATGCTGGAGTGTCAGAGAATTTCGTTCGTTTTTCTTGAATGTTATCTGAATTAAAACGCAATATATTTTTACTGTAGTGTTTTATGTTCTACCATAAATATAAAACACTATTATTCCTCTACAACGTTCCTTTATCGTTTCATATTATTGATTGATTTGTTAAAATTATTAATAAATAATTGAATGAAAGTAAATGGATCAAACGAACGAATTTATCTTACAGCCCAATACGAGACCTATATATATATATATATATATATATATATATATATATATATATATATATATATAATTTAGTCTTAAGGTGTGCTATATTTATGGAATAAAGTGCTCAATATCAGAGAGATAGTGTGTAAATATAAAAGTGAACATAGAAGTCAACATTTAGAGGCGACAGTCTGTTTCATGCTATATGCAATCGTCAGGCCACACGATTGCATATAGCATGAAACAGACTGTCGCTCTATGTTGACTTATATATATATATATATATATATATATATATATGTACGCTCCCTTGGGCTGAATATGACACATGTCTGTGTTTAAAGTGTTGCCCCCGCATATATCGGATTGATGATATAGTTCAGCTCCTCAGTCTTTCCACATGAGGCATCAGGTTTTTTTTAAATGATTCCACATCATATTTTTACTGTTTTTACATATATAAGTACCGAGAATCAATGAAAGGGTTATAATGAGTTTGTTGAAAGGAGATAACGCTTGACCAAAGACATGAAGTGCTTAAGACTATATTGATTCCAGAAGCATCCTGTCAGGAGTCTGTTCCGCAAAGTAGCAGTACTCAAAAAAAAAATGCTGTCCGAATAGAACTTCCAAATTACCAGTAGAATACGAAGGAAATGAAAAGAATACAAATCCGTTTATGTGGTCTGTTGGGTTTGTAAATATAAAGGTCTGAACTGAACAGTAAATAACTGAACTGGTCACCACATTTGCCGATGGAAATAACGATGGAGTTAGCGATAGGCTTGAGATTTTTCTCTCCTGGGAAAAATGTTGTAGGGTGGGAAATGGTGTGTCATTCACAAAATCACTTAGACGATTTGGGGCCCTGTCGAGGCTGGAAGGTGAGAATTTTACAGCTCCCGCGTAGATATCGTAGCAATACCACATTTTTATTCTGAACTTACTTCGTTATCTTTACAGACAGAGAATTCTTATTTCGAGCAATATTACCAGAATGTAAATGGTAATGTCTGGGGAGATGAGATCTTCCCTGGTGTTAAGGTTAATAATAAATCCGTATAGAAAATAACGTTAGTGTTTCTTGTTTCGTTTGGCTTGGTTTATTTTATTTTACGGCATATCAACCTCAACGGATTATTTAACGCCGACAATATATTTTATTGCTGGTAATATCTTGTTTTGTCATAAAAACTGTTTCTAGTAATATTTTTTTCAAAGTTGTATTGCTGATAATAATTTTTTCAAATAAATATTACTGGTAATAGTTAACTATTTTCCCCTAGCTGGGACCCTAACTGGTGCTACCACCCTGGGTCAGGCTGGACCTGTGAACACCAGCAATTATGAGGTGGTACAACGATCCTCAAAACCTCCTGATCAGAGGCCTTGCTGTTGGATGTAGTTTAACGTCTTACCCAAGACGATTATTTTTTCTTGTTCCTACGTCCGAGGGTAAATGTGGCACAACGCAACCTAATGATGTAGTCTGCTATGCGCACATGTGGGTAAAATCAAAATTACTTAGTTTCCCTCAGTATATAACTTTTGGGACGCAACGGACATAAGGGATTATCTCTGAAGATTCTATATTAGTCACAATGATAGACGTACAACCTGAGCGGACGTCTTCCTAGAGATTAGCTTAATGAGAGAATCACATAATAAATGCATTTTTGTCATCCATATTTATTATCATTATCTGTCTATATCTCAGAGATGAGGCATTATGATTACTTACTTGAGGACACAGGGCCAAGTGCATAAAGACGTTAGTTAGATCCAATGACTAGACCCAAAGAGTGGTGAGTTCAATACCAGGTCGCAGCAGTGGTGAACCAAAAATCTTAGAGAGTTCAGTTAAAGAGAAATGACTGATACATCTAGAAGAGGCATGACATGTGGAACTAGAAAAATCTACACCGGTGGATTAAATAAAAGGTTCGGTTCTAAATTCCAACCAACTGAGGAACGCCGGAGCGTACAATGGCCGGAACGTTTTGAATATGGCAATGAGGATAGGGATAACAGTTCGAATAACGTAAATAATGTATCTATTATCATATAGGATAAATCTTCCCATTTTCGCAAGTTTTTGCATAGCAGAGCAACTGGCAATTTTTTTCTTTATAAAAATTTATTGCTGGTAATTTTACTATGAAAATGTATTTTTATATTTTCATAGTGTTTTGTTTTTGTCTATATCTCGGAAATCAGGTATTATAATTATTTGCATCATTTACATTATTAGGACTGTTATCCTCACCTTTACTGCGATATTCAAAACGTTTCGGCCGTTGTACTCTCCGGCCTTCTTTTCCAGAGTTGTGAGTTCAATACAAGGCCACAGCAGTGGTGAACCAAAATGTGCAGAGCTGAGTTAAAGAGAAATGACTGAAACATCCGGAAGAGACCTGGCACGTGGAACTAGAACAATCGTGCCCGGTGAACGAAATATAGGGTTCGGAGCGAAATTACAATCATCTGAAGAAGGCCGGAGCGTACAATGACCAAAAAGTTCTTTGGGTTTTTTTTGGGGGGGGGGCATTTGACCATAGCTTGGATTCTACCTGGTGCTACCACCCCAGATTATGTAGACCTTGGAACAACAGCAATTAAGAGGTGTTTCCACACTCCTCAGAACCTCCAAACTCCAGATCGGAAGTTTTGCTGCCGGATGAAGTTTATCGTCCTACACAGGAAACCTCGTCAAAGTGAATGAAAATTACCTAGCATAAGGGTAATTTTCACTGTTTTTAATTGCTTTTGTGTTATATTATTCAGTTTTCTGAGATGAAATTTGTTTTTCAGTCAGTCAGGTGCCATACGCGATACCCACTTGAGCAGTAATGTGTTTTTCGACACCTGACTGACTATAGGTTATCATTTCTTTCTGAGCTAGACTGGCTGCCCACCAAGGCTATACATCCCAGTATTCAACACGTAATTGGGCGGGGAAGACAGATTCATATCTTTCCGAAGGGTATTTGTGCGTAAGTGAATGCATCGAAACCAAGTGAATTTCGAACTCGATTCTCCGATTTCTAAGTCGCAGCCGATATCCCTTACTTCACAACGCAGATTATTAGATGTTTATAAAAATAGTTTTTTCTGAGCCGACCAAGCATAAAAATGAACACAATATGGGAACCGGTAATAAGAGCACTGGAAAAAAGCAATGAATAACAACAAATTTGCAATATAAGCTCTGATAAAAAAATTCAATAATAATCAGAAAAATTGCAATATGAGCACTGGTAAAAATGGTTTCTGATACATTAGGTTTATAAGACCCCAAAATTCATCCAGAAATATCCTCAAGATCACATGGCCCAGTGGATAAAGACGTTGGGTAGATGCAGTAACTAAACACAAATGTTGTGAGTTCAATAAGTGATGAACAAAAACATGGAGAGTTGAGTTAAAAGGAAATAACTAAGACATCTAGAAGAGCCATGACACCTATAACTAGAACATCGGTTCGGTTCGAAATTCCAATTACCTGAAGAAGGCCGAAGCATGCAACAACTGGAACGTTGTCAACATGGCAATGAAGATGAGGATAACAGCCCGAATAATGTAAATAATGCAAGTAATTTTCTTCACTTTACTTATGTTGCATTATATCACGACATATATTGATAAACTGAGCGAAGCATAATAATGCCGCCTTTTGCTTCTAGTCAACCAAGAACCAAGCTATATAAAAAGTTAACTAAAGTCAGCGATAGAGCTTTCTTTTATTTAGGACTGTTCGACTAGAAAGCAAAAGAGTTCTTGAATTGCAAATCTCATATTGAATGAATTACTTTGAACACATGGCACAACTGTTGGATATAATATTGCGGTTTAAGAAATGATAAATTTCTTTGTTAATGAAAAATAAGAATTTCCTGCAACTAATGAAAGAACAACTGTTCCCCGACATATGAATATATATGCATATAGTCTCAGACTTAAGAAACTATTAAAACATTATCCTTGGCGTGATAAAAAAAAAACAACTTTTAAATCTCTTATTGTTCAATACATGCAATTCTAGTACAGATCTCTTACCAAATAACGGTCTTAATGTTAGAGCTGGTTCAAAACATCTGTTGCATGATTAACGAACATGATTAACGAATTTAAACAATGTCCAGCGTGGTCAATACCTAGAAGAGTAACAGCTTGGGAATACCAGATCTTAGGTTAGATGTGAGATTGCTTGTAGGGAATAGCAGATCGTAATCGGAATTCAGAGATCCGTGTTCCAGTTTCAATTGGGTTCGTTATATTGAATAGTCTTGTATACGGCAGGAATCCACCTCTTCTACCCCCAGCTATGTGTTAATTAGTAGGACTTGTATCATTAATTCATTATTATCTCCCCCGATTTCTTACAACCTAAAAAATATTATCAGGTTTTAAATAATCTATAAAAGGTTGATAAGCCTTAAAAAACAAATTAATCATCCAATGTAAGCAAATAGCCTACGAAGACCAACCGTTCGCATTCATCCAAATGTAGTCACATTCCATCTCGATAAATTTACTAATGCACAAGGGGTTACTGAGTGATAAAGAAACTGAGAGAACGTTATTTAGGAGAGAGGACAATAAAGAAGGTTTCAAGAAGCTTAAATGCGACGATCGATTTTTTTCATTTCAGTTTTTGGAGAGGGTAGTTGATAAAAAAGCAATAGGCCGAAAGAGATTTCTACAGACGAGAACTGCGAGTGAAGAAACTACTAACGTAGAACTTACGGTTCTATCTAGTAATTTCAATAGTAAAATTATCGGACCTAGTTGCCAAACTAGTACTGTGATTAAATTCATGCATTTCAGTTATCCAAGAGGAAAGCTCATCAGAGCAATTGCCAGGAAAATAGAGACAAAAAACAGGGAAGTTACGTCGGGCGGAGGGAATAATTGAAATCGAGATGCCAGACCAAAATCGATAACATTGGAAATTCCTCTTTTGGATTTTCATCAAGAAACTATTGTTATGAGTGTGTGGAAAATAAATAGGTGCTTACCGGATGTGGGTCTTTACTAAATAAATTGCTAAAAAAAATCTTTGCGACTTACAAGCGAATTTACGGTCCACGGGAGTCTAAACTGATAAACCCAATCCTCATGACCTGAAAATTTATTTTTCAATTTTAAATCAGATCGTCACTTTTACCAAGAATGACACCATAATAAATAATATTATTTATTTATTTATTATTATTATAACAATTTTATTTCCTTTGATTTTTGATGTGTACTCATTTCTTTCCGGGTCCCGCCAAGTGACCTACGGTTAGAAATGGCATCATGACATTTTCCACTGAGCAATTAAAAGAAAGAACGAAAATAAAAACATATTTTACATAGATAAATCCCTTCGTAAAGAGTGGGCTGTAATCGTGTGAACATTTTTTCCTATTTCTTTAAGGCATGGGTTACCATGAATCCCCTCAATGAGTCTATTGGAACGTTTTCCAATCCGCAGGCTATAGCTATAACTGGAATTATTGATGTCCTCATGTGCCACATTTTTGAAATTCCAAAGGTCCTTGTATTTTGATAGATTTTTGAAGATGTCCAAAGATACATTGCAGCCTGCAAGAACTGCCGTAACAAGTAGGAGGCATTGATTTTTGTTTGCGGTCTCTATTATTATTAATATTATTATTATTTATTCAAATAATAATTATACTAATATTATTATTATTAGACTTACAAATGAGTGTTATCATGTTACTCACGTTACAGTTGCATTTTATTCACGCTGTTTGCGTCCCATTCGTTTTATTGTGTTGGTTAGCAGTATAACCGAATTCTCCCAAGACTCGTAACGCCTGTGCAAAGACTTGTATTTTTAAATATTTTTTTATACTTGTATGCAATTATTAAACATCGCTTGAAAACAAATATAATGTGGAAATATTGTTAAACATTGTTAAACTTTGTCGTGTCGCTTCTCTTCTTAAATCGCGCTCTTCTCTGAGTTTTGCAATGTCAATAATTTTGTCTATTATTATTGCCAGTATTAGCTCCTCCTTAATTCCCTAATTGTCACTAGGGGTTATTCTCCGTATACTATAAATACTGGGCGACTACTCGCCTCGTTCTCTTTTTGATTTCTTCATTTCAGCCAACACATCTACAATGTAAGCTCTCGAAAAAAGATAACGTCTTCCCACTTGTGGTAAGACGCCGTGAACATTATCCACACATACACGTACGTACGAACATTCACCAAAATACAAATTCTTTATGTCACACACACACACACACACACACACACAAATGTTAATGTCTATGTCCATTGTAGAATTGTGTTGTTTAATACATATTTTTTTTTTTCTATATATATATATATATATATATATATATATATAAACCTAAAGAGCCAGACAACCTAGGTATGTTTTTCTGGCTCTTTAGGTTTACTTAGTTTGCTCTACATAGCGTATTGACCAATTTGCTTAGTTATTTTTACTTTACTCTTGCCGGAGGTTTGTTTTTTTCTTTGGATTCTGAACATTGATTCTAGACGATTATTTTCGCAGGAAGTACAAGTTCTTAGTTCTTTCTATTTTCTACCCTTTTTCTTTTCTCTTGGGTGTTGGTTTGTTCATTTAAAATCTCAAACACCTATATATATATATATATATATATATATATATATATATATATATATATAGATATCGGTCTTTTTTGTTTGCCTTCTTAACATCTTCGGTTGGACAATTTGAGTCCGACATTTTTCTTGTAGTTGGACCTTTCTCGCAGGAAATAAACGCACGTGCTTCCAATTCAACAAGACGTTAATACCTCCCGGTCCTCTACATTATTATTATTTTATTATTTGCTTTGATTGGGTTTCTGTTGTATACTCATTTCCTTTCGGCCCCCAACCAGAGTCTTAACGTCAGAAATGGCATCAAGCTATTTTATACTGAGCATTTTTGTAAAATTAAATAGACAACCTAACATCACATGCATTTTACATTCGTGAGCTGTACTTGTAAGTACAATATTTTAATATTTCTTTATGACATTGGCTATCATAGACAATTTCAATGAGTCTCTCCGAACCCTTTCAAATCAAACTGAGGGCCACAACTACAACTGGAATCATCGATGTCCTCGTGCGCCACATTTTTGAGATTTGCAATTCAAGATTATTGTATTTTGATAGTTTTATGCAAGATTTTATTATTATTATTATTATTATTATTATTATTCACAGTTTTTTTTTCTGATTTTCTGTTTGATACAATCCTTTGAAAAGTTTTATTTTTTTTTACCTCATACATTAGATAAAGAAATGTTTTAGAAATATATATTTACTGTCAGCTGTATACAACCGGTTTATCAAATAAATTATTAACAATAGATTCCAGTGAGTGATGCTCTTAGAGGTCTTAGCGATAATCATCCTACTTCAAATCTTGTGAACCAGCACTACAAACTCACAAAAAACTACACCAGATTATAGAAATTGTCATTCTTATGCTGAAATGTTACACCAGACTAAATATTCATATTTATGAGAAAATACGTTTTTGATTTATTTTATTATTATCTAAAAAATTCTTTTTATCCTGCATTTGTTTATAATCACCTTCCGAATCATAAAGAATGTCTATGGGACAATCGAAGGATGGGATTGTTTTGTTTTTGTTTCTGTTGTTGTTTGCATTCAATTAACTAAATGACAGTTATTAACAAAATAAAATTTAAAGGGAAAAAGCACTTCGCATGATAATGGCTGTGCCTGTTACAACAGTTTTTATTTCCTGGAGAGAGAAAATGCGCTTCTTGAGTTCTTTTATCAAGCCCAAAGCTCCAACTGAAGAAGAGTTGAATTTATTATTATTGTTGTTGTTGTTGTTGTTCTTGTTGCTGTTATTATTATTATTATTATTATTATTATTATTATTATTATTATTATTATTATTATTACTTGTGTATGTTATGTTTCCTAATTTGTATCTTGACACTGTTCCAAACTATGGTCCTTAGACTCTATAGGAGAATTGTTACTTAATTTATAGAATTTTTCTTAGTGTCGGAGATGATCCTAGTAGGGCGATTTTCTGGGCAACTTTTATGTTGATGTTACCTGAGACACTGTTATTAATATTGTTCGTTCCTTTTCTCACGAGGCCCAGAGTTCCAATTAATATTGGTACAGTCTCAGTCTTCCTTCCCCACATCTTGTTAATCTCGATCTCCAGCTCTTTGTATTTAGACAATTTCTTGATATTTTTATGGAGGTGTTTCTCTCAGATGGTATTACTATGTCAATACGCATATACTTCTTTCTTGTCTTTTATGATAATACCAGGTCTGTTGGATTTTATTTCTCAGTCAGTTTGAATTGGAATGTCCCAGAGGATAGTTACATCGTTATCTTAGGTAACTAAGTCTGGTTGGTGCTCATACGACATCTCATCTGGTTTCGTTTTTGTGCTACTTCTATATCTTCCAGTGCACATATGTTTCTACCTTGTTATGTCTGTGGGGATATTCATTCTTTGGTAGTTCCGGATATCCTGAGAATATATTGTCGACAGTTTCATCATATTTTCCATAGATCCTGCATTTCGGGTTAGTTTCTTGATTATGTGACAGTGATAAGGTTCTGGTTGCGAGGTTTTGGTCCTGATCTGCTATAATTAGGTCTTCTGTCTCAGCGTTCAACCGGTGCTCCTCAGCCACTGATGAGTTTTCTTTTGGTTCACATTTTGTTCTTTTTAGATATTTGCCATGCAACGACTTGTCCTCCCAGATTTTTTGTAACTTCATTTGGCCAAATTGTTTTGCTTTCTCTTTTACTCTTTTGGCTTAGATGGTATTCACTTCGATTTTTTGTTGGTAGGATTTCAGTTATATTAAGATTTTTCTTGAAGAAGGCAGCTTCTTTGTTGATGGAGTGGATTTGGTGTTTTACTATTTGTAGGAATGCGTCATTGGCTATTGTGAGGTAGGCTTCCAATCTGATTCTCGTAGTTTTTAGAGTTCATGTTGGATTGGACCTCGGTCTCCTAAAACTCTTGTTACATAAACTTATCAACATCTGATTTCGTACTTATTGTTATTATTATTTTACTTCCTTTGATTTTTGATGTGTATGTTCACATTTCCTTCCGCATCTGTACATTTTCCCCAACCAATAAAATAAAAATATTTTACATAGATGAAGCCCTTCGTAACGAATTAGGTATACTCATAAGAACAACTTTTTGAATTTCTTTAAGACAAGGGCTTCCAGAAATCCCTTCAATGAGTCTACTGGAATCTTTTCCAGCCAATCCTAGGCCTCCAACTACAACAGGGATTATTGATGTTCCCATGTGCCACATTTTTGAGATTTTGATTTCAATAACTTTTTGAAGATCTCCAAAAATACGTTGCAGTCTGCAGGGACTGGCATTACAATAAGGAGGCAATTTTTTGTTTGCTGTCTCTCATAGCAATGATTTCGTTATTATTATTATTATTATTATTATTATTATTATTATTATTATTACAGCTACTCGTAATATTGTTATTAAACCAAATGATTGACGTAAAACCTTCTAATATTTTTCTGCACTTAAAGAAGCCTGCGATTTTAGAAAATAAAATAAAAGCCACGATGTGTGAAAAGGATGAACAATATTTTCAAATTATGTTTATTTTTATTTTTACGAGTATAAAAATATTTAAAAAATCTACAAAAATTATAAGTCTTTATATAAATGTCACTTGTCATGAGAAGACGGTTGTTCTGGCAAATCAACGCGTCCCAACGAATGAAAAGCACCGAGCGTGAAGGCATGCAACTGAAATGTCCGCAACATGATGCTCATCTTGATCATCTTTGAATTTTCAAACAACTTTACCAAACAGATTCATATAAATATATGCCACGTTTCTGAGATTACGTTTTCAAGCATCGTGTATTTTGATAGATGTTTAGAGACCTAATGTCAAAAATGGCATCATGACATTTTTCACTAAGCAGTTTTGAAACAAAAATCACACATACTTTACATAGATAAAGCACAATGTAAGGTGTGGGCTGTACTTGTGATTACATTTTTTTGATGTCTAAGGCATGGATTATCTGGGATTCCTTCAATGAGTCTATTGGAATCTTTTCCAATCAATCCTAGAGCTCCAACTACAACTGGAATTGTTAATGTCCTCATGCGCCACATTTTTGAGATTTTGATTTCAAGGTCATTGTATTTTGATAGTGTTTTGAAGATCTATAAAGATGCAATGCAATCTATCTATCTATCTATCTATCTATTATTATTATTATTATTATTATTATTATTATTATTATTAATATATCTTGCCTATTGGCTTGTATTCTCACGTGCAATATTTTCCTCTCTTAGCGCTGATGCTCAACTGTGTTTTTGACATTTTTCAGCAGAGTAAAGATACAATGTTGGCATACCGTCTAGTGTGGGTATTTCTCTATTATATCGTGACTATATAAAAATTAACCTGGGGGATAGAATAGGGTACTCAACTAACAAATGAACAATAGTCTCCTCCATATTGGTAGAGAAATAAGAATACGAAATTCATAAAATCTTATTGGCAGGTTTTGAAGCTGAGCGACTAGGATGAATTCCTCTGTTTCTTTTTTCAAAAAGCAGCTCCACTCCCTTTGATAACTCAGGTATTTACCAACATCAGATTCATGTGATAACAATGTGTATCAGCAACATGTCTTCTTCCTATTTAGATTTCTTCAGGTTAGGAACTTTGACTTCTTTATGGATTTCCAATTCATTTTTCCCCTTTACTTTTGGTAATTTACCTCATATTTCATTTTATTTGTATAGTTGAAGATGTTTGGTTTTTAGTTTTTCTTTGAGATTTGCATGTAGATTCTTGCCGGAGTCATTCTGGTTAATATACTTCAGCATTCGTTCAAGTAACCTGCGATTATCAACCTATATGTGAGATCTGTTTGGACATGGCTTCTATCATTTTTGATGTCCTAATCAGTTACGGAAGATCTGCACCTGTTCCCCGGGGTGACACTTGTTATACTTACTAAATTACATTTTAGATGATACTGAAAATGCATGTAAGAAGAATTATTGCTAAGGTGCTAGCAGTTTAAATTTTATATTTGTATTTAATTCTCTGTGATTTATTTTCCTCTTCTATATGTCGTGTCCCTTCAGGAAAAATAATAGCGCTCTCCACTTTTCTTCGGCTTTGTAGCACATAGCAAGGTTTGTAATTATCATTTCCCTACTAATTTCTGTTCTGCGAACCATTTACGTAGTCTCGTTTCAGTGATTTCCTTTGTTAAGCTTGTCTTCGGTATGCCTTGTGAGTTTCGAATTCTCTAAGCCGATTTTTGCATTAGCTGTCCTAGAAATTTCAACTGTCTCTTTATTATAGTATTTGTAAGTTTCATTATTGCCATCATTTTCATTAAAATTTCCCCACTGGTCACATCGTCAGTCACTGATATTCTTACCATCCTTCTGTAGAACCACATTTATTTTATCTCGTGTTTCTTCCTCATCTGTGATGAGATTGTGAAGCATTCATTGCTATATAGGACGATTGATATTACCTAACAGTTCAGACGTATTTTCTTTGTTGCTAATGAATTGTCCAGTGTCTTAATAATTTGATTAGCTTTTGGAAAGCAAACATTTTCTGAATTTTTTCTTTCCATTTTTGCATGTTCATTGTGTTTCATATTTCTTACGCTACGCGCACAGCAAATATCATTTTCTTTTTGTATGTACTATGTCCTTTTAGGACGTTGAGGATTATGGGTCTCCACAATTTTCTGTCCTTTATAGCTCTTAATGAATTTTGTCTTTCTTCTATCTCTCCTAAACTCTGTTCTGGCAACCATTTACTCAAGCTCATTAGGTGGGTCACACGTTGTTTACCGCTGCCCCTCTTGCCTCCAATCTGTCCTGTGCGTATCAAATTTTCTGAGCCTTCTTTCCACACTATGTACCCTAGAAATTGCAACTGTCTCTTGCTGGTGTTAAGTATACGTTTCTTTTTTTTCTGTTCCCTCTAAAACGTTCGTCGTTTCTCACACTTTAAATCCATGATGTTCTCAGTATCCTTCTATAGAACTAAATATTTTGTTGCTTCAATATCTTCTTCATCTGTTAAAAGATTGCCCTGAACCGTTTGTAAATCATTAATAAAGAATATTTTGTTGCTTCAATATCTTTTTCATCTGTTAATAGATTGCCCTGAACCGTTTGTAAATCATTAAAGAATATTTTGTTGCTTCAATATCTTCTTCATCTGTTAAAGATTGCCCTGAACCGTTTGTAAATCATTAATAAAGAATACGGATAATGAAAATACTCTGTAATAATTGTTGCACCTTAACAACCAATGAAAAGACGCCCATTATAAAGAGCTACAAAGATTTAAAATATTGGAATCCCAATTGAACCATTGGGTAGCTTGCGAACAGAGGCTACATGGCGCCGATTAAATATTTATGTAGCGTATATTCGCCTGACTTGGCGTAATGTTAATAAAGATAAGAATGAGTAATAGTCATCTTGTTGGGTTTGATGACCATGGTTATGTAATGACAAAAGAGATAACTTTCTCAAAGAAGAGAGTGACAAAACAAGGGGAGACTACTCATGATTATTCATAACAGGCGCCATAGATATTTACAAAATCTTGCTCAGTCTGACAGAAAGCTACTCATCAAGGATGAAACTGATTAAACTGGCAATACTCTGTGAGACGGGCATGCGTTTTTGTAAACATATCAAAACACGAAACATTAAAACAATTTAAGGTCTCGGAGTTGAAAGTTTTTACACGAACATAACCTAACGTGTGTAGAGGATGACAAAATTAAAATGAAAAACATTATTATTTGTAGTTTCTCAGCTCGTTTTTTTTTTCTTTTTTTTAAGCGGCCATTGTTTACGCTTTCCCCGTGCTTGTAAAAATCTAACTTGTTTGTCATTTTATCTCCGTGTCATTCGTCGGTGAAAACAACTTCTTGAATTGCCGTGAATCAGGCACTAATGTAGGCTGGTTGTGTTTGTTTTGAATTCACGTGACAGTGTTAGGACGTTAAGTTCGAGAATGCCATCAGTGTTATACAGTCGCTGAGAGAAAGAGATAATTCAGATTTTTTGAGGAAATGAAAGGAGTAAAAAAAACAAAGACCAAGTGACATAAAGTTGGCTATAAATGAAGACTTAGGTATAATTAAGTAAAATAACGAAAGGTCGTCTTGAAGGTGAATAAATACAGATTAGGAAATTAAAGAATGGCTTTATTAAAAGAAGAAATAAAAAAAATGGACGAAAGTAATACAATAAAACTGAAAGAAATTCGTACTAAAGAAAATAATTTCTTCCCTCCCGCCTGCTCTTTCTATCTCCCTCACTGTATAATAGATAGTTGCTCAGAATTAAAAATCGGTGAGCCGAGATCGAATTTCCAGTCAGGTTCATTATATTCACTTACACGCAAATACACTTCGCAGAGGTATGAATCAGTTATGGGTTCTATAGTACAACTTAGAAAAATTGTTGCTATTCTAAAAAAATATTCTTAATGCAACATTCAGTGAAAAAAGAAACAAATAATTGTTCATACGATCCAAAAGAGGTTTCAGCTTTGAATATTTCACAAATGATTGATAAACCGCAAAAAATCAATCATCTCTTCCTCTCCTACTCTTTCTTCCTCCATTTTTCTTTTTCTGTGCAATGAGATTTTAAGAATTAGGCGTTCATGGGCCTCCATAGCTTCTTGTTTTCTTTTTCTATTTCTGCAATGAGTTAGTTATGTGTCATGCGTGATACACGTATAGCACATAACTAACAGATTCATGATTGACGAGGCAATTTTTTTTCCCGTGGTAGGTTTCCATTTCTTTCTGCGGTAGACCAGTTGTTATAGAATTGGTGGGAAAAGAAGAGGATTCATACCTTTCTCAAGTGTATTAGCGCGTAAGTGAATATAATGGATTCGACTGGATTCCGAACTCGGCTCTCCGATTTTGCAATCCGAGACGCTATCCATTACTCCACTGTGCCTTTCAGCAATACTTAATAAACTTTAATAAACTTCACGTCGCACTTCTTCCGATAACCATTTTCTTAAACTTCTCAAGTAAATTTCTCGCTTCTTTCCCCTATTTCTTTTTGATATGCCCGGTGAATAATAAATTTTCCCAAATTTATTTCCTCGTAAATTGCTACTCTATCTGGGGTTGGAGCTGCGTTTACTGTTTCCGCGGCCGTGTAGGCGATGTATTATTTTCTATCTTACACTCCCTTTCCTCCAGATACAAAATTAAAAGCCTATCGCTATTTCCATGGAAAACGTTTTCACGAGCTACATTCCTCCTAATTCCCACTAATTCCTACCTCTACAGTTAAGACCCGCCATACAACATACACAAGGGTGAACTATCGTCATTCCCTTCATATTCTATTGTTCGAACCACTTCTTCGCAAGGGCCACTGCTTTATGGAACAGATTTCCAAGAGCATTCTTCCTCGACTACTAAAATCCTAACCTCTTCATGTATAGTGTTAATCGTAATCTTTCCCATAAATCATCATAATCTACAATTTCTACGTTCATAAAACATCCCCATTAAATGATCCTCTACATTGAGTGGCTCTTAGGTCTTGAAGTTCAGGAACAAAAGGGAAAGAATGTGACCCATGAATTTCAACCGTTTTTTCTGTTTCTTCTCAGTAGGTATTTTTTATTTCCTATTTTCTTTAGAACTTCCTTATTTCTGGCATAATCTGTCCATAGAAAATTCTTCGAGATTAGCACATCTCTGAGGAATCAAGTCTTTTTATTCATCTGTGACGAAATTGTTTTGTTTAACGGCGTATCTGCTCTTTTTTGAAATGCCGAAATTTAGCTTTCTTGGCAACAGTGAAGTAATAAAAACGTGTTATGTTATTCTACTTTCACAAGTGAGTACATGGTAGATGATACTCAGGATTTGTGTATATACAGGTTTGCGTAGACATAATTACTAGAGTCGGTGATATGTGGGTTTTATGTTGTAGCTTATTTGAAGTTATATTTTGGAATAGAGTTTGGCTTCTTTAAAAAATTGTAGGATGTTATATGGATTAATATAATGAAAGAGATCTTCGTGATGGTTGTCTGGTTGATTTCGTTTAGCGCCATATCAACATCTGTATGGGTCATTTAATACTGAAATCTAAATATTTTGAAAGCAAATGTAAAACTTCAAATATAGATCAAATGCAATGTTGATCATTTTATTATAAATATGTATTTCTGGAAGTTTTTCTATAAATATGTCTTTTTATACTTTCATGATGTTTGTTTTTGCTTGTGGTTTCATGATTCACCTATAGCTAGGGCCCACGCTTCTCAAAAGCTGCAATATCCCAATCAGAGGCCTTGCTGCTCAGAGGTAGTTTATCGTCATACCCAAGACTAGAAGAAATTGTCTATCACACACTGCTATATAAGAGATTAGATACTCTATAATACACTTTATTTGTTTGTGATGATTTTTAAAGAAGGGAGTGGTTACTGTTAATTCACCTAATACATGGCCTAAAGGTCACTCAAGCTAGAGATTTACTGAAGGAAATTGTTAGGTAGTGAGAAGAGGGGAGTGAAAAGTTATTATGAGTAAGGGTATTATAATTGAGACAGTATTATAAGTGAGAGAGTATTATAAGAATATTATGAGTAAGTTTTATAAGAGAATATTATGAGTAAGAGAGTATTATGAGTAAGAGCCTTACGAGTAAGAGAGTATTATTAGTAAGAGAGTATTATGAGTAAGAGTAATTTGATTAAGGATATTATAAGTACGTGAGTATTAATTGTAAGATATTATAAGTAATAGAATATTACGAGTAAGGATATTATGAGTAAGAGGGTATTATGGTTAAGAGTATTATAAGAAATAGAGTATTATGAGTAAGGTTATTATAAGTAAGAGTATTATGAGTAAGACAGTCTTATGAGTAATAGAGTATTATGAATAAGATATGAGTAAAGAGTATTATGAGTAAGATATTATGAGTAAGAGAGTGTTATGAGTAAGAGTGTATTATGAGTAAGTGTATTAGGAGTAAGAGGGTAGTATAAGTAAGTATTATGAATAAGAGAGTATTATGAGTGAGTATATTATGAGTAAGAGAGTATTATGTGTAAGATATTATGAGAAAGAAAGTATTATGAGTAAGGGTATTATCAGTAAGGTTATTTTATAAGTAAGAGTATTATGAGTAAAAGAGTCTTATGGGTAAGAAAGTATTATGAGTAAGATATTATGAGTAAACGAGTATTATCAGTAAGGATATTATGAGTAAGAGTATTATGAGTAGGAGAGTATTGTGAATATATGTATTATAGATATCGTTTGACCCTAAACTTAAAGAGACCAAGGGAAGGATTCTGTCAGGAGTTTGTTCCGAAATAAACAGTTCTGGGAAAGTAGCCGTTTGAGTGATTTTGATTTTTTCAAAAAAATAACACACGATGGTTTGCCACCGTGGACACGGCAGGGCGAGTCCTAGCTGTGAAGCTCCGAGATGGTGACACTAAGGAATATAAATCAGGATTGTAAGGATTTGGCAGAACTAATACAGATATAGCAGCAACAATCTTTTATTCGGATCTGACTATGGTAAAGATAGAGCATTGTAGGAATTTGATACTCCCTAGACCATCATTGAACAGATCACTTCTCCCAGCATCTTTTGCGATGGCAATAGTATACGTATTCCATTTCAGGTCAGATGTCAGCGTTACTGCCAGTAGGCGTTCGAGGCAGGAAGAATATTTCTGCATATGATTACTCATCAGGATTGTTTCAGGTCAAGTGACTGTTCGGTGGTGATTAAATTTTAAGAATTTAGTTTCTGACGCAGTGAATGAGATCAGCCGTTAAGTTTCCCATTGATCTACGAGAAGTAGTTCAAAAGGGTGATCAGTTCCCAGACACTGGTCATATTTTGGGGTGCACCCATTATTAAATAATATATATATATATATATATCAAGAATTTCGGTACTAGTGATTGCTAAAAATGTCCTTTCATCTCATGGAAATTAATATTTTTGTCATCATATATATATATATATATATATATATATATATATATATATAAAACAGAGGATGTCTGTGTTTCTGTGTGTCTGTGTGATACATTTTGACTCGAGATCCATCCAACCAACATTGATCAAACTTAGCGCTTGCATTGTACAATGTAAGAGATAGGTTCTTAGCGTAAACAACCGATATTTTTTTTAAATCCATAATCGATAAAGACGATCAAAAATGGATAAATTCAACGTTTTTCCTTTTCGTTCAACCTGGGTATGTAGATTACTTACATCATAGCGAACTCAACGATACGTCATTTTTTTTTATTTCTAGGCCACTACATTTAGCAAAATACCGTGAAAAACGGAAAATTGATTTCAACACAAATCGATTCCAACACAAATTTTAAACAAAAATCTCCCTAAATCTTCAAGAAATCTAATATAAACTTCACTCAATTGTAGCCAAGAATAGGTTGATTGTTTAACAGTCATTTAACTTGATAATTGAGCCCACCCATATCGTGAAAACCCGCATAAATAGCGAAAAATGTGTATTTTTACTGATTTCTTTCTTACTTTTCGTTGATCTTTCAACTAGTTTTCATCCAACATAGCAATTGCTCTATAAATGTATCCTCTTTTACATCCCTGGTTGCACACTGACAAATTAAATGTCAAAAACTCCAAAATAATTGTGGTCTGAAGTGGGTCTTCATGTTGCCTTTTTTACTCTTCATATCCTCAGCTAACTTTGATTGAATAAATACAGACTATTTCTGTTATATCGCTAAGTGCATTAATTCTAAATGGTTTTTAATGAAAGTACTTTAAAGTAATTGAAGAAAATAGACTCTGTTACATCTAAACATGATGTTGTTTTTGCTCCATTCTAATTGAACGCTTTTTCTGATCAAACAGCTGTGTATGGCTGCTAGTATGTACTAAATAACAGCAAGTGGCCTTGTAGGTTTCCACTGTACAGTCCCTATCTCAGGGATGGAACATTGCAAGTCTATCGCTAATCTCTCGGTACTTCTATGGAATGTTCAGATGAGCTCAACTTTTAACCCTCCCTTTCAGAACTTTACAATCATGACCACCCACTTTCTACGTCTAGAGGTTTGAATCACTTATATTTCTTACATATTTAATTGGTAAAAAAATGTCGTTGCACCTGTGAAGGTCTCTTCACAACATCCCCTACTTTTTAAAACAGATTCCCGCGTGGTTACTTCCCCGAAGGGTAGACTCTTAACATCAGAAAATATATGGCCACTCGTTATCTAACTTACGTATGCTGATAAACTTCCCTTCACATTTTCATATCATGCATCCCATTCAATAACTCTCTACCTTGTAAGTCTCATGCGCCTTCCAATGGGGGATCTTTAGTAAAAAGATAATAAAGAAAAACTTTGAAACAAATTATTTTAATCGCTTGTTTTTTTTTTATAGTTTTATTCTTCTATTAAACTCTTCAAGATGTGGGTAATCTTGGCTCTCCGCAAATTACTCTCCCCTGTAGCTCTTTATTCACTGGCAAAAGATCCCTCAGTGAACGGATCACAACTATTGTCTAATGTCATGTATTTCCTAGCCTATTGAAGCCAGTGACGGGCTATTAATGGAGGCAGATCCACGTGAACTCGCACGGAAACCATGGTCCTAAGCATAAGACTTGTTGTGGTTTTCGATACATGAGTAATTCCAACGGCGGTGAAAATGGCTTTGCTTGTTTGTCCGGGTTTCCCACGTGACTTTCGGATGATATTCCTTAAATCTGTAACTGTCTCAGTCTTGGAGGTCCCATAATCTGATCGTTTCTTCTTGGGCTAAGGATCCCTCAGGATCCGACTAATCGTGTCCACATGTGTTATAGAGTAGTTTCACAGTGGAGGCTTGCATTTCACTAAGTCTGTCCTAAAATAGGTTCGACATACAAAACGTTAGGAACTTGATATAATAGTTAATAACGCAGCAATCTAGTTGTGGTGGCTGATACCGGCATCGACTGACTCACCAACTCACTGAGCCACTCTCTAAGCGACTGCTACTACTACCTCTACTTATTATAGGTGGGAGAGTCTATTAACTATAGAATAGGTGTGTTCCACTATAACAACATGACAACCTATCTTCTTCATACTGACAAGAAGAGAGGTGTATTTAACACTTTCCTTGATTATGGCAGATTTTTCTTCATCTTTGAGACATTTTCCACGTTAGAAAAGAGAAACTCTATTAGCTTGGTTTACCCTAAATCTGTCGAATCTGAAATAAATAAATAAATGACGTTAGACATAATAATGAAAACCTAACAATGGTGTTATTGTATTGTGAAAACTAGCTGGGAAATGTTTTATCAAAATCGATTCAGAGAAAACCGGGTAATCCACGATATCGTAATATTTTTGAAATAAGTATTATTATCATGTTTAATTTATTAATAATGATATTGATTATTAATACTGATATTGATAATAATGATATATCTTCATATGATTGCGGACAACTTATGTTGTCATATGGGTACAGTTAGACTATTCCTGAGGAATCCTTTGTCAATGAAGAAACAATCCGATTGTGGGGACCTCCATGAACGTGACAGCTACGGATTTAAGGAATATTTTCTGAAAGTCACGTGGGAAATCCGTCCAAACAAGCTAAGCCATTATCACCGCCGTTGGAATTCTTCATGTACCGAAAACCACTAGAAATCGTGTTCGTCCGGACGATGTTTTCAATGCGAGATCCCTTGAAACTGCCTTTTTTAATGTCCCGTCACAGGAATTAGATGATTTATTGGGCTCGAAACTACATGACGTTGGGCATGATTTACCATTTATGGTTTACCAAAAGACAGTCGAATCTGAGATACTAAATAAAGGACGTTGCACATAAGAACTACCATCCTGGATAAGATGATAAAATACATCCTCTGATCAGGAGGTTTTGAGGAGCATTGCTGGTGTTACCATGTCAACTCTAACCCGGAGTGGTAGCACTTGTTAGTGTCCCAGCTATGGGCAAATTGTTAACCCCCAAACTGAGGTAAAAACACTATGGAAGTGTAAAAATATGTTTTAATATCATCGGTACATTTTTATAAAAAAATTATTATCAGCCATGAATTTTTGAAGAAAAATTATTACCAGCCATGAATCTTTGAAGAAAAATTATTACCAGCCATGAATCTTTGAAGAAAAATTAATACCAGCCATGAATTTCTGAAGACAAATTATTACCAGCATTGAATTTTTGAAGAAAAACTATTACCAGCCATGAATTTTTGAAGACAAATTATTACCAGCCATGAATTTTTGAAGACAAATTATTACCAGGCATGAACTTTTGAAGAAAAATTATTACCAGCCATAAATCTTTGAAGAAAAATTATTACCAGCCATGCATTTTTAAGAAAAAGTAATACCAGCCATGAATTTTTTAAGAAAAATTATTACCAGCCATGAATTTTTGAAGAAAAATTAATACCAGCCATGAATTTTCCAAGAAAAAGTATTACCAGCCATGAATTTTTCAAGAAGAATTATTACCAGCCATCAATTTTTCAAGAAAAATTATTACCAGCAAAACATTTTTCAAGAAAAAATATACTACACTTTACGAAAAAATTATTACCATCAATAAAAAATTGTCGGCATTAAATAACACATTGAGTTTGATATGCCAAACCAAACGAAAACCAAAACAGAATAATAAAATCCAAACAATGGTGTTGCTATATAGTGAAAAACCTGCTAAAATCGTGAAATCTTTAATTTCATAACCAAGCGATTAGCGTGGTTCGGAGTGTAGAATGAATTATATTTAAAAAAATCCACATTATAATAAAAAATTTTTGCAGTTTCTTCTCTCTTTTTTCCACTACCCCACACGTATCTTGTTTGATCAATCATTTACACAAAATCATTAGGTAGGATACTCACTGTTTTCTACTCTCCCTCTTGCATTCAGTATATCCTGTGAGTATCAAATTCACAAGGCCGATTTTCTCAATCAGTGTCTTAGAAATTTCAACTGCCGTGGACTGGGTGATATAGTAAAGACTCAAATATTACAAAGTTCTACAAAGGATAAAAAATTGTAGAGAGCCAGGTGTCCATAAAAAAAATGTAGAAACAAATGATCATAAAGCACATAAACTGTTGCCCATTTTCTCTGATTTTTATTTTCTATCTAAAGACACGATGACATATATCGTGTCGGGAGAACGTTCTTTTAGGGTCAACAGGCATCTAACGCAGTTTTATAGACTGGTCTTCATAACTATGTATGCAGCCACTGAGTTGATATTACAGCATCGTTGAGCAGAGAACTTCCTAAACTAAAGTTACAGGCTAGAGAGGGCGGGTTTCTCCAGTGGAATCAACGGCCATCAGGTTTGAGGATAATGGCTGTCATTTGGTCTGAAGACAGCGGGGCTCTGCCAGGTCTAATTGCTGACAAAATGCTAGGCATGGATGAATAACCAGACCGGCTTCCAACCCATACATGCAGAAGAAAGTAAGCAGTTTCTCATCCGAGCGGCAGCCATAAAAACATACACGGTCATGGTCATGATGATGATGATGATGATGATGGTGATGATGGTCAGGGTCATGATGATGATGGTTATGATGCTGCTGCTGCTGATAATCATAGTCATGGTGATGATGATGATGATCTGGGTCATGATGATGATGGTTATGGTGCTGCCGCTGCTGATAATCATCGTCATGGTGATGATGATGATGATGGTTTGGGTCATGATGATGATGGTTATGATGCTGCTGATGATGATGATAGTCATGGCCATTGTTATGATGATGATGATGATGTTAGTGATTATGACACGTCAGTTGTTGCATTAATATTTAAATTGTTTTTAAATGAGGTTAATTCACAGTAAATGCTCCCATTTTGATATAAATACATGAAATAAGAAGTAAAATTAAATATCCAAGTCCAAAAGATACGACAAAATGATTGAAAATAAAAAAAGAAGAATGCGACGCAGAAATAAATAAATAAAGAGGGGAAAAAAGGAATGATTGAATAAAGAAAGAATAAAGAAAGGAAAAATAATGAAAAGAAAAAGAGGGAATTATTAAAGAAAGAATAAAAAAGAAAGCAGGAAAGAAGGAAGGTAAAAAAGAATTACTAAAAAAAGAAAGAATAAAATGAAAAAAGAATGAATGAAAGAAAGAAAGAAACCAAAAGCAAAATATTCATAAAATAAAAAAGTGGAAAATAATGCATATAAATCATGCAGCAATAAAAATATGCATAATAAAAAATTGTAATTTCAAAATCTTACGACAGTACACTAGTGTAAAGGTAATCATAGAAATAATAAATGTTATTATACTAGTAAGCATATTTCATCAAGTTCATAACAATGCTATTCATGAGAACACTAAATGTAATTCGTGAATATACTATCATAATGATGTAAATATTATAACTTTTACCAGAATAATTCAAAGATTATTAACAAAAATCCATATGGGAAAGCTCAAACAAAGACGAAGACCTTATAGGTAAAACTTATGATCAAAATAGCAAAGGCTAAAATAGTAATCGCTAAAATTCATAAAAAAACAGAGACATAATTTCCATTGTAATAAAATTGATTCATCTTGATTAAAGCTAAAAACAAATACTGGAAGACAAAGAAATTGGCAACATTTTATCTTCAAGAGAAAAGTTTTGCAAGATTTTGTGGTGTGGTTACAATAAAGTTTTATCATTAATTATTATCAGCAATGAAAAAACGCATATAAAACCAGTTCCAGAAAATAAGAGACATATCTTTAAATGCAGAAATCTATTAAAAAATAAAAGGTGTTTCATTAAGACGGATTATATATAAGGGTGTTTCATTAAGAGGGATCAAAGTTAACAGTTAATAAATCAGTGTTATTGGCAAAAATGTATTCATTTCCCTATTGGAACATGTTATTTAATTCATGGCAATTATGTTTGAAAAATAATATTACCCAAATGTCCGCCAAATCTGAAAGTAAAAGAAAAAAATCATTAGATGCTTGCACTTAATTCACATTAAATTGATTCAAATTATTGGAACACCCTTTATTTTTCAAGCGCAACAAGACGCAAAAGAAGTATTGCTTTACTACTGGGGATACCCAGCATGTCTCTGAGGAAATAACTTAATCTTAATTTTCATTTATATGTCGAAATTCAATAACATGCTGATTCATTGTTTTGATAATCAATCTGATGCCACTGCAAAGACTCGGGTGTCAAGATTTCTCAATAATATGCCTGAAGGTCTCTTTTTTTATCTCTGAAGTATCATGGCAGATGGGTGGAGGCATTTATGTGCCAATCAATTTTTTTTTAAACAGAAAATGATTATAGGATGGACATTCCACTATTTATTAAAGTAAATATATTGTTTATCTATTTTATCAAATTAACACCAGTAATTATTTTTCTTTAAATCAGAAAATAATTACTTCATTTAAAATAATTTACTTGGTTTCATATTGCCTTTTAAAAAATGTATTTTACGCTTAAATTGTTTTTTTGCCAGTAAAGTAAAAAAGTAAATACAGAGATTGATTTCAGGAAAAATATTGTTAATTTAAAAATAAATCTCTATCAATATATATGAAGTTGGAAACCATCGTTCATGTCCTTTCTCCAATAGAAAAATGGATAAATAATATTAAAATTAATTTTTTTGAAAGCATAAATATTTTGGAAAATTTCAATTTACTAAAATTCTTATTAATAATAAAAATAATTCAACAAAGAGAATATTTTTGAAAGCCTAAATAATTTTTAGAAAATGAAATGAAATAGTTTATTAAAATTTTTATGACCCCGCCCACACAACCCAGCATGTTTAAAACAATTCTGTATATGTAGAATAATTTGTTTGATTTTGAACTCATTTTTAAAATCTAAATCTTTAAAAATACCAATTTCAATTAAATGTTAAAAAGAGTGCTATATACAGGGATCAATAAAGTTCGTGTGCACTTTAAAAAAAATTATAACTTTATTTGTATTTGCGATAGAAATAATTTGTAAATAGGATTAAAAAGAAGTAAATCTATATTTTTTCCGGTTTTATTGAAATTTTATTTTGTTTCCACATGTTCAACACTTTCGTCGCTGATACATGGCCTTCCAGAACGTGGCTTATCATGGACGGAGCCTCTCTCTTTAATTTTTTTTTCCATTTAGCAATAGTGTTCCTATGAGGTGGTTCTTTATTGTATTCAATTCTAAACTTTCTTTGTACAGCAATAGTAGATTTCAGTTCAGCCAACCAAAGGACACAGTTTACTTTTTCCTCACTTGAAGCCGTGGATCAAATTGATTCTGGAAAAAAGAAAATTGTTGCAAATTTTGCGGTAAAGAATTATTCAATAACTATACGTAAAACTAGGTACATTAAACTTTATAACATTTTTATAGATTATTTCTATCGCAAATACAAATAAAGTTATACATTTTTTAAAAGTTCACACAAGATTTATGGACACCCTGTATGTTAAATTAATTTAACAAACTGATCCCACTCAAAAAATTCAACAAGAAAGTATTTTTTAAAATATAATCTGATATATATATTTTCCAAAGCATAAATATATTAGGAAATTAATTTAAATGAAGCAATTAACTCCAGCATATTTTCTGGACATAATTCTTAATTCCAGAACATTGGGCATCATTCTTTTAATGGTAAGTCTTATCACATTACATAGTTTTTGTGGATCGAGTTTACAAAACAGCGTGATTGGTGCCCCAATCTTCAGTAAAAGATACCGTGAATCGGTCCCTGTTGATTCGAGACTATTGAGTAACTCAGCTGGATGGTTGATAATTTGGTTCCAAGAACTGATATCAACTGACTTATAGAATCTTTCCTCCCCAGGTATTACATTCTGAAGCCTTATGTTCATTTCTTTTACAGAGACATTGAGGGGGGGGGCTAAAATTGCTCGATCATGGGGCCATTTCTTTTGAACATCTGGAAAGACACTGGCAATCAGGGCTTCTTCTGTTTGAAGTGAATTTGGTTATGAGACTCTTTTTCCAGAAGTCTATTCTTCACACTTAAAAACTAGGTGGCAAATTCATTATCAGCATTATCAATATTAAAATGCACTCGTATATTAATCGTATGGCTCAATTTCTGATAGTGTTCCCAGAGATAAGATTTTTTCAAGCAGGCATTGAACTGGTCCACTCTAGTTTTCCAGGTAATAACAGGAAGGGTTTGTATGACGTCACCAGTAAAAATCAATGCCATTCCTCCCATTATGCTTATTGTCTTTTAAATCCTGCACTGTCTGATCTGAGGCTTTGATTGCTCGTTTGCGGCCCATCTTTGCTTCATCTCAAATGATCAGTTTACAGGTTTGTAGGAGATTGGCCTTTGATGATTTCTTTTTTAAATATTTTAGCACAAGATTTAGGGGAAATCAAAACATGGAGTGTACAATTCTGCCTCTACCGAGAAGAAATTGTTGCTATTTCAGTGATGCTCCTGCAAGGGCAATAATTTTTTTTTCTTCCAATCTTTTGCAAGCAGCAAGTTTATTATGAAAGCCTTATAGGTTCCACTTGGAGCATCAATAAATAATTTTACTCACTTATCATTTGTCAGTAGTAAACATTCTTTTGTTCATCTGCCAGTTGAGATTCATTTTCAATGATGAATTGATCCTAATTGGCCTCTCGATATATTTCATGGTTTAACACTATTTTTTTCATCCGGGTCTGGCATTCCACAATTTGACAAGGTATTATTAAGTGCATGGACTCGACAAGAAAGATCACTGAATGATTGGTTATAAATTTCTGGACATTATACAATATTTTCTTTTTGTAGTCTGGCTTGATTCAGGAAGTCCTCAAACATACTGATTTTTGATATGATCCCAGAGAAGATGACGCTGTTCATTCCCACAGGATGTGAGCATAATTGCAAACAATATCTTGCTCACCTTCATCGTCAGTAGCAAAAGTAGCCATGTCTCTACCTTTGCTGTCATATTTTGTGATGTATTTCATGGATTTCACGGAGCTGAAGTTCTCCACAACAATGTGTGCCTTTAGAATTTTACATAACACTTTATATTATGGCACAGCATATTTATTATCCAAAGTAATATTTGGTTTGCCCCTTTTTTCTGGTTTACGTCCGCCGTAACATGGATAACCATCATTGTCAATCTGAACTTCCTGGAGATAAACATTTCAGTATATCTTAAAGCATTTTTTTATCTTACAGACAGGGTGAATCTGGATTGATGACTCCACGTGGATCATGAATCAGTTGATTGTTAATGATTTCAAAGACCTCTGGATCATCATCTTTATCAGTCAACTCAACTGAAAGGATTTTAACAATATCTTCACCTCTCGTTTTTAGTTTGTGGAAGTGAGGAAGACCTCTCTTTTTGCAATTCAATCATTTTCATCCAGGCATTAATCTCACCGAAGATTCTTCCTTATTTGAGAAACCAGAAGATATTTTTTGCTTTTTATGGAGCACTCGAACAATTATATCATAGCGATCCTTAGATTTCTTATTTTGAAAATGTTTGTTTCAAATTTCAGGTCACTTTGGATTACACGTAAATGTAAGGAATCGTTCTCCTCGTATAAACTTTCTAATATAAGCCAGAGTTTGTTGGTGCATATATTAGGGCATCATGTATACCTTTAATTCCCTCTCCAATATTCTTGTATTCAGCATTAGAATGCATGGAATCTTGAAGGTGTACCTAATCATCTACACTTAATATTTTTTTATTTCTTCATATGAAGCCTAACCTTTCTGTTATTATTTCTGCATATATATCTATGATTTATAGACTGCTCACTTTTTTCAAATATAAGACTTGATTAAATTATCCTGTAGCCCAAAATGAAATGAATAGAAGTTTTTGCAACTTGCTGATCGACTAATAAATTGTCTTGTTTCTCTTTTGCTATAGGTGAAAATTATATGCTTCTCGGCCATTCCTGAATATGTTTGGATGTTGGAGAGAATCATAGGCATGTAAGTTCCGGAAATACGCTACAAATGCCTGCTTGTTAGTTTCAAAAGAAAGTCACGGTTTTCATGCTGTTTATTCACCATTAGAATTGCAATTTCGTTTGTGACAGGAGAATTGTATTTCCTTTCATGTTCTACAGCTGGAAGTTTATCCCCTCTGATGACAATTTTCTTTCTTTATCGGCTTTATGTGCTCTATTGTCTATTTAAAAACATCAACATATTTATGGTGTTGGCGAAATGCTTCCTGTAACTCCAGTTCCAATTCACTATAAACATGTGTGCATCTTTGTTGTGCTTCTGTTTGATTACAACCCATAAAACATATCTGCACAAATTTATGGGATTCGTTGTGTAGTGAAAGAAGAACACCCATCAAATGATAACACTGCCTCTGGATTCTATATCTTTTTAAGAATCCAAGGTCTGCCATATTCTTATCTGCTCCAAAAGACTTCATCTGAAAAGCAGGATTGTATTTCAGAAGGTTTCTTTTGAAGTGTTTTGGTTTGGTTGGTTTTATGGCATACCAACCTCAATATGTTATTTAATTCTGAAAAAATTGTTATTGATGGTAATATTTTCTTTTGTCAAAAATCTATCAAGTCATCTCATACGTTCTGTCTGAATTTTGAATAAAGAAAACAAGTGACCAAATATTACATTTAATTACAGATTCAATCAACAATGTATTTTCCCTGATTATCTATGATTTCCTTCCATCTATTAACAAGCTTACTAATTCCATTACTGTAAAATTCTTTTGGCTTTGATTCGAATAACTCACAAATGTCAGTTTTAACCTCCTCCTGTGTTGTAAAGCTTCATGAAAGCTGTTTCTTCCAAATAATTCTGTAAGCTACGAAACAAATGGTAGTCTGAAGGAGCAAGATCGGGAGTATAAGGTGAATGAGGAATTTTCTCCCAAATAGTTCTTTGATCTTTTGTGACATGATTCTTGCTGTGTGAGGTCACGCATTGTCTTGATGAAACATCACCTCTTTTCGATTCATTCGAGCAGGTCTTTTTTTTTCCTCAAAGCTTGGTTCAAACGCTCTAATTGCTGACAGTATATTTGAGCATTAATTGTTGCATTAGGTGGTAAGAATTCACAGTGAATTATTCAGTGGTGATCCCACCAGATTGAAAGAATAATCTTTTGCCCATGAAGTTCCCTTCTTTGCTGTGGCTAGGGTCCTTCCCCTTTACTAAGCCACTGTCTACGACGCTTAACATTTCGATAAAAGATCCATTTTTCGTCGCCAGCCACAAATCTATCCAAAAAAAAGGTGAAACAAGTTGGTGAGAATGGAGAAAAGAGCTGATGTCAACTTGGAATTTGAGGTTGTTTTCAGACAATTCATGAGGCACCCATTTTCCAAGTTTAGGAACTTTTCCAAGTTGTTGAAGATGACGATGCACAGTTGTATGGTTTGAAGTGAGAACCACTGCCAATTCCTCAATTGATAAAGCAGTTCATGGGCTACTTCAAGAAGCTTTTCATCAAACTCAATTGGACGTCCGGTTCGATCTTCATCTTCAAGAGTGAAATCTCCACCTCTGAATTTTGCAAAACATCTTCTGCAAGTTCTTTCATTCACACATTCCTCTCCATAAACTCAGTGAATGTTTCTAGCCGCTTCGGCTGCTGAGTTTCCTTTCTTGAACTCATAAAGCATTATGTGCCTCATATGATTCTTGGGTACTTCCATGTTAGCAGGGTTTTAATCAAACAAAATTTAATTTTATTGTTCCCTGAAATAAAATTTGATCAGTTTAAATGCATCTAAACATAAAAATAATGTTCAGCTCCATTAGACATTATAAAATACTCTTTAAATTTCGTTCATTTTAACAAAAAGTTAAAATTCGAACAGAACTGGTGGGATGACCTGATACTTCTGGTAATATTTTTTCCTTCAAAAATATTTTACTATAACTTTTAAAAAAAAAAAAGTTTATTGATGGTATTATGTTTTTACAAAGTATTTCTGGTATTAATACCTTTTTTTATACTGTAATAGTGTTTTTACCCCAGGCTCGGAGTATTTGCCCTTAGCTGGGACCCTAACAAGTGCTACCACCCCGGGCCAGGTGTTGGTTTGTTTTTTTTTACGGTATATCAACCTCAATGGTTATTTAATGCTGACAACATTTTTTATTGTTGGTTATATTTAAAAAAAATGTATAGCTGGTAATATTTTTTTTAATGTATTGCTGGCAATAATGTGTTTCTGGTAATATGTTTTACAACAAAAAAAGTATTTCTGGTATTAAAACCTGTTTTTAAACTTTCACAGTGTTTTGACCTCCCTTTTAGGGATTAACTATTTTCCCATAGCTGGGACCCTAAGAGATGCTACCACCCCGGATCAGGGTGGACCTGGGAACATCAGCAATTAAGAGGTGGCTTCATGCTCCTCAAAACCTCTTGATCAGAGGCCTTGCTGATGGATGTAGTTTATCGTCATACCCAGGACGGATTATTGCTAGAATATTCTGCATTAATAGATACTTGATCAACTCAGGTGGATATCTTATTGTTGATAGATTGATTTTGCCTCCTAAACAACATAGATCAAGTGATTCTGCAGGCAACTTCCTTGCTCCTCAATGTTCACAAATGTTCTTAATTTCCTCAAGGTATCACTCTTGTAATCTTTCTGGGGATCATAAGAAAATGCTTGCATAAGCCAATTAACATTTCTTGAAACACTTGCATGAGCTCTGATTATGGAGAGTTATGTTCAATCAGCATTTTTCCTAATTTTCTATCTTTGTTGTTGTTCTTGTTCTCTTAAGGCAGCCATTTAAATCCTATTACCAAGCCAACTGGCCTGTCAAGTATCTGCAGTTTGAAGTTGTCTTGCAGAAGCAGTTTAGTTCCTGTTGGCAAGCAAACAGGCCTGTTGAACATTCTCATACTCTTCTGATCATTTTTGATTTTTTTCTCCTGACCTTTGACAACGAACTTCCATATGATGAGTTTTTTTTTTTGTCTAGGCATTTCTTGCTTTTAAATGAATGAATGAAATTGAAGCGATTGCTAAAAAATGGATGAATTTTAGTGGTTGATGTATCGTTATAACTTTGTTATTGTTCTAAATCCAAATATAAGGACACTGTAGGGCAATTACTCACATCATAGTAGTAGAAAATGGCTATAAACATATACAATAACCGAAAAAGCATGCTAAATTGTATGTTATTTTAATTCTATTTATATATTTTGTGTCTCTTACGTTACAAAAATTTACTCTGTAGAATTACAATGTATAAAACAGAGAGCAGTTAGACACGTGTTAACTGCCTGATTGTCGTTGGTGAAGAGATTGAATCTAACGACTTTTGGCAGGATGTCCGTATTTCCAGCATGCTTTTTGTTGCATGCTTGGTGTAAATTTATTATATTTATTTAATTTATTTTACACAAAGTTTAAATGTTATTTTATTTACAATTTTCATTATTATTATTATTATTATTATTATTTTATTTTTTTATTTTTTATCTATTCATAATAATAATATTCCTACAACATAAACATAAAGACAAAATGCGTGTATTTAAAGTAAACCTTTTATTAAAAGTAGGTAATTAAAAATATCAAAAATGATGATTTATATGTTCGTGGAATATCTGATTCTATTAGTTACTCCCCACCAAAATATCTACAAGAATTTATTGTTGCGTTTTTAGAATTTTTTTGGAATATATGAATAACTATTTTTTTCTAATAATTGTATTTACTATTTTTCGTCTTTTAAATTTATTTTCTTGTTTTAATATTCATTTTTTTAAAGTTTACCATAGATATGGAAATAAATTCAAAAGGACAGAAAATTTAAAAATACATAGAGCTTTTCAAATTATCAACACAATTAAAAAGTAAAAAATGAACGTGAATAATAATTATTACCGTTTGGTTTTATTTTTTTTAATTCTGAGAATTTTCGAAACACTTACTTGACTAAATTGCATTCTAGTGCAATTATTAAAAATTTTAATTTTAAAATATCTTCAAAAATACAAATCATGCGATACCTTTGCAAAAAGGTGGGTTGAGTGTCACTGTATTTGTATTTTTGTCGTTAATTATGGTAGTTATTTAGTTTCAGCCGGACACACACACACATACACACACACAGACACACACAGACAGAACTGCGCTTTATATTTGTATAGATAACGATAAATCAAGAGGCATACAATATAGTACATAATAAGTGTTTTTTTTTTATTTTGTTAAACACAATCTTAGTCCAAAGTTTATATATACGATGTGTTATTTAACACTCCTTAGACAAGAGAGTCTTTTCAACTATGTTTTATTATCATACTTATTATAAAACCCAGGTTGTGTGTGTGTGTGTCTGTACGTTTATATATTGGATCGGATTTCCTACATTTTTCAACCGATTTCAACAAAACTTCACAGGACTACGTAAAATTACCTTGCAGTGGTTCTGACAGCGCCAAAAATGGGAAAAACACAATTGTTTTTGAAATCAATTTTTAAGAGGCATCGCGAGAATGAAAGGGGAACAACTCATAAATCTTATTATAAAAATTTGTACGTTTATATAAAACAACAAAACGATTAAAATTAAGTGGTTCTGACAGCGCCAAAAATGGGAAAAACACAAGGCGAAATCAATTGAAAACACGATTAAGAGGCATGAGAAGGGGACAACTCATATCGAGTTATACTTATTATAAAACCCAGGTTGTGTGTGTGTGTGTGTGTGTTTTGTGTGTGTGTGTGTGTGTGTGTGTGTGTTCATTTATATATGGGATCGGATTTCCTACATTTTCAACCGATTTCAACAAAACTTCACGTTTTTTTGGCAAGTAGTGTTTCTTATTGTCTTGCACACTTTTTTTTCTTTATTTTTACATTCAGAATGCTTTAAAATTCCATTTACAAGACAATTGTTTATAATAAAATTCTATTCAATCAGTAGACTCATAACGATTGAAAACAATGTTTTTGTTTGAGTTTGGGTTTGACCAATTCGTAAAAAAAAAAAAAAACTAATTAAGACATGCGTGTCCGTCAACCTTAAACAATAATCTTTGTCAATTTTATTTTTCAGTCTTTATGATGGTCGATACTTGATCTATCTCTTACTGTTACATCCCCGGGCAACGCCGGGCTCTACTGCTAGTTTGTTATATTTTGAAAATTAGATCTAGCAGAGAATCTTTCAGTTTTTTACTAAATATAACCCAATCCAAAGATCGAGAGCTGCTCATAGTATATAGGATTACAATAGAAATGAATGAGTTTTATGCAGGACCAGTGCAAAGGTTTTGTGCCCTCCCAGAATCTATGATATAAGACACCGACTAAATTCTAATCTCTATTTTCATAGGGTAGTATGCCATATAAATTACAAATTTTATTTTAATTATATACCATAATGGATCATATACAACATAGGCGAACAATTCAAGTAGAAAAATTTTAAATGAATACACTGTATCTAAATACAAATTAGAGGCTTGTCATAATAGATAATTTCATTTAATTAAATCAACAATATTCTGCAACAAATTTTAACATAAACTGAAGCCTTTTTCTTGTTAAAAGTTGACTGATTTCAACACATTCAGCATTATGCAGGAAAAATAGTGAATTTTATGTTGTGTTATTTTAGACTTAGTGTACGCAAAACAAATTCGTAGATAAAAAAAACGAATAACGTCAAAATCTGTGAAAATGTTTCATCATTTAATAGTAAGTTTTGCTTAGTTTAATTTGTAACTTATATAAAAGTAGGTGTAAAAATAGCAGATGTTGATAAGATAAGCATTGCCCAAGGCCCCAATCAGGCTTTGACACTACACGGTTTGGAATTTTCGGGTGTAGTGTGCATCGCCCGTGGGTGTGTAATATGAATAGAAGAGTAAGTGTTAGAAGGTGGTGGTGATGACTATAAGGAAGGCAGAAGACAATTGATTCTTGACTCGTAGCAGTTAAGATTAAATCTTTCAGGAAAACAGTCTGATTTACAAAGTGGCTGTTCCTGAGAAAATGCTGAATGGGACTTCCTTGTAACATTTTGAACAGCTACTCAATAAGGCTAATATGACAACAGTGGAAATAGCCTGGGGTTCCCTAGCTGTAAATTTTTGAAATGGGTGAATTAAAGAATGGGACATCCTCGAAGATTATGTATTGCACTAAATATAATCCCTTTTAATGGCACAAGTTCTCCAGAAAAATATCGAATACTGGTGATTGTACTTCTAGAGTATCATATGCCAAAACAGATAGTTGCTCAACTAATTTTAGGCAGTATGAACTTCTTCAATTATCTATCTGCATTGAATATCCCTAAATTAATATGTTGTCAATAATTTTATCCACTATTGTCATAATTTAAAGAAAAAGTACACCTGAGTACTACTGATTCGCATATGATTGTTAAAGGATATATTAATAATATAGGGGAATTAATGGAGATGGAGATATGGAATAAACTTTGGTATGTAATAAACGGAAATGCATTTGATACACCACATAACACACTGAACTCAGACAACGAAATATATATATATATATATATATATATATATATATATATATATATATAAGGAGAGAGAGAGAGAAAGAGAGAGAGAGAGATTTACATTACACCTACACGAACATAACTCCATTAGGACTCATTTAAACATACACGAGAACCGAGTAAACTCCATCAGAAACATACTAGTAAAAAATACAAGCATAATAGCCTCATCCACATATGTAAAAAAGCCCTAAAAATAAATAAAGGAAAAGCCAACACTCAACAACATTAACTACCAACACGGCCACAATGTGCTGACCGTGTTTGGAAAATAGAACATTCCTATAAATTTAGATGCATGCAAAAAATCCCGCACAAAAAAAATGTAAACCGTCCTTGATAATGGCTAAAACAATAGCCGAAAGCGCTTGGATATGCAGAAGTGTGTGTTCAGAAAAAGAAACACTTGTACGAACACACAAAAAAAAATAAATCCAAAGCTTAATTGCAATACCTTGTCAGTCGTCTTTAATGAAGCATGTATAAAAGAAAGATTGCTGCCCAAATGCACAATATATATATATATATATATATATATATATATATATATATATATATATATAGATGGAGAGAGAGAGAGAGAGAATGAGAGATAGTGAGGAGAGAGCGAATGAGAGACAGTAAGGAGAGAAAGAGATCTTAAAGCGTTGACGTTAACTTTCATATGACGAGAAGAAGAAAAGCATTTAGACACACTAGAGTGAGAGGGTGTAATTGATTTCTATTTTTTCCTCAGATTACGTCGTTTGCAGTGGTGTGCAGTAACATAAATCTATTCCGGCCTTGAAAAATATTATGTCATCCGTGATTGTATCTGATTTTTATCACTCCCAGACACTATTGTCTCGACTGTCGATAACTTGTCCTACAGTCATTGTCTGCGATGGACGTTACTCCAAGTAAGCTTACGAAATTTGTAACGCTGCAGGAACACACTGGCAAGACTTACCAGTGAACAAATCAGAGTACTATTGACTGACCCGGAAACTCTCCTGATTTAAATCCAATCGAAAGTCCGTGGTCAATCTGCAAGGAACGATTTCGTGGAATGGACATACGAAGTACTTACATGTGAACTGGATCATGTTTCATTGGAAAAATTGGGAAAAAAGTAAATAATAACGGATTTATTCGTTTTATTTCAATTAATTTGAACAGTAGTGTAGTTGACCATAGCCCTCCACATCTTCCTGTATTATTGATTTGCACAAGGGTGTACTTAGTTATATAAAAACAAATACATGAAAATATCACCTTGTTGAAATTTATTCCATTTCCTTACACCTGTCATTTACATGTGTAAAATTTTGGTTGCCAATGCTTTTAGGCTAACTAGGAGCAGTACTCATACCAGTGAGCAAATCTAAGTACTATAGACTGGTTCGAAAACTCTCTTGATTTAAATCCAATTAAGAATCTGTGGTCAATCTTCAAGGAACGATTTCGTGGAATGGATATACGAAGTACTAACATGTGAACTGCATCATGTTTCATTGGAAAAAAATACGAAAAAATATAAATAATAACGGAATTATTCGTTTTGTTTCAATTACTTTGAACAAGGGTGTATAACGGTGAACATCAGTTCTTGTACGATCAACGAATTTAAACAACATCGACAATGGTCAGTGCATAGAAAAATGACCGCTTGGTAACACTGGGTGTTGTAAGCTTGGATTTGCGGTTGGTGTAATGAATAACAGGTCGGAATTTGAATTCAGAGAGCCTAGCTTCAATTGCAGTCGATTTCCTTATATTCGCTTAAGTATAAATGCACTTGGAAAAGGTATGAGCTTACCTCTTTCTCACCCTCACCTATAGGTTAATTACCAGGACTTTATCAGTAATTCGTCATCTCAAAATATTTTTACAATCTAAAAAATTTTTTTTTTGCTTTAAATAACCTGAAAATGGTTGATACACCGTAAAAAATCAGTCAATCAATCAATTAAATCTAAATACGCTGATATATCTTACATACTTGATAGATAGCCATAAACGTTTATTTGTTTTTCCCCTCTGTCTAAAATGTCTTTAGATTTCATTTTATAATCATTAAATCATTTATTTTTACTCAAATATAATACTCTAACTGAGCATAGTTATTCTGTTTTCGAAATAAAATGCACAGAAGATAGAAGTCATTTACAAATAATTGTGGCTATTCTTATATATATATATATATATATATATATATATATATATATATATATATATATATATATTAACTGATTTAAAATATGTTTTTTCGCTACAGAGTAATAACCATGAAACTAAAAACTTTAAATTTAATTATATAATTAAATTAAAAGCATTAATTCCGTTTCATCTTCAAGCGAATTATATATATATATTATATTTATTATATAAGCGGATCATCAGGGAAGGCTGGCTAAAAAACGTAGCAAAAGTACAGAATACTTATAATCAAAAAACAAAAATCATAACCATATATATATATATATATATATATATATATATATATATATATATATATATATATATATATATATACTTCAGATCGGCCATTTAAAACATATTATTAAAAATAATTTACCTCGATATGATGTCAAATGTGATAATTTATTTCTATTGGAATATCATCCAGGTGTTTCTTTTTTGTTTTTTTGCTTCCTAAGCTTATATGAAAGCTTGTTATCAATTCTGTTGAGGAACTTCAATCGAGAAATCCCCAGTACCAAATACTACAAATCATTTGTGAAACATTCCATTATTCACTGTCGTTTCTTTATAAACTGCACAAATCATATTTTAAAATAAATAAGAATAATGTGTCAAAAATATTGTCTATTTTCTTTCATCTTTTATTTTAGAATAGCCAATAATATAATAACTACGACATTAAAGAAAATTTAAACTACTATATCGCTCATATTAAATGAGTCTTGAACGGATATAATCAAAAGGCATTTCGGGGGCTGTAGCACAAATTCATCAGTGTTTATTGAAATCTTAAAGAACAATCTGATTTTAACGGCATTACTCAAAATCGTTTTCGTAGACTGGGACAAATTATTCAGATCTTTAGTTTCAAATGAAAAGATCTGAATAATTTGTTTTAAGAAAAATATAGTTTTAACGGCTTCTTATGATTAATCAAAAGAGGATGCCCATTGCTTTGTTACTCTCCTCTTTGAGAGACCTATTTCTGTTTACTGGGACTATAAAAGGGCACTATACGCGAACCTTGCATTCTCAGTTAAATAAAAATTTCTTAAAGCCTACACCTGCGTACTTTTGTCATTACAAGTCTATATAAAATGGCTTTCGTAGACTAAGAGACAAATTAGTCGTAAATCTTCTTTTGAAACCATAAGGAACAGTCTGTTTTTAACACATATACTCAAAATACGTTTTCAGCGCTACGATTCGGAGGTTTTCCTTTTAAACTGGAGCGACCTGTTTTTAACAGATATTCTTATTAATATCCTGAGAAAATAAAAGCTGCTTAAATCGCAGAGCAAACTAGTCTCTTCTTCCTTGAATGTCAGACAATCTAAAAAGAAAACTCTCAATTAAACTATACCCTTTTTTAAGTAATAAATTTAAGACACAAACTGTACACAAATCATGACTGGAGCAGCAATGCAGATTAATGTCGTACTACCTCAAATTCCGGCAACACTTCCATTCGCGCCAGAGGCAAAATGTTTTGGTCTATTCTTGTTTTGTATTCCACCGTCAACGCCTAGAGGGGGTCATGAATCCATAACTCTTGCCTACTCATGTAGCGCTCTATATTTCACCATCTCCTGAGACAGTTTGATGCCAATAAGATTACAGTAAAAATCGATTATGTTGGATGTAATTGAAACTACACGCTTCTTATGCAATACATCGATAAAATAAAAAATGAAATTTTCTTTTAACCCAGTGCATAAATATATGTTAGATTTCTAAGCCTATGGATGAATTTTTGAAATAGTGACATTTGACAAGTTGGTTTCACAGACCGAATCGCCCGATCAACATTGAGTAATTTGCAAATGTGACAGTTTAACCAAAGTTTAATTTAATTATTGCCTCGTTGATAAGATGGTTGAGTATTTATCCAGTGACATTCTTCTTTTTCTTCTTCTACATGCTGTATAACCTTGCGACGTGGACAATCATGGCTCTCTACAACTTCCTATTCTTTGTAGAGTTTATCAATATTTGTGCTTTTTATCTTATTTCCTTTTTTGCGATGTATTTTCGCAGGCTCATTATGTAGGTTACTGTTGTCTTATGTCACTTTTGTTTTTGATATGTATTGTGAGTGTCGAATTTTCCAAGACGTCTTTCCTCATTGTATATCCTGGTAACTGAAGCAGTCTCTTTTTTATTTGTTTTTTGTTTACATTTTCCTTCAAACTTACTTATGTAGAAGCACATTTCTGCTACTTCCTGGCTTTTCTTCATCTGTGAAGAAAGTATCCGTTATTCACTGCAATATAAGTCTGAATTCTTTTTTTTATGGATTATCAACCCTTTGTAGGTTATTTAAATCCAGAGCATATTTTTGAGGTTGTATGTATTTTTTGGTGATAATGAAGACTTTTTCATATGTTATACTATTTAACCCATAGTTAAGGGAAATGAATTCCCAAGAGCATTTGCGCATAAGCGAATATACAGAACCAGACATGCATTGGAACTCGGCTCTATGATTAACAATTCCGATCCGATAACCGTTACACCACCTGCACATCCAAATTTAGAGCATCTTCAGTGATCATAAGAGAATCGGTGTTTCAACTTCACGTGAATCTTGGCATATAAGAGGAATGACTTTTAGACAAAATAAAAAGCCAGGATTTTACCTCATTTTTGCTGCAAGAAAACCATCCTACAGGCTGTCCGCCCTATTTTCCCTCAACGATTTTGGAGAAAATATAATTTTCTAGACAACATATCGCAGTGCGACTTTCTGACCAATAATTAGAGACGGGATTTAGTCGAGTACAGATTACGATATTCATTTGCAAACTGTTGATGTGCTAGCTGCATCAATGTTGAGTCTTTTTTGAATGGTAAATTCTAGGGCCACAGGTAGAAAATATAATTCCTATTCTAATTAAAGAAAACAAAACATCTCGTTTCTTATTTGCATCGATAGAGGAATATTGCTTTAAACACGTACCAAAACTTCAGCTCATAGCGAGAAGGTATACAAGCTTAACTCTGGGTAGATCTGACTGTCACATACCGTCTCTAACATCGCTCTTGTCTGTTTTTTCTAAATAAATCTTCTTATGTATTTTTACGGTAAGTTTTCATTTTAGTATTTCATTGAACAGCCGGATGTGCGCGTAGACTAGTAGTGAGAAAAATGGGACCAGTTTCAAATTCAAACGGAGGCGCTGCGTTCATTTTTGCGCATATACATAAGTAATAAGTCTTTCTTTTCTCCAGTTTAAAAATCTACGTGGACTGTGGTCTCTCGTTTGGCAACCTGCTTAGAAAGAAGAAATCTTTGAAATCAAAACTGATGGGGCGAGGAACCCTACCCTGGATAAAACTACATGCACCAGAAACCACAGAAATCACACAGAGCGTATGGCTGACAAGGAGTATTCCCCATCTGTGTGCCGTTTACCTTCACGACATGGGCGAACATGGATCTACGCAATTTACTGTCCTTTGAAGATTTTCGCAAATTTGACCTTATTTGGCTATTTTTTTTTTTAGCTTAATGATTCAACTTTGATATCAATAGTCTGACTGCCTTTCCTAACAGAGTTGCCATATTGAGGCACAAATAAAGAATTGGATTGCATTTAAAAAGCCTTTTCTTACGCACCATGCTCTTAAGGGTGTTGGCAATCATGGTACTCCACTATTCTCTATTGTTCTTCGCAACTCAGTAAATTTTCTCTTTTCGTTATCTCTCCTAATCTCTGTTCTGCCAACCATTTACAGTGACTCGTTAGGGGGGTTATGCGTTTCTTTCCTACGTCCATCTTGTTTTCAAAATGTCTTGTCAGTGACAAGTTTTTTTTTAGCTTAACTAGTATTTCAGATTTTTGCTTGCGATTTTGAATGCAAAGGTGCTAGATGACAATGAATATTTTATCAAACAAGTTGATTATAAGCAAGTGTTTATGTATGTGTTAGCCAATAAGTCAAATTTATTGGTTTTTATTGCACACATGAAACCACCAAAATCCCACTTGTTTCTTTTTCGACCATTTAATAAACCGATTTAACCCATCAGCGTCCAGTTAAAGAACAATTCCTTGTCCTGAGTTTATCATCCGGTGACGGTAGTAAGAACAAAAACCTTCGTTTTTCGATTTTCAGATGAAGACAGTGCAGAATATTTCGTTATTTTTACAGGGAGGACATAAATCAAGAAATACATCTTGTAAGCGCAAAATAAAATTCCTATCCTTTGTAGCTCTTTGTAAGTTTTGACTTTTTTGCTATCGCTCTTAATCTCCGTTAGGCAAACAATTTATTGCCCTTTGGAACTCTGAGAAAATTTTCTCGTGTTCGTCTATTTTCATAGCTCCATGATTCATATTTTATATCAATAGACTGCATTTTCTAACAGAGATTGAACCACATGTAGAGAATTGGATTACATTTGAAAAAAAACTTCTTCTTACGCGCCATGTTTCTTAAGAACTTTGGCAATTATGGTTCTCCACTATTTTCTATTGTTCTTTGCAACTCTTAGTAAATTTTCTCTTTTCGCTATCTCTCCTAATCCGTGTTCTGCAAAACCATTTGGCTCGTAGGGAGGCTATGCTTTTCTTTTCTACGTCCATCTGGCCTTCAATATGTTTTGTCAATATCAAATTTTCCATTATCTTGTCAGGTTACCTCCTCTTAGTTTTAAAAACCGTTACTAAGGGACTCTCTCCAACATTATAAATACTCTGCGATATTTTTTTTATCACACTGTTTTGATCTTATCCGTATGCAAAATTTTTTTTTGAGAAACACACACACACACACACACACACACACACACACAAACACACAAACACACACACACACACACACAAACACACACAAACACACACGTACGGATATTCATTCCATCTGGCCACATTCATTTGTTATATATTTTGTTTGTATACTTTCAATATTCAATTTCTTATTTTCCATTATCCCTGAGTTGTCATGTCTGTTGTCCATTTTCAGGAGATACCTCGTTGCATACACCTGTTCACAAAAAACTGTGATATTTATTTTCTACTTAAAACAAAAAAAAACACATTTTTATATATATATATATATATATATATATATATATATATATATATATATGTATGTACAGACTAAGATATACATTTACACACATTTTCTAACCGAAAGCCAACGGAGAAAAACATCAAAAACTTCTATATAAACTGTTATGGGGTCCACCCCTTTTTCATATAAGTGGACTCTACCAAGTGTAACTGGACTGCTGCCGTTAAATACCCAGTTACAGTGAGTGTCGGTGGATATACGAGCGGAGATAGTGCGAGGTAACCTCTTGTAGAAGTCAGTTACAAGCACGTAGACTCTAAGGAAGTCCTACTTCGAGACTGTATATATCTATCTGTATTTGCTACTAACCGCGTTCCTGGATTTACTAACAGTATTACTCTTTGTATGATTGTGTAAATACATTTTATTTCTTATATTTAATTATTGCGTTTGTTCTTCATTGGAGACCGAATTCATCTCGGAATCCACAACATAAACTTATAGCAAAAACAATTTACGCAGCTACAAAATTTGTGGGTTGAACCTATGAGAATGAAATATCATAGATTTCAAACACTACATGATTTCTACATAACATATGATCTTCTCCATCTCGTCAAATAGAATTTTCGCAACGCGTAGAACCCGAAAAAAAACCCTAATCGCCATTACAATTACTACTACGATGGCACACTTGTATACTTTCTTTGTTAATACATTATTATTTGTTTGTGTATATATATATTAGTTCTTATCGTTTTTTTTTATATTTGTTTACGCGGAATCACATCCCGAATCTGACGTTTGTTGTGGGAATTTTCACCTGTTTATTTTTTAAGCCATACACCGGCCCGCAACAGCCTCTTTCCTCATTTTCTGCCCCAGACGTTTCAACTGTCTGTTTCTAATATTAAGTATAAATGTCCACTTTCTTTCCATTTTCTCTAAAACATCGTCACTGTTCGCATGTCCAGTCCAGGCTATTCTTAGTGCCTATCTTTAGAACCTTATTTCTTTTGGCATAAGTCTCTTCTTCATCTGCGAGAAGATTACATTCTAGTGTTTCAAAAAGAAGAATTGATCAGACGCCATGACAGGAATATATTCTCTAGTATTATGGATTTATCTGTTGTCTTATCTTCTAAGTGAAAGACTTGCGTAATGCTATAGTAAATAATTATATTTACCAATGAATTTACTTATATCGACGCTTAAGAAATAATAATTTCTCATTTCTAAAATGCCTGTAGTTTGACCTTTCTCTGTTTTCTTGTCTTTTTATTTTAGTGAAATCACGTAGAAAAATACTACTGGAAATATGCTTCATTAAATTCTATATTTCCTGTACACGCTATAGTAAGTCTAGCGATTCAAGCGTGTATATACTAGTATTTGTTTTTTAGTCTAGGCTTTCTTTGGCATACAGCGATGTTCAGAGTGAGAAACTTACGAATACTTGGAAGGGGCCCAAAAATTCGGAAGACGGCCATGAACAACAAGTTCCATCAAAAATATTTTAAAAAGTAAAGACGATGAGAAAAAAAAGTAAAAGGAAAGATTTGGAATTCATCAATGTCTAGGTCGGCTGATATCAATCTTTCACGTGAACAGACTTCGGATGGGTAGAGAAAGACGATCGATGATTTGATTGAAGTGGAAAAAAATAAAGAGAAGGAAAGAGAATTAGAAGAAGAAAGAAAGAGAAATGGAAGAGAAGAGGAAGCGAAAGAAGGCGAGACATGAGTAACAAGAAAAGATGAAAAAGAAAAAAAGCAATACGAAGAAAGAAAAGAAAAAAAGAGCAAAATGTCAAGCAAATTTAAAAATGTATAAAATGATTAATGACAAAGGCTTTTTATAATATTTCTTATTGCGCATTACTTATATATGTGAGTGTGCTTATGTACACAGATACACACACACACACACACACACACACACACACACACACATAAATATAGATTTGCACGAATTTCTTCGTTTCAAAATAAAGTTCTCTGCCTTCCATATAGTCAAACAAAAAAATCTAGTCACCAGTACATAACGGACTTTCATGATGAAAATAGTAGGTTTAGCAGTAAGTAATCTTAAGATTAATTTAAGTGAACTGAAAGATCTCTCTCTGTCTCTGTCACTATCTCTCTCTCTCTCTCTCTCTCTCTCTCTCTATATATATATATATATATATATATATATATATATATATATATATGACGTGCTGTCTAGGTAAGCAAAGTAGGCAGTGCCTACGCTGAATAAAATAGACCAGTACCTACATATTCATTCTTTTGCACAATATAAACCTAGTACAACATAATTATGAAGGTTATCCTGATTATTATGCAAAATATTTCAAATGTTTGAAGATTTACTAGATAAAGGTCACAAGCTAGCTACCCTGAGTAATTACTGACGTTTCGTACCTGTCTTATATATATATATATATATATATATATATATATATATATATATATATATATATATATATATATATATATATATATATGTTATGCTATATTAAAGTGTTCAGTATCAGTGATAGAGCGTAGTACATTGAAGCCAACACCTAGAGTCAGCAGTCTATTTTATGCTAAACTCAATCTTCAGGCCTGAAGTTTGCACTTAGAATGAAAAGTCGCCTCTCGGTATTGCCATCAATGTTCACATTCCCATATATATATATATATGTATGTATATAAATAAAAAGATGAAATGGAACTAATACTTTTAATTTAATTGCAAAATTAAATTCGGGGTTTTTAGCTTCTATTTTTGAAACATGGTTGGAACTGTGTAGCGAAAAACATTTTAAATCAATTATATTTATAATATATATATATATATATATATATATATATATATATTAGGCAAGGCGCAGTAATATATAGCGGCTTGGACTGAGGATTCCAGTCGAATCCATTACATTCGCTTACGTGCTAATAACCTTGGGAAAGGTGTGAAGCCTCTTCTTCTCCCTCCAGCTATAGGTAAATAGAAGGACAGACTGGGTTCTATAGCCTTGGATGGCAATTGATCTAGGAGAAGGACAACTCTGAATTCAAAACCTGCGGAGGTTCGTTTGGGGACCCTGTGACACTTAGTACACCGAGTTGTTTTTTTTCAATCGACTTTTTAATATTTTAATTTTTTTGGAAATCATCTTCGAATACGTTTTAACAACATCGCCCACGTGACGACTACGTGATCATATTTAAACAGAACGCTGATCTGTATAAAATTTCAGTTATCTGTTTGAATTAGTTGGGCTCTTATGTCCATCGTCTTTTGTGTTAAATTTTTATAAGTTATAATGTTAATTATGTTTAAATGAAACTGTCCATGAAGATGGTCTTAAATAGACCGAAACGTCCGACGTCGACTTTATTTTAACATTAATACTACATAAATGCATATTCAGATTTTTGTTTTTTCTGTATTTTTCTTTCATACTGTCGGATTTATATCCATATATTTGCTTTATATATATATATATATATATATATATATATATATATATATATATATATATATATACCCCGCAAAATTTTATACTACGTTAATAAAACATGAAAAGACGAAAAGAATAAATAATGAAAATGAAAAGCAAGTAAAATTAATTAACCCAAACAAATAATGAAACAGCCTGTCGCCTCTGAGTGTTGACTTCACTGTTCACTTTTATATTTATATTTTCGTACGCTCTATCTCTGATATTGTGCACTTTTTTAAATATAAATATAAAACTATATTTCTTCATATAAATTATATTTCTATATATATATATATATATATATATATGTGTGTGTGTGTGTGTGTGTGTGTGTGTGTGTGTGTGTGTGTGTGTGTGCGTGCTGTTACTATCCGTTATACACCAACTTTGCGTGCCTTAGTTACAGTTTCGGGGACAAAGAGCATCATTTGGTGTAATCAAGAGTATAAAGAAGGCCTGTACGCCCAAACCCACGCGGCGGACAACTAATTACTTAGCACTGCCATCAAGGAATAATTCCGTTGAGAGAATTTCACTCAAAAGACATGGGTTAAAACGCACTGTGTTTTCCTGCCAATTTCTTAAGGGGTCACAGGCTGGGTTTGCCTCCTCAGACTAATAACCTTAAGTGTCACCTTCCTAGTGTCATTGTCAGAAAGCGAACCTAAACATTTATATATATATATATATATATATATATATATATATATATATATATATATATATATATATATATAGTACTAACGCCGCTAATTCGACTCTAGTTTCATGCACGACGCAATCTTCAGGTTCTGAATATAAACCAAAAATTATAATATATTCGGTATCTCAATGTTGTCATATTATCCTGTTACAGATATGGCAATTGAAATAAGCAGTATTTAAATAAGTATGCAAAAAATGTTTAATAACAAAAATGTAATTAAAAAAATAAAAAAATATATATTTGAGTGGTGAATATTCATATTTTACTTTTTTTAAGTTTTTAAAAGAATTTTAATTAAATGGGGAACAATTTTTATTATTTTAAAAAACATAAAAAAATAAATTCAAATAAATAAATAGTATGTTACATTAAAAAATAAGCTATAATTTACATAAAAATTAAAATTTTAAAATATAAAATTAAAAAAATAATCAGGACCAATTAATTTAAGAAGAAATTTATTTATTATACCGAAATGTAAGTTATTTAATTTTAAATTACGTTTTATTTTTAATGTAAATTGCTATTTATTTATTTGATTATAAATTTATGCTTTATGTTTTTTCTTTAAATAGTAATCTCCTTTTAATTATTTTTTAAAAACATGTTTTAAAAATTAAATTATGAATATTATATATATATATTTATTTTTTATATATATTATTATTTTAATTGCCAAATATAGTTTTAAAATTGAATACTTGTGACCCCAGCATAATATATAACTACGACAACATTGCGATAACCATATATATAATTTTATTTATTAATAATTAATATCTCAGTAATATTAAATTGAGCATTGTTTTAACTTTAACCATTATATGGCCATTATATATATATATATATATATATATATATATATATATATATATATATATATATATATATATAAAACAGCGGCTCCTACTACTGAAAATTACTTTTCAAGTATGAATTGAGTTCACCGAGCCGCTGGCGTATTTCCCTATAGAGTAAAACGTAAAAATTCCCCTCTATTCGGCTGCGCGATGATGGTCTAGGCGTACGATGTCTGGCTCCTTGTCGAATCCATCGGGTTTCAATACCGGCTTGAATCAATCGGACGTCTAGCCACACTGAGTCTGTCTATCTGTTTATGAATATATATATATAGGTTGTCCTCCAGAATGTATTCACTTTTTACCTGTGTATAACTTCTCGATTTTTCTTTTCTTTTTACATAGCCTTGCATATAACATTTAATATTTAATTTAAAGCAATAAGTTAAAAAGGTAATATTTCTTAATATATAACATATTTTGTAAGTCAGTTACCATTGCATTTATTGTCACACTGACTACTTTCCGCACACACACACACACACACACATATATATATATATATATATATATATATATATATATGTGTGTGTATATGGTTTTATTTTTAATCCAATATTTTTATTACTTCGAAATGGTAAATAAGGCCTGGCCGTACCTTGAAGACTTATGTAGCCGAGTGCTATCACAGGCATCATCAACGATTGTTTATCTTATAAAATGGAGACGATTGTTCTGTCCCTGCTTGAGAACTCATTTTCTTTATTAGAATTTAAACGCTGATTGACCTACTACACACTGTTTAAAATACAAATGGACCATCTATTTCAAACACGAGTATGTACTATAATAACATTTTTATTAAAAAATTGTATGAATATACATATATAGATGGTAAAGTATAAAGGTGTATCTTTAAAAGAACAATATGAAAAAAGACAAAAGGAAAACTTATCTTAGCCAACGTATTTCGTCCTCTGAGGCAGGAGTCCCGCAACCTCCGGGACGAGTGACACACGTGGCACGCCAAGGAATTTTCAATGGCACGCAGTTGCAAATGACATCACGAACTCCGAACCAATAACTACTGCAATATAAAGAATGTATTTAGTTTTTTAATATATACTAAAGTAAACATGCTACACATTATTATATAAAATATATTGTAGGTCAGTTATATTGACCTTGACTTCTATAAAAATACGTATGCTGTTGGGATACTGAATGATTTTAAAACACTTTAATCAGTATAAGGATGCCGATCCCTGGTCTGAGGTACTTTATCAAGGAAAATGTTTTCCTTTTTGTTTTGTTTTTACACACACACACACATATATATATATATATATATATATATATATATATAGATAGATAGATAGATAGATAGGTAGATAGATAGATATAGTGCACCAGGTCTCTGTATTCGTCCCTTCAAAAAGTGTGGATGGTCCTGCACGAAACCTTCATCACTATAATCAAATCACATATGCTGTTGTCGGGCTGTCGGTTTCTATATATATATATATATATATATATATATATATATATATATATATATATATATATATATTTATTTCATCTACTTCTTCGGACTGAAGGGTCTTTCTTTTTCATTTACGTGTTGTTCTTTTCCTACTTTACTTTATAGAGATGTCGCAGGAAGATTTCTCAGCATAAACAGTGCGATGGAAAATCAAAATGTCCATCAGAATGAAGTATGTTTTTCATTCTGATGCGTACCTCCACGCAGATTCATATCAATAAATTTACACACACACACACACACACACACACACGCACATGCACATATACGAACGCACATATATATATATATATATATATATATATATATATATATATATATATATATATGTGTGTGTGTGTGTGTGTGTGTAAAGGGCAATGGAAGTTTGGGAACCAACCGTGTGTTGATGATTGGAAGTCTCATCTTGCAATCCAATTCCCTAAGCTAAGTAATTACCCAATTTCTCTGTAGATAGATTATCAGTGTTGTTCTTGGGGTGGAGGGAACCTTGTTATGGTTCTCAGCATGGTAAAACGGATTAACAAGCCCAGATCGAATTTCAATTTACATTCAATTCGCGCGGTTGTTTCGATAGGAAGCATGAATGCAATTCACTAATTGTTCTGTCTCTTTACCAGATGTTCTGACAAAAATAAACCATTTCTTGTGAGTCCAAATAAATAATAGAGGAACGAACAGATGAATCAACAATTGGGGAAATTAGCTTTCGAGTCGGGGTTCTAAGTATAAACATGTCTTACATCTCTATACAAACTCATATATTTGATTTACTGTAATATTTTATGATTTTAAAAGAAATAAATTAAAGACTGATGATGAGAACATGAAGTCTTTGAAAGTACTTGCTGCTATAAAAAAATACACCAGATGCACCTGAAAACTCTTTTATACATAACGATCGCATCATTCTGGATTGTTAGTAGTTTTATATAAATGTATATATGTATATATATGAATATATATATATATATATATATATATATATATATATATATATATACATACATACATACATACATACATGTATGTACATACATATATATATATATATATATATATATATATATATATATATATATATATATAATCACTGGGATTGTGAATATGCTATGAGGCTCAAAGTAATTACATTTTTGTGTAAAGCATATAAAAAACAAATATAGTAAAGTTATCTACATATCATTAACATATATATTTACATATAAAACGACTTCATGTATAGTGCGATCCTGAATTTTTTTATATTAATTTTACCCCCCCACCGCTCGAAATAAGTTACTTGTGTATAGTGCAAGAGGTCACCAAAAATATATGATGTTTAACCTTTTAAAAAATTACCTGTATATAATGTGATTCCCTATTTTTTGCATAATAATAACCTGAACATAAGAACTGGCACCATATTCGAGTATATACTTTAACCAAAGATGAAATCGCTTTCGTTTTCAAAGACTGACGCCCAACTGGAAGACAAATCTCCGATTCCAATTTGAAACAATTTTGGATTTTTCTGCCAAATTTTTCGAAAGATTTAAGGTTAATTTGAAGTGTAACACCCGCATTCAGTTCGCATTAAATATTTCCAAAATACTTAAATTTATGTGTAATTCTACATGCTCCATTCGAATCTGGCTTGATAAATTTGATAAAATCTACTGTTTTGGAGTTGTCGACAGTGAAATTTGTGATCACCCTCGTCCTTGGTGGCAACCATTACTTGTGTTGTTTGCAGACATTCGCTGCCGAAAGCTAAACGCAGAAGGCTAATGAAACATAAACGCGGAACTGATCTTTCTTGTCTAAATTTGTCTCACTTACTGCGCACGAGATCTATTTACGTAGACACGCTCAGTTTGCGCAATGTTACCTACACTAATAACTATTCTGCAGCGAATGTGTGCAAACAACGCTAGTAATGGCTGCCCGCGACGCGAATGAATCAAAACTTTTACTGTCAATAACTCCAGAACGGTAGATTGTATCACATTTATGAAGCCAGATTCGAATGGGACATGTGCAAGTGCACATAAATATGAGCATTCTGGAAATTTTTAATGCAAACTGAACGCAAATTAACCAATCGTAACTGTTTTCAACGTATTTGTTTCTGAATATTCTGCCAGTTATGGAATATTCTGATGATCGATAAAACGACTATCTCTAAATCTGGTATAAAAAACCTCCCACACGAACGAACTTCTGTTTGCAGAGTGCGCTCTTGCCGTGACATACTGGAGAATAACTAACCTTTCCGTTTATCCAAAACAGGATACTTTCAATGAAATGGTTTCCATAACAAATCAAGTTGTATGCAATGAATGTCTTCAGGAATGGTCTTCCAATATTTCACTTATTTGTAATGAACGGAACCTTCAAAGAACAAAGAAATTACTTTTGTCGATGAATTCATGGTGTTTTGTTAGCATTTATTTCTCGTTCTTTTCTTACTCAATTCACTCCAAGCAAGACGATAATGCCACTAAGGCGCAACGTGCTACTGGTAGTGAAAGATAATGAGAAGACTTTAGAATGGACACGAAACCCAATCCTAAACAGAAACTAATATATAAACACCGTACCCCTGTTAAAAAATCAAACAGACGATATGTGACCATATGAGAACTGGTCATCTTTTTTTTCTGTTTACATATAAAATTCATTTTAAACATCTGTATAAACGCGATGTAAAAATGAAACGTTGTCATTCCTGATTAAAACGCAAACGCTAGAACGTTGTGATCGTTTTGCTAAGGAAATCTCATGAGAAATCAAAATTCACTATAAACAAAACAGAGTCAGATAGACGAATATTTTAAACTGATTTTATACTCAATTTCTTAACACCAATCTGGTTCTTCCTTGCTTGGTTGACTCATAATTTATTGTGATGAAATTCGACTTAACTCACTCATTCCTGTCGAACCGTACATTGAAGGTCGTTCTCAACGAATTCTCCTCCAGCTCCTATCCCACGAACACAGGTGTTCCCCAAGGCTCCATCCTAGGCCCTACTCTGTTCCTTATCTTCATTAATGATCTTCCTGATGTCATAGGTCCCCAAGTAGGCATCTATACGAACGACACTACAATTTACTCCTGCCTCAAAAACAAATCTAGTATCGCCGACAAAACTAACCTAGCCGTTTGTCTTGAAATGGACCTCCAATCGGTTGTGGGCTGGGGCAGGAATTGGCTGACTAACTTTAATGTCTCAAAAACAAAACTGCTCTATATTACTCACCAGAGAAAACCATCCCTGCCTCCCATTAGAATGTCTGACGCTCAACTCCATGAGAACACCTCTTTACGACTGCTTGGTCTCACATTTTCTGATGACCTGAGATGGAACGAATACATTGAGTGAATAGCTTCGTCCACCGCAAGGAAAGTTGGCTCCCTGTGCCGCGCCAGGAATTTGTTCTCGCCAGAGTCGACCCTTCAAATCTACACATAAACCATTCGTCCTTGCATGGAGTATTGCTGCAATATATGGTCTGGAGCCCCTTCTATTTGTCTCAAGGTCCCTGATAAAATCCAAAGACGGATATGCAATGTAATTGGCCCTGATCTGGCATCTCGTCTGCAGTCGCTCTCTCACAGACGTGCCGTCGCCTCCCTCTGTCTTTTTTACAAATACTTTCATGGTAACTGTTCCGATGAGGTGCTTTCGCTGGTTCCTAGACTTCATGAATATAAACGTTCAACTAGACTGGCATCTCGTTTTCACCCTTTCACTGTCGACATTGTTAAATGTCGCCGTATCTTCTACTCCACTAGCTTCATGTCTCGAACTTCTCACCTGTGGAACTCCCTTGTTTTTCTGATAGCTGTAATCTCCAACTATTCAAATGTAACGTCAATCGACATCTCCAGATGCCCTGATCTATCCTTTAACCTTTTCTTCATCCTTTCCTCTATCACTCCTCTTCGTTCTCGCTCCAACTCTCGGTAACCCCTTGCGTGCTAGTTGCTTCTCGACTTGCTTGAAATTGAATGCTTAAAAAAATTACATTCAGTACATTCCAGTATAGCGAAGCTTAGATATGGCACAAGGCCGAAATTATGTAGCACCCAGTGAGTATTGAGCTCATTACTCAGTCGTAATTAATCTAGTGAGACAAGATTGAGCCACGTCGAAGTGCACCCACACTCACTAGTATAGTGAATAAGAAAGAAAAATACAATTATTTAATGAGAATTTATTTTATACAAATTCATAGCATCATAATATAAAGAGCAAATAATTGTATTTTCCTTATGTTTTATGGCCTCCTGCCATTATCAATCTAGTGTGTATTCTGACATAAAAGAACGATTCAAGTTATGACTCTTGAATTCATTGACCAACATTTTTCAAGGTCTTGAGTTTGGTGTCGATTATGAGAGAATATAAATAATTGATAAACCGAATATGAAACATGTTAAGTATGGGTAAAGACTTTTTCTAACATAATGGTTTGCAACATTGAATTGGCAATGTGAGTATACAACTGGTATTATGCCGCAAATGCAACAGCCAAATTCTTTACCCAGAAAAATATTTTCTTACATTGCGGTGTTTAAATTACATAAAAAAACCCACCCACTGTAGCTTTGCGGAGAAAGAGTTTATCCAGAACTGGCCAAACAGTAATAAAGAATTCCCTTAGCAAACAATATTTTTATCTGGTCACTTCCATTTCTGTTGAGGTATTGAAGATCGTTGTTGTTGTTTTTTTTGTTTTTTATTTCAGTTTATTTTTTCGCTATCGATCCACGTTATAAATTTCTTTTCCTTTTTTTTTTCAGTTACTATCTTGTCCAAAAATAAATTCTTGTATGTTATGAAAGTAAAGGTAGAAGAAAAAATCTACTTAAACGTTGATCGATATTTATTTTGAAGCTTCATTTCTGAAGAACTGCAAGATTTGTAAACTGCGTACCATAGTTGATTGATTACCCACACAAAATAGATATACATAAATTTCAAAGAAAATTTTTAAATTCCCTTTATATGAAGCACATATAACGAATAGCCTTATAGACATTTTCCAACTTAAAAGCAATGTCATTTGAAATATGTAGTTGAGCGAATCACGCAAAAGTTCTACGCCTACGTCTTTGGAATAAGCATGAGAAAACATAAATTATACCAAAAGTCGAATACTATCAACCAGGGTGTTATAGTGGAACACACCTATTTTTGGCCGAGCCCACGGGCTCGGAGATCTCACGTTAAACCGGCTTTGTGCCACATTTTGCCCTCGTGGCGGGGACTAAATACCGTCGCTCAGTGAGTCGGTCTGAGTTCAGTCTGAAGTCGGACGACCGGCTGACCGATTGAACTCTCTGCCTTCGGGCGGGGAGGAACCCGAACGAGGCTACGCCGAAGGGCGGAGTCTCTTTCGGGGAGGTAAACCAACCCTGAACCCGTTTATACGGTTTCAAAGGGATTATTTTGGGCCGAGCTCACGGGCTCGGAGATCCCACGGACTCGGAGATCCCACGTTAAATCGTCCTTGTGTCACATTGTGACGTCGTCCCCCCTGGTCGCAGCGTCGACTGTGTCGTTCGATCCCGTTCGCGACGCCAGCTGTTCGCTCCTCGCTGCTCCAAGTGTGACGTTCTAACCCTTTGGCTAGATGAATACCAGCCTCGTTGTTCCCAACCCGCTTCCAACGCCTGGTTACCAGGGTAACTACACTGATCTCGGTCTGTCTACCCACGTTGTGATTAGATCTTTAGACAGACGGGATCAAACAGGATTGGGCCGTATGCAAGCTGAGTCCAACGGGGGGTGATAACACACAAGATAAATAAAACTGACATGGTCAAAAATATTGAAGAAAAAGGTAACAACTCTTTATATCAACTGCTTGTTACACAAGATTATTCCTACCTCCCGACCCGTTCTGTGGACCGTGGCACCAAGCTTCTACCATACAACTTTAAGGCTTCGAGTTGCTTGCTCTCTAGAAATTTGCATTTCGGGGTGTGGTTTGGTTTCAACACTGGGCGCTGATCTCTACCTGTCGTTCACGGCTGATTTCTCTCGCCGTCCGTGGCTGCAACTAACTCTCTTCAGAGTCTGAATTATTGTTCACTCATCTCTGCCGTCAGTGCGCGAATTAACTTCTTCTCTTCGGCTTCGGTTGGACGAGCTTATTCACTTCGGCTTGGGTTGGACGAATTTCTCACTTCGACTTGGGTTGGACGAATTTCTCTTCTTAGGCCAAACGAACCGGCCTTTCTTGCCCGCAAAGGGGCGAATGAACCGGGCCCGCAGCCCGCGCTGCAACTCCCTCGCCGTCCGCGCTGCAACTGATCTCTGTCGGTTGGGGTCCCGCTTTTATTGACGCCGTAAAAAACTGGGGTGGGTCTGTCGGCGCCAGGGTTTTCTTGATAATTCTAAAGACGTATTATTTCTGATTAGGGATTTTCCATTTTCGGTAACTTACTTTCACTCCTACTTCCTTACTGTGCCTCTGGGGGGGGCGTATACCCGCTTCCCCTGGTCCTTCGTATGTCAGGTGACCGCTCTCGACCAATGGGGTCCTGGTCGGGCATCTCTCCTCCTCCCTCATGTATCATGTGACCGCCTTCGGCCAATGAGACTCTGGTCGGTATCTTTCCTCCTTCCTTCGTGACGTCTTTAATCGGGCGTGGACAATCCGTGGCTTTGTTCTGGGGGAAGAAACACCTTGCTTAAAGAAACAAAAATTTAATTTGTCCTTTTCGTATGTGACCGAAATGACGATCCCTGTTTCTTTTACACGCGGTATCTGTCAAACAGCCTACCGCTAATTGGATACGATCTAAGAAAAGAATTTCTTAGACCTGTCGGCGTTTCTCTGAACGCAACAAAATATTTCATTCTCCTCCGGCCGATAATAAAAATCTATATTATCTCAAAAAGCGACATCACCCTGGGTGGCGTTAACGTGAACTAATAAAAAATATTTCACTTTTTCCCTTCGCTCGGAGCTTGACAACAAAATCTTAATTATCTCAAAAGCATTTCTACATCACCTTGTGTGGCTATATTTTCAATTCTGGAATTGTCTGGGTTCTTGTATTAATGGATTGTCTGTATATCCTTAGATAAACTTCCCACCTGTTACCTATCATATTTTTTTTTTCATTGTCCCTAAAATTCGTTTCTCCAACCAGTTGATAACAAACTTCCATTTTTCGTGGACACCGAAGTAGGTCGGTGCTTGACCTGATATTTTTGACATCTGATATGTGCCATTCGAGCGTGTGTGTTTTCGCTTACGACCTGGTTTCGTATTATTTATTTTTTTTTTTTCTTTCCTCTTCCTCTTCTTTTCTTTCTTTCTCCCAGATCGCCTGAATGTAAAGAAAGAATTATTCCTAACCCCGAAATATTTTTCAGCTCTAAATAATTATCAAATGGTTAACAAACCGAAAAAACAAATCATATATTTATGAATATCTCTTTTCAGTTTTCTAATTATGCATGGTGCCACAACATGATGCCCACGTGGGAGGTGGTGACTAAATACCGTCGCTCAGTGAGTTGGTCAGTCAGTCGATGTCGGACGACCGTTAGTCGGATACTAAAAGTATCAGCGACCACAACTAGATTAATGCGTCATACCTATTATATGAAGTTCCTAACGTTTTGTACGTCGAACCTGTTTTAGGACCGACTTAGTACAAATGCAAGCCTCCACTGTGAAATCACTCCATAACACAGGGCTTGCATTGAATATTGGAATATATGAGCTATGTAGTAAAGTTTTTCGAGGTAGAGATATTTATTGAGGTTAGCGCAGCTGGGCGTGTTGGCCTATTTGGTGCGGAAAAAAACTGCTGTGTGAGACTTCCAAGTGAGGAGAGCCTGATTTTAACCAGTACCTAAATACCAATCACTGGTATTCATAAATCAAAATAAGTAACTATCATAAATACGCGGCAGTAAAAAAAAACATCACTGTCTCTTATCTCTTTGGATCGAACACATTCAGGTGGAACTCCACTGGATTTTGGAAAATCTCCTTAAATTGCTTTCCTTCCAACGTAAACATAATAAAACTAAGATATACATATGTGTGCATGTAAATATGTATTCTCTGTATTTATCAACCTAATAATCTGCGAAATATAGTCGTACGAGTTGTACACACAGACATATATTGGGTGTGATGGAAAAAAATGTCGTCTAAATCACGTAAAGTGAAAATAACACTGACATCTAATTTTAACATATACGCAGGGCAGCACTACCGCCTCAAGAAACTTGATGTAAGCCTCCGTTTTGAGTCTGAGACCCTGTGGGAAGATGAATTGATGTATAATATAGCCATCACTAGTAATCACTCTAATTACCTTCGTGATCACCATGAAACTCACCCAGCTCTTTTTCAAATCTTTTGCACTATTCTCAGTTTGACACCCAAACATTCTGAAATGTTCCTATTGGAAATTCCGGCGCGAATTCCAAGCTGTACAACATGCCGCTTCCAGATTTATGGCTGTTTGAATTGCGTCATAGTGCGTTTTTCTCACAGACGGTGCCCAACTGACCTTACTATACGGTTCAGTCGACAAATTCACTAACAACAACGCGCAAGTATATGTGACAAAGGCACAAGTGTAGCCTTCTGTGTGACAAAAGAGTGAAGTCTGTGCATGCGTGTGTGTGTGAAATAGATAGATACAAAATTGAGATAGAGAGATGGACAAACGGACAAGTCCGGCAAGAGGACGAGTGGATGTGAACGAGGAAAGTGAAAGTAGTTTTTAAGCATTTCACACCAAACAAGGCGGGAGTGCCACTATCACGCAAGGGGTTACAGAGAGGTGAGAGCAAGAGTATAGAGGCGAGTTTGACGAGAGTCTAAAAAGAAGGACGGGAATAAAGATCAAAGCAAATGTAATGTCGTTTGACATTACATTTGAATATCTGAAGATTATAGCTATCAGGGAAACAAGTAAGAGGAAGGGAGTTCCACTGCCGAGAAGTGATAGGAGAGCAGAATCTATAAGAATAAAAGAGGCGGTTACATTTAACTGTTTTGACAGTGAAAGGGTGACCCTGATGCTTAAATTCATGCACTTGGGACACCAGAGAAAATAGTGCATCAGAGATATACAAATATTTGTAGAAAAGACAGAAGGGAGAAAGGGACTGTAGTCGAAATGCGAGGTCAGGACCTATCACATTGCAGATCCGTCTTTGAACAAGAAAACGCCTAACTTAAAATTAGAATTTGAAATCCTAATAACAATCTGACGATAAACACTGATGGCTGTGTTTTCAGTTGCAAATGTTCAGTCAGCTTCCAAAGCCAAAAAGAAAGACATAAACAAAACACTTTGTTTATATGTACTTAAGATGCTTGGAGCTCACCAGGAGCGGCAATGAAGATTTAAACTGCTATTCATTTCACAGGTAAGGTTGTTTTGAAACAGTGATTTACCCAAGTTTGCAATCACTCATAATTTTCTTCATCTGACACCGTGGCACAGCGATAAAAAAATGTCTGATGGTGGGACTAAGCCCAAGGTTATATGAAATCACATCTTTCACAGGTGTATTATTGTGTCGAAATATATCTAAATGGCTTCAGTTAGAATTCAGGTACTCAGTGTATATATCTATTATTCCACATCACCATTGTTGCCATGTAAAGAAATAGACAAATCTATCGAACTGACACTCAAAGCAATATATACACCGTTACACATATATCTTTATATAATATATATATATATATATATATATATATATATATTATTATTGTTTACAATCTCACCCAGGCCCATGTGCACATATATTGATTTTATATTGTTATAGTGGGTGTCTAAAAAAATTCCCAAAACAAAACAGGTTGTTTTCCATTGTTAGTTTTCAAAAAATACCGGCAAAATTTGTAGATACTTAATCATTATAAGAAAATATATCTGATATATTTGACGGAATAGGTGCATATATTTATGAAGACTAGAAAAAGCACACGGATATGTAGATATGACTATACGTATATATGGGCGCCTGGTTGAGGGTTTGGCATACTGGGTATGAAACTCGGGATCAAATCTCACCATGGTCGATTTTTCACGGTGATTCGTTGATATTATTGGTCTGGGTAGGTGATCCCACTGCGCGTCTCCATTAGAAAATGCTTGAAAATAAAGCACAAGAAAAAACAACATTGTGAAATTAGGTAGATGGAACTGTTGGTGTGTCGACGATGGCTGTGTTAGCATGTGGCCATGCGTCGTCGTTGATCAAAACTAGTGAATATACATCTCCCAGAAACAGTAACTATGGTTTGATTAGCATAATTGCAGTCTGAACTAAAGGTGAGCTTTATGGTTGTGAAACAAAAACAAAATGTGCCTGAGAAAGCGTCTGCAACAGGAATTAGTTAGATTCCCCAGAATCCGTGTATGCTCGGAAAACGTGTCATTGACCATTATATGTGTATTTATAGTTGTGATGAAACTCGTTAATATCTGCTTCGATAGAAGACATGAAATAAATTTAATGAAAACCGAAATGGCAAATTGAAGGTTAGCCAGTAACTTAATAAAAGAATCCTCAGGATTTATTATCGCCATTTAGGCATGGAATGCAGGAAGAATCACCATACAAATTTTATCCTATATCTCGTTTTTATTAATGATTATGTCACACGACACAAGTAAAGAGTCGTAATTTTTTGATGAACGGAAGCGAAATCATATAACCGAATTACTAGGACTGATGGAAATGGACAAGAAGAAAAAAGTGCTGAATAAATTCTCGTTTACCAATAAAAGTAATCCCTAGACCTATGCATGAACATGGTCTGCAAAGAAGAAAAAACACACACATTATATATATATATATATATATATATATATATATATATTATATTTATATATATATATAAAAGACATGATATTATTTATATTTATCCCATAAATGTCTCTATATTGTGCACTTTGTGTAAATATATGTGTGTGTGTGTGTGTGTGATCCCGTTAAACGTTGTTTTCTCAGGGCATATTTATATTCAAGGAGACGCTCCATTTATTTATTAAACGGTATATTCATTTTCACCTATTTTTCTGCTAGATTAATAAATAAAAAAATCCTTTACTTTGTTGTTCATGTTGACGGTCGTCGTTGAGTATAGAATCCAAAGGTTAGCAGTGAATATTTCGAAGACAGTAGGGAAGCGTAGTTAAGGTTAGCAGTGGATATCCGGGTAAAGTAGCAGAGAGTAGTTATTTCTTCTGTTCCTCTTCGTCTGACAAGTTGGCACTGGACATTCGGATAGAGTAAACAAAATGGCCGCCTTTATACACGACGGACTGAATATTTTACATCTTCTGATTGGTTAACCTTCTATTGATGGACTATAAAGTGAGTCATTTGGGCTAGCTCACTAGTACATATATATACACAAAAAAACTGCATCATATTTATAAATTGCTTTGTTTATGTTTGAATACGAAACTGAGTAGATACGAAATTTTGAGAGCCAATGACGAAAATGATTTTGCTTAAAGTCACTTAATCAGCCTTTCTTATTCGGCGATGGTTCAAAGTAACCGAGTCCCTTAAGGTACATTGGATCCAACTTCTGTTCCTGCTGCTCAGTGAGGATGTAGTTTTGATTGCATTTGAAGATCGCATATTTTTTTAATAAAATTTATCGAATATCATTCCGGTAGACGAAAATAAATAAATATACCATTTAATTACTGTTGTAAACAGATATGGAATGAGGGATAAACAAAACGGAGGTTGGAAATGAAATGGTTATCTTTATAACATCAACAGAATGCAATACTCTCCATCGGCGTTAAGTAGGTAAACAACTGCTAGCAGTGGATTACTTAGACATCGTATTACGATATTTACCTGCCTACCCACGTGGTAGGATGTAGTACAAGGCCAACTTTAATGTGGTGAAATCAGAGACTCTGGACTCGGGAAAAAATTGCCCGTAGATCCCGCATACGTGTGATCAGGTATCTGTTTACTTCCCCAGACGAGACACTTCTTCGGCATAGCTTCATCCGGGTTCCTCTCTGCCCGAAGGCAGAGAATTCGACACGGCAAGAGCTTCCCAAGCTGACAGTTCACGCTGCCAGCTTAGGCAGCATATTGTGATATTTACCTGCCTCCCCAAGAGCTGGGATGCGACACAAGGCCAAATTTAATGTGGAGAAATCCAAGCCCGTAGGTTCGACAAAAATTAGCCTTAGACACCGCATACGCGGGATTGGGTATCTGTCTAGGCTGACGAGGCTATGCCGAAGGGCAAAGTCTCGTTCGGGTTCTTCACCTGCCTGAAGGCGGAGAGTTCGACACGGCAAGAGCTTCCCACGCTGACAGCTTATGCTGCCAGCGTAGACAGCATATTACCCCTACTTACAATAGTGTCCAATACCCTTTAGTGTTCATAGGTACGGTATATCACAATAACTAAATGTAACGTCTATTCAAATATGAGTCTTAACAAAAAAAATATAGATTAAAATTATAAAATTTGTCGGATTCATAAATAAAAAAAAAAATTCTTTAGTTATGTTTTCCGATGAACGGCCGCTTTTCCTATGTGAGATGAGTTGATTTGTTTGAAGTTACATACGCTAGCCTTGTGAATGAAATTTGTTAGAAAGGCCTGTTCGGAAACCGTCGATGGTTGATCTAGGACTGATAGCTTGAGGGCCCTATCGGTGTTCAAACTGCTAATAATGACAGAGTATGCACTCAGGATAGTTGCCATATAAACTAGGGACGGAGTTTTGTGCGTGTAGAACAAACACAAATATAACTGCGTAGATATTTCCAACATGAAATGGCTGAACAATCGAGCAGAAGGATGTACTATAAAACGAATATATATATATATATATATATATATATATATATATATATATATATATATATATATATAATTGCTGACTGCATTCATTTTACAAGTACATCCTTCTGCTCGATATATATATATATATATATATAGTCAAACGTAATGAGACCTGGGAAGGTATGTCTGGCTTACAAGGTTTGACTAGGTCTGCTCCACGGTTGTATTGAGCTCTTTTTAGTTTGGTGTTTACTCGTGACGGGTTTTTTTCTTTCGGCTTTGAACCTGTACCTGTGCGATTTATTTCGACAGACTTTTATGTTCCTGGCTCTTTCTTTTTTTAAAACCATTTTTTTTCATTCGAGATTGATTTGATTCTTGGCAAATCAAAAATTCAATGGTTTTTCGAGACGAGTATAGTTACCTATATAAATATATATATATACGCTTTTCGGAACATTTTATTTTGCTTTTTGTCGTTAATTTATTTACAATTAAAATCTATTTTAATTGTGTTCCAATTTTACCTCCCCATTCGATATTTACAATTGTGTCATTAAGCATTTTGTTATACGCACCAACGGTCTCCTATTGATAAAGTGTTGGCCGAAGGAGTCTCTTAAAGTTAAAACGACGTCTTCTCTATTTAAGTCTCTCTCTCTCTCTCTCTCTCTAAATATATATATAATATATATATATATATATATATATATATATATATATATTATTAGGGTTATCGTTTTTTTGAAACCCTGTATTCCTGTATCATAAACAGATGAACTCTTGTTCAGAAGTAATGAATATGGCATTAATTTGTTAAGTTCTTGAAAACTATCACCCCAATATGTCAAATTCGATTTTACCTTATACGGTGTAAGAGTAATCAAATTAAAATTCAGAACCATTATTTTTCAATCTCTATCTATAAAAGGCAGGATGTGTGTGTGCGCGCGTGCGTGTGTGTGTGTGTGTGTGTGTGTGTGTGTGTGTGTGTGTGTGTGTGTGTGTGTGTGTGTGTGTGTAACGAATGCACAGCCGCAATTTTCGACGGATTTGCACCAAAATATACATGCACATGCTCCAAGTTAGCGGAAAGGCCAAGACCGACATTGCATTTCTAATCGATAGTGGAATAATCGATTTTTTCATGCTTCTACGGCAGTTTTCATGTAGTTTGCCGCCATTTTGTACTGACCAGAGTGAGAGCCTATGGCTGGCTGCCACGAATTGGCACGAATATTCTATTGGGCAGCGTGAGAACCAACAGCTGACTGACACGAATGTTAACTAGCATGGGAGCATGCAAAAAAAAAATCGATAGCTGCATTCGTCACAAGTGGGAAAAAATTAAATCTGCATGGCACTTTACTCCAATTGACTCCAATTCGCTTGCTTAAACTCAACGTTGATTCTGATTCCGCAGAACTGGGTTGGGTGTGAAAAAGTATTTGTTGTTAACATTCTTTTTTCATTCGGTTTTTCCAGTTACGAGTCCTTTTTTAAAGCTGATCGTTTTGTGTTCATTTTGTTTAGTTCTTTTTTCGTTACAGATTTCATGTTTAGTATAGAGCTTAGAAAAAATTCGCAGTGTGAGATCATCACATCAGCACGGCAAAGGGCACTCCTTTAAAGGCAAGGAAGGGCAAAAATATTTTAAGTCAAGTGATAGCGATTGCTGTATGTGTCGTACGATTTTTGAATCAAGCACGGGCAACTTTTCAATTTGCTAATGTAATTGGATAGTGCTTACATAATTTTAACGTAGTTCAACGGGTATAAATACACGTTCTAGAAGGTTCAATAAAGTTCTAGAAGGCTCCACGAATTCTTAGAAGGTTCCATAAAGTTCTAGAAGACTCCAGAAAATCTTAGTATACTTATATATGATTTTAGAAATTTCTTGTGTCGGGGGACATTTTTTTAAACTAAATTCTAACCGTCTTCATTATTTTTAACAAAATTTCATCGAATAATGATAAGGCTAATCAATTGTTTTACAAAAAGTCATAATCCTGATATATATTGAAACTATTAGTGCAAAACTTGATATATTTAATTAACTATTACGCACATTTTGAAATATTTCTGAGGTATTCATAATTAATTTTAAAAAGTTTTATTTTCATTTTTTTAATATAGTTTGCTTGTTTATTATTTTCCTGAAAAAAGTATAGATGAATTTTCAACGATAATTTTCTGAATTATAATTGGGTATGTGTCTGCATATACACACACACACACACACACACACATATATATACAGTGATTTTCCAAGAGTAGGTTAGGTGTAGCATACTCGCGCGCACACACACACACACAGATATATATAGATTTTCGATCGGATTCAGATCTAGACTTGACGGTGGCCATTGCATTATATTCTCTCCTGTAAATGTTTTATGCTCAAATAATTCACGCGTAAACTTAGATTCATGAGAAGCAGAACCATCGTGCGCAAATACAGTTATTCACTTTGAAAGTGCGAGACTGGGTCTTGTACAATGCAAAGAAATTCTTGTTTATAAATTCGCGATAGTTAGCACTGTTCAATTTAACTTCTTCATCAACATTGAATGGTCAAATAATGGTTTGATCGACAATTCCGGTCTATATAATAACAATACCGCCACCTTATTGCCATATTTTCGTTACAAGCCCCTCTGAATTTGATACAGTCCATACTTTGGCCTATCCATCAGGTCCATGAAATATCACTCGAGATTCGTCCGTCAGGATGGTTTTAGAAAAGTCAATTTTCATGTATTTCTTGGCCCAATTTTCACGCTTTAACGTTTGATTTAATGAGGGTAGGTTGCCTGGAGATTTTTGTTTTACAGATATCAGTTCACAAAGCATTCTACACATGTTGTCCTTTTTGATTCCTTTAATTCCAGCCTTTTCAAAGATCTGACCGCTCGTAAAAATAAATAAGTTCACTCGCTATAACTCGCTTTAATTTACGTTCACCTCAAGGAAGTTCTCAAGGCCTTTTCCTTTGCTGCGAGTGGACAATTATATTTTCAACAGCCTTTTATTTTATCATTCGATATTCTCTGCAAAGCTCCTTTGATATTCCCTCCCTCAATAACTTCGTTATTTTCTGTTTTACAGCATTTGTCAGATCCTTGTCTTTACTCATATTTCAATATATATTATAGACAAAAGAAAAAAAAATTATTAGATTTCAGAGGTCTTAAGCTAATATTGGTTTAATCTGCCTAATAACTTCAGTCAGTTCATTTTCGTAAATATCAAATATCTCACGAACTAACCATTAAAAATGGCAGAGAAATTAATTAAATATTTTATTAAGGGTGGAAATGGATGAGTTTGACAAATATTGGTTCAGAACTACTTGAGTTATTGAGGCTTATTTTATTTGCATAACTTCAGAGAGGCCGTAGTTATTAGCCTCTATTATTTTGAGTGTGAATATATCTATAGATTCTTGTAAATTCAGCAGTATAGACATTGAGGATAAGTGGATTTATATGTGTGTGCATTCCTGTACAGTTTTAATAAGAAGGTCAGTTTTACAAAAAATTGTGTTTATATACGCCAGTTAATATATGTATGTATTTCTATGAACCTGTGTATGTCTCTGCGTACATATGAATGCATTCAAATGTTTCGACTTGACAATATCGATTTACAAGAAGGAATTTCAATAAAAGTAATATAATTGAACATACATTTTCACAAATGTTTACAAACTCCGCCTAAAAATGATATTTTTATTGGATTTTTTATTGCGTGCAAATCAATACCTGATAAGACATATCTTAGCATAAACTGAAAATTTAATATTGACAAAGAAATTATTTCTTTTTGATCGCTGACTTGAACCTGGACGGCATTTATGATTTAAGTCTCTTGTGTGGATATTTCTTTAATTCTTGTGTTCAAAATGTCAAGCTAATTTCAGATTTCTACGAGCGAGGTTCATTGGTAAAAAAAGGATCTTCCAAATATCCCTCAAATACACTCCCTCTCTCTCACATTCCTTCTCTCTATCTCTCTCTCTCTCTCTCTTTATATATATATATATATATATATATGGGGGTATTGAGATATATGTGTATAATTGTCATGTAAATTTTAGCGTCCCCAAATCCAAATTGCTGTAAGTTACTCATCATTTTTATCCTCCATCACTGCTCCTCAGTGTAGCTAGGTGTCTGATTGGTTTAAGCCGGGATCGAAACCTTGACATCAGTCAGTTATATTTTTTCTAGGCCATCATCGCACGGCAGAAAGAAGGGAATTTTAACGTTTTTCTCTATACGAAAACGTCAGCAGCTCGGAGTACTCAATTCAATTTACTTGAAGAGTAATACATACTAGTGTTTTTTTTTTTATATATATATATATATATATATATATATATATATATATATATATATACCGTCGTGGACTCTCTGTCGTTGATCGACAGGGGCTCTTGACCGCGCCTAGGAACCAACAGCCAGACAACCTGCACATGTGATTTGATTATAGAGGTGAAGGTCTTTTTGACGTGCCGAATACAGAGAGCTGGTGTACCGTGGACACAAGATCCCCCAAATCGATCTTCCGCAGGCTTTAAATTTAGAGTTGTCCTTCTCCTAGACCAATTGCCATCCAAGGCTATAGAGCCGTGTCTGTCCTGCTATTTACCCATATCTGGGGGAGAAGAAGAGTGTTCATACCTTTCTCAAGCTTATAGCACGAAGATGAATGTAACGGATCCGACTGGATTTCGAATCCGGCTCTACAATTCCTCAGGCCTAGTCATTTTTTTCTGTAAACATTTGATCAGTGGCGTTTGTTTGTTTTGGTTGTGGGCAAACCGCATTCAAAAACCTCTTGCATAACTATTTGAGTATAATTTACTACAGTATATACTTTAGCGATGTTAAATTAAGCACATTAAGAACATGGGAATCGAGTTATTGTCAACACAGATATAACAGTATTAGCACTGCTTGCTTTGCCTTCAGACAAACTGACTACTACAAAATTATACGCATTCATAGAACAGCGTAAATATGTTCAACTATCCTTATGTAGACATTTCTGTTTCTTCTAATATACTAACGCAATTTATTTAGTTGTATTGTAAAGAAAGAAAATATTTCGCAAGAAGCTATATAATTCATTTCTTTCAATCTGAAAGTAAAGAAATAATGAAATATATTTAAATTTGTTGAGCTGTTTTTGAAGATTGTTTATTTTCCTCGTTTTTACACACCGAAATAGTTACAGACACACACAAACATATAAATATATATATATATATATGAGGTGGTGTAACGGTTAGCAGGCTTGTCTTGCTAGAACAGTTACGACTGTGTATTGAGTTCGATCCTCTCTGGGCGTCCATCGGCATCAAGCCAAAGCTAAGCCATGCTTGAAAATCTCTATATATGGTGAACATACCCAGGTGAGATGCGTCTCCTAACACTTCGCATAACTTCTAATGACCTGCCTCTCGTTTTGGCGTCCATAACCCCGACGACAAGCAAAATAATATATATATATATATATATAGATAGATAGATAGATAGATAAAGAGAGATGAACGCACACAAACATGATACGCTTATTGTTTAAAACTGGTGTTTACTCTTTTTTCCTCAATTGATGTTTTCCATTTCTTTATCGACTTCTTAAATATTGTTTTTTATTTTTGTTTTTTTCATTTATAACTTGGCAGACTTTGAATTGGTTTTAACAATATTTTTTTTTGTGTGAATATATATATATATATGTGTATGTGTGTGTGTGTGTCTGTGTGTCAGTGTGTGTGTGAGAGAGAGAGAAAGAGAGAGTTCATTCTAGTGCCATTGTGCAAGGTGTCTTTTGAACCTATAAAAGGTTAATTCTCCCTTTGACCACATTGTTTTTAATCCTTGCGAATGTCTGGACACGTTTTTTTACTCGAGAATCCTGGTAGGTGCATTGGTTTAGTCGTTGATTAACCACCGACCTAACAACAGATCGTGTTAACAGAAGTACTCGTAGTGAGACCTGACAGAAATACACACACGCACACACACATATCTACATCTATCTCTTTATATATATATATATATATGTGTGTGTGTGTGTGTGTGTGTGTGTGTGTGTGTGTGTGTGTGTGTGTGTGATAGAAATTTTGGGAGTTTAGTGTAATCATATATGTAGTATTCCATCGAGTCTTCTCGAATCCATAGCAGAACGCAGTAACCACTGGCCGGCCGTTTCTACACTATTTAGGACTCATCCCCAGATAGAGTTAGCGGCCACGTGTCCTTAGAGGATATCGATTGTGGTGTGACATGAGACACACTAAGCATGAATACATATATCTCTGGTCTTCAAATCCAGATATTTGGCCGGATATGATCAGGGGCTCAGCTGCGCAGAGACACTAAGATCGCACCCGATCATAGGGCTGATAAAGATCACGAAATATACAGAGATATTTAAAAAGAATGAGCAGAATTCTAAAATTTCATAAAAATTCATGCTAACAGACAGAAACACATTCAACACATTACCGACAAAAAGAAGCATTTCTTAAAGGATGGAATCATTTAATATATATTTTTTAATAACTTTGGACTTTTTTTTAATAATGTGCTAAATATGTTTCTGTCTCTTAGGCTGTGTTTTTATTAAATTTCAGAAATATCTTTGATCTTATTAATTGTCAATCTGTATACCGAAATAATTATATAAGTATTCTTTATCTACAAAAAATCACACATTTACAACAATGTAAATATTTATATAAGCTTTCAATCGAGATGAGTGTATTAACTGAAATTGTGAATTGTTTTATAGAAATTCACGATTCTCTGAAATAGTTTTGAAAGATTAAAGGTTAATTCTCCTTTGACAACAACGTTTGTAATCCTAACGAGTGTCTGAACACGTTCTTTACCCGAAAATCCTGGTAAGTGTACTGGTTAAGTCGCTGATTAATCGTCGACCAAACACTACGTCATGTTAACAGTAGTACTCGTAGAGAGATCTAACATAAATACACACACACACACACGCACAGACACACACACACACACACACATATATATATATATATATATATATATATATATATATATATATAATGAAATTTTCATGTTTATACATTCTTAAAGTAAATGCACTGTTTATAATAAACAGCATTAAACAATATTTACCGGCTAGAATGTCCGAGAAATTTTAATAGAAAATATTCGTACTCCTACAGGAATCGAACCGGTATCATACACGGAACCGTCATATAGATTGTAGTTTAAATACAGTAAAATCAACCTTGCTAACCGAACGCTCCTCTGTGGCCAAATCGGTTAAATGCACGTCAGGCCATATGACGGTTCGGTATAGGATACAGGTTCGATTTTTATCTATAAAAAGAATGTATAAACATAAAATTTTCTTAAAATAATTGTCGAACATTGTCCATTTAATATATATATATATATATATGGGGGGTGAGATAGAAATTTTGGGGATTTAGAGTAATCATATATATATCAATTCATAATTATTTACAGTAATCAAAATATTTATATGACCTCTCAATGGAGATAAGTGTATTAACTAAAACTGTGAATTATTTATTGGAAATTCATGATTCTCTGAAATAGTTTTTAAAGATGAAACAAAGTGAATAATCTGCTATAAAGAAAATTAAAAAAAAAGATAAGATCGTGTCTTTGTGCCTGTGAAATGGCGCTTCTGGATAGACACGACTTTATAAGCAAAATTCGCACCCCCTACTAAATTCGAGAATGGATGTATATGTCGGATGACTCAGTACCACATTTCCTCCTGTGACTACCTTATCATTGTCCTACTTCTGCAGTTGGAGATTCGACTCCTGTTGTGCTGGCCAAAGTCTCTGCCTCCGGGCAGAAAGGAACCCTAGTCGAGGCTATGTCGCATGGCAGAGTCTCGTCTCGGGAAACAGCTACCCAACCTCGTTTTATACGGATTATACTGGAAACTTTTGGTCGAACCTACAAATTCGGATACCTCGCATTAAATTCGGCCTCGTGCCACATCTAATCGCGTGGGGTCGTTGGTAGATATCCTGCAGTGGGAGATTTCTCTCCAGATGTGCTGGTCAAACTCTCTGCCTCGGGGCAGAATGGATCCCCAGACGAGGCTATGTCGAAGGGCAGAGTCTCGTTTCGGGAAACGGCTACCTGACCCCGTTTTATACGTGGTCTACGAGGAATTTTTGGCTGAGCCAACGGGCTCCGATACCCCACATTAAATTCAGCCTTGTGCCACAACTGACCGCGTCGGGAGATTGGTAGATATCCTGTTCCACTCCTGACATCTACACGGTTAAATAAATATGTTTGTGACATTGTGTTGTTTAAGATATGAAATCATGATTGAAAACCAGTTCAATATATATTACTACATCCCAAACGAATCTACCGTTAGAAAACAACGAAAAGAATATCCTTTATTAAAATCTATATACTGTGCGCATATAGTTATGTATGTAAGTGTGTATTCGGGTTGTACGACATGATTTATTCCACTGGATATTTCGGTATCACTTACAGGTTTATTGCAAATCTATTATTCATTCTTACTTTAAATTGTCTTTATATCCTCCATCGCTTAATGATATAATCCACAAGAATTCTAAATTCATTTAAAATACAACTAAAGGCTTTAGCCATAATAAATTCTCACACCACCGCATGTCCTTGTCACAATCCAGACTCCTTATCAAAACGAGGCTTCTTCATAAATATACGCGTACGTTCTCATCGACTGCTATCTAAACTAGATTCAAAACACCTATTCCGAGACAGTCATTCTAGAGCTGAGGAGGACTGGCATATTGAAATAGCCTATTGAGGTAATTTGGTATTTTCTGGTATATATATATATATATATTATAGATGGATTTGTTTTTTTGTAAGTTAGCCTTTACCATTATTGAAGTTAGCTTCTTCTAATGTTTGCTTAAACAGGTAATACCTACAAGTCAGCAGGTGGTTTGAATTCAGAGTTTTCCTTCTTATCGACGGATTGTCAACCAAGGCTACAGCGCCCAGGAAGAGCGTGGGATTCTGTTATACTAGAACATTACCTATTCTATTGTAATAAGTAGTAGTAGTAGTAGTTGCGGTCGCCAGTTGAGCTCAGTGGAGTTGAGTGTGTCAGTCGATGTCGGCCATTGAAATATCAACCATCACAACTAGATTGCTGCGTCATTAACTCTTATTTCAAGTTCCTGACGTTTTGTACGTCGGACCCTTTTAGGACCGACTTAGCGAAATACAAGCCTCCACTCTGAAAACTACTCTACAACAGATTCATACCTGGGGAATAGGAGATTAGAACGTAAATAAAAGCAATGAAATCGACTGGATTCAAAACGTGGATCTTTCATTCATCAGTCCAAACCTTTGTTCATTACTCTATCGTGCTTTCCTTTCTGCATTATCATAAACAAATCACTTGGAATTAAACCTCATCACCACTAGAATTACCTATACCAGTGGACTTGTGATGTCGAATTTCCTGAAAGTTAATTTTTTGTCTTCATAATTAAGAATTTTCAACTGACGATAACACTACTTTTTGGGTCGATGAATGTTAAGTATTTCACCTATGGAAAGAGCTAATTTTAACATTGACAATATCATTAACATTCGTTTATAACGTAACGTAAGGTCATCGCCTGAATACAATATGCGTCGCCATGGCTACACGCATGGGATCTGGTCAAAGTCAGCCTTTTTTCTTCCTTTTCATCTTCTGGTTTGAGTCGACGTTCCGCCCATCGGAGAACAATCAGAGGAAGGTGGAACTCTTCTAGTTGCTTGCGTCTGTACAGAATGACCTTTGATCAAATCACGCACTGCTCCCAAGAGATATCGCATATTAACCTATCTCTATCTCTTTCTCTATTCCTCCCTCCCCCTTTCTCTCTCTCCACGCGTCTCTCTCTCTCTCTCTCTCTCTCTCTCTCTCTCTCCTCATTCTATTGATATTATATAATATCAACCTACTCTTTTCTCTTTGTTAATGCACTCAGTACACCAAAAACTGAAAACAAAACACATGGGTAACACACACACACACACACACACACACACACACACACATATATATATATATATATATATATATATATATATATATCAGTGGCGACTCCGGTGGTCGGGCTTGTCGGGCTTAGCCCAATTCAGTCATCATTTAAGTATATCTATTTCAAAGCAACAAAAAATTGTAGTGCGTCGTTTTCTTTCTTGACCAGCTCGATGTAAAATTAATTGTTTTAACTCCATGCCTCAAATTATTCACCGAAATATATTTTGTTGGTATGGGTTCATAAAAAAAGGAAAGATAGAAGAAAGAAAACAAAACAAAAAATCCAAGTAAAAGAAGAATGAAATAAAATTAACGTGTCTAGTCGGGATGAATATGACTGAGCTTGATCGAACCTGTAAACCTACATAATAGGCAATGTATATCTTGATTCCATCTTATAGATAAACTTTTGAATATCTTTAATGACTGTATGCCCTGTTTTCAAAAAGCACATTTTTGTTTCAACTTATTCATTTCAAATGTTTATTTTAAATAATTTGTTGCGTACAGTATAAGTCTTTTAGCGAAATGTTTCTTTCGAAAAAGTGCAAATTAAATTTAAGCCGACTTTAAAATCGGCGAAAATCAGATAAAATGACAGCCTTAACTCGTCGCCTGCAGGGTTAGGTGAAGAGTGTGATTGGGTTAGTTTTGCAGAAATATGATATCAGTCAGCAGCACTGATCATAAACATACATAAAATTCAAACACAAAGAAATACATAAACACACTAAAGCATAAGCATATAAACAAACACACACTCGAAAACGATACACACGTTATTTTTAAACAAATATACCTGGCTTTGTCTTGACTTTTATTCTTAAATGTCTGGAATTATTTTTAAATAAATGTTTAATTTTAGAGATTTATTACAATTAATATTAAAATACCAAAATGTGTTTCTTTTTAATTTCATGCAGTGATTTTTTTTGTTTTTTTAAATTATATATTTTTTGTTAGAGCAAAGGAATCATTTATCATCTAAGTTATACCAATAGTATATTTTGATAAAGAGTGTAATGAGCCAATATAACAGACAACCAATGTATGTATATTATGTGCTAAGCTTCCTGAAGTTACTTTAATTTCGGGAGAAAATAAAGACAAAATCTCGCGAACATTTGGATAATTTTTATCATGCTGTTCCTTGATCTGAGTTTTCGGCTCACATGAGCCATCTTCAGAGAGGTTATATAGACATTTAAATAAAGATATTCACCATCAAAGATGATATTCTGTAATTTATTTTTATTAGAAGTGTGTTATGTCGTAGATTGACGATGCGGTTCTATGAGCCGTACCACGTGATAGAAAGAAATATTAGGAAACTGACTAGTTTTAAATGTAATTTAATTGAAAATGGATTAATTGTTTTAATGTAGATGTACTCAAATACTTGTCGGTTCATTCTCCTGAGTGTATGTGTGAGTACTGGTGTGTTGTAAAGTAATATCTGTCTAAAATTATGTACATAGCCTTTTTTTATCTAAGAAATGTTGTTTAATAGAACTAAGATCAGGAATGTGACAGGTAAGTCTACGGGACACCGTGGTTGTGGTAAAACCAATATATGTAGTGGGTTTATTATTAGTATCAGAGATAAAATCTCTGACCGGCATTTAAATTGATACAATAAGATCAAAGAACAGCATAACAAAAAAATATCCAAATGTTGGACAGTTTTGTTTTCTCCCGAAACTAAAGCAACTATGCGAAACTTAGAACGGTTCATGATCAAACATAATAGACATTCGTCGTCTGATACATTTATCAATATATATATATATATATATATATATATATATATATATATATATATAATTATTTATTTAAAAATATGATTCCAAAACGCTACATAAGAAGTCTCATGTTTCAAAACAAGAGCCGAAAACTTCAATATAATTATATATCTTCAAGCGAATTTTCTTTTTTTTTTGGAATGAAGTATATCTGAAATTTACGTGTTAAATTCAAAAAAAAAATCGCTTGAAGATGGAACAGAGCTTATTTTAACTCAATTTAATTTAAATAATTATATTGAAGTTTTCGGGGAAACATCCACATGTTTCTCGAAGAGAAAATAATAAGATATTGATATTCCACACTACCTTAAACAAAAGATTAGGAAGGAAAGTCCCATCAATATTAGAAAGGGGGATAACAGTTAACATCAGAAAACTATTTTTCTGAAAACCTGATTGAAAAGAAAGGTTACGATTTTATAAATTTCAATAACCGATAGCAACACTAACTGATCGATCAATAAATGCCAAAAGTTCGAAGTCAGGAATCATCTAGTCTCACCATTTCAGTTACCATGACAATATATTTTTCACTGTCACAAAACTCATGCATGCAAAAATTGGCTCATTATTCCCGGGGTCAGCGGTAATGGAGGCTACCACATTATCATTTTGAATTGCACATTGGACTGGAATCGTTCTTCCTCAAGACGGAACATTTTCATATTGCCTCTCTTTTACATATCTCGTAAGGATGGGCTGATTTTTGCTGCATTAGAGTAAGAAAGACATCTATTAACTGAAATTGTCTCATTATAATGTAGAAACTGGCTAATAAGATAATTTGTTTTCTGAGACTAACACACATAACCACATAACAACAATGATCGACGTATATGTTCACGTACATGCCTTAATAATAATCATAAACATGATCGTACAGTTACACACTAGTATGCATATATATATATATATATATATATATATATATATATATATATATATATATATATATAAAATTTATTGCCCAAGAGATTTACTAATATTGAAAGCCTACTAAATATTTAATCATTTCCGCTATTATCTTCACGAAGGAAAGATTTTTTTGACATGAGACTAATTAAGACATATGCTTCGAGGCTAATTTTATACATTGAATTTATCCAGTTATTTTCTATATGCAAGCAACTTATATCTATCTCGCTCTCTCTCTCTCTCTTTATATATATAAAGAGAGAGAGAGAGAAAGAGATATATAGAGAAAAAAAAATTTGCATATATATATATATATATATATATATATATGATTCATGTATGTCTGATTTTGTGGTATAATGGTTGGGTAAAATTAAAATAGCCAACAGAATGTGAAATCCTATTAAAACTACGTTCAACATGATTCGCATTGGAATGGTGTAAATTCACCCATTGGTATCTTTTCTTCCACTGCTAATATATTGTGTTCGTTTATGTTCCAATATGTAACGAGATAGCAAAACAGTTTATGTGTAATTTAGACGCTCAGAAATATGTCACATATCTGTTAAATAATTAAGCATCATTGTCATGGGAATATCTCTCCCTCTCTCTCTCTCTCTCTCTCTCTCTCTCTCTCTATATATATATATATATATATATATATATATATATATACAAACAAGCACTATTTAATAGTAACCGACATGATCTATTTAATTTTTCCCAACCTTCGAGGATGTTGTATATTTTGCTCGAAATTTTTATTGCACTGTCCGCAGTTCATATTTTGTGTTTTATTCAAGTAATTTTTATATCAAAGTCAATAATATGGTAAAACGTATGTATTTATTTAATTTGTTATTTTTTCCTCTTGTATTTGTAGATTTTAAATACTAATATAATATGTGCACATTCTTATGCACTTCAAGATACTGTCTCCATAGTGATTTGATTTGGTTTGGTTTCGTTTGTTTTATGGCATATCAACATCAATGGGTTACTTAATACCAACCAAATTTTTATTTCTGGTAATATTTTGCCTTCAAAAATGTATAGCTGGTAATATCTTTTTTCCAAAATATATAGCTGGTAATATTCTTTTTTCAAAAATGTATAGCTGGTAATATCTTTTTTAAAAAATGTATTGCTGGTAATAATTTTTTTTTTACAACGTATTTCTGATTAAAATCTATTTTTACACTTACAGAGTGTTTTAACCCCAGTTTGGAGTCTAACCATTTACCTATAGTTGGGACCCTAACAGCTGCTACCACCCCAGGTGAGAGTGGACCTGGAAATACCAGCAATTAAGAGGTGGTTCCATGCTCCTCAAAACCTCCTGATCAGCGGCCTTGCTGTTGGACATAGTTTATGGTCTTACCCAGGACGCGGATGTAATTTATCGTCATACTCAGTACGGTGTCTCCATGGTGAATTTCATTCTGTCTCATATGCTGATTTCGTATTATAATATTTTCTTTCCTTGCAGTCAGTGTTTATTTTGGTATCATCCACTATTTGTCTTATGTTGATTGATGCATTTTGGTTGTTCATGAAGTCGATATGTGCACGGGTTGCACTTTGTTTCGACAGGTGACAGGTCAATCTGCGAGATAGTGTTTTGTGCAATATAAGTATTTAATGCTGGTTTTGATTATTCCTGCTGGAGTTACAATCACCCAGTAAGGCATGAGAATCATAGACAACGTTACATTGGGCGACTTATGAGGTCCACTGATGTTGGTAATAATTAAATTAGATGCTTTAAAACTTTTTAGTAGATGATAAATCTTAGGTGGTTTTTTTTTTAGTATTGATATCGAGGAACGTGTATCCGTTTATTGCGCTTTAATTGCTTTTAAATCCTGTTTATAATTAGGGCGCATCTGGTTACGATAGATAAGTTAATGGTGTGTTTGTCTTAGTTGACATCTTGTTTTTTTTTTTTTGTAAAATTTGTTAAGGCTAATTTATTTGTTCGTTGAAGACGTGTTTAGGAAAGTTATTGTTGACTAGAGTTTGTTTTAATGCTGTTTACTTCCTTATAGAATTATATATTTTAAAAAGAGATTACTTTCACCCTTTAAATCATGTTTTTATAACAAGTATGTTGTATCACTGAGGTCATTCATTTTGTAGTTAAGTAAGCACAAGTATCTGCTTGTGAGAATTTCCTTTTTTCTTCTTCTTTGTAAAGAGACGTGGTAAAGTTATAGCTGTTGGCACCAAACAATAAGTCGATGAATGGGATTTTATTGTTAATATTGTGTTCGTAATTAAAACAGAGCTATTCTCAGATGCTTCTTTCAGTTTTTTTTCTAAGCTGTTTGCTAATATGAAGATGTCGTCGATATAACCTATAGATGATACGGTCTTGATAGAATTATTGAAGAATTCGTTTTCTACATGACACATATCGATCGAAGAACCTAACCCAATGATACGCCGTCAGTTTTTGCTGTTATATTTGTCGTATGAAAGGTAATTATGTTGCGAGAGATAGAAGTTATTTTCGCAGAATATCTAGTCTAATTTTAGGAGGTAGAAACGTGGTATGATTGTATACGTCCTCCAGGACTATGTTTATAGTTTCTTTGACTGGGTCTTTAGTGAATAAACTTTCAAAAGCTAATTCGTTTGTTAGACTGCATTGTGTCGAGTAATTCGCTAGTAGAATTAATGGTAAATATGGATGTATCAGTTAGTTTAGAGTTTTTACAATTGATATAAAAACGTTGGGATATATCTGATTAAAGGGACATAGCGTTGTTTTAGGTTTGTGTGGTTTTACATACCCGTATAACTAGCCAGATTAATAGTAACCCACAATTTACGTTACTAACAGCAATCACTTTATTTATTTGTGTCTTAAGGAGGTTGGTGACGTTTTGTTTAGTATTTTTAAATTTATCTTTTTCACTAAAAATGAAGTCATTTTTTTTAGTTATTGCAATCGGTCTTGTATAGGCTAATAAAAATGTCGGATTTAACACTTTTCATATGTCTAAAGAAACGTTTGAAGTAACATACATATTAACAATGACAGAATGCGTTTACTTTTAATCAGGTTTTTATATTATTTCATAGGTTATTATTTTGGAAATTTCGTAGTCCAAATAGAGTACCTTTTTTATTTTTTTATTAAACACGGTCTCTCAGTCTGTGTATTCGAGAAATCTTGTAAAGAAAATATTTTCTCTGGCACAAATTAAACCTGCGCAACTGTCTGTAGAATAAACCACAGTTTAATTCGGCGTGGTTTACCACACGTTGCAGTAAGCTAGCATTTGTTTTCCCTTTTTAAGGACGCCCAGCCTCTTCACTCAGATTATGTTTTGTTTGTTTTTTTTTTTTCGAAAGCACATCATACTTATAAAACCCAGGCTGTGTGTGTGTCTCTGTTCGTTTATATATTGGATCGGATTTCCTACATTTTTCAACCGATTTCAACAAAACTCCACAGGACTACGTAAAAGTACTTTGCCGTGGTTCTGACAGCGCCCAAAATTAGAAAACACAATTGTTTTTGCACAAAATCAATTTGAAAATACGATTCATAGGCATCGCTGTCGCGAGAATGAAAGGGAAACAACTTATATCAAGTTTTACTTATTATAAAACCCAGGTTGTGTGTGTGTCTGTGTGTGTGTGTGTGTTCGTTTATATATGGGATCGGATTTCCTACATTTTTCAATAGATTTCAACAAAACTTCACTTTTTTTGGCAGGTAGTGTTTCTTATTGTCTAGCACACTTTTTTCTTTATTTTTACATTCGGAATGCTTTAAAAATTCCATTTACAAGACAATTGTTTATAATAAAATTTTATTCAATCGGTAACAATTGAAAACAATGTTTTTGTTTGAGTTTGACCAATTCGTAAAAAAAAAAAATAATTAAGAGATGCGTGTCCGTCAACCTTAAACAATAATCTTTGTCAATTTTATTTTTCAGTCTTCATGATGGTCGATACTTGAGCTATCATTTACTGTTACATAACCGGGCAACCCCGGGCTCTACTGGTAGTATCTTATAAAAATGGGGCGTTTACTTCAAATACGTAGCATGAGAAGAACTTTGTAGATCTATTTTAATAGCACTGCATTAGAAGCCAATTGCAAACGAATATGAGCTCCATCGTATAATCAGTCTAATGAATCATTTAAAAAAAAACTTATCAGAATTCTGATTAATAGATCGTACAGCAGAATCAGACTGGAAATAGGACAAGAACAGTGCGTATTCTTTAAAGGCACTGGAACAAAGTATTCGATATTTATGTCCAGAATGATACCAGAAAGCTCAATCCATCTACAGAAAGATGTCTACCCGTGTTTTATCGATTATGAAGCTTTTAAAGGAAATAAGATACTTGGTTCATTTCCCATTTAACAAAGAACAAGAAACTGTTAAAAAATACGGTGAACAATCGTTAGATTCTGCCCCCGCAAAATCGAACTTTTTTTCATCATCGCATTTATTTTTGTCTTTGTAACTCGTAAGGCCTCGAGGCTTTTCACTCTAACTTTCTCGCTTTTAGTTAATTGCTAGAAGCCCCTTAGTTGCTGAAAGAAGCATTTAATCCTCTTTTTAAGTATTTAGAAGAAACCTTTGCTCTGACCCAAGCATACTTGGACAAAACCTATTGAAATTTTATGGACTTTCTGGAAAGATGTTTATTCTGTTTTTAAAACTATTTTTATTTTCATTTCATAGCTGGCAGATATGCCCACAGTTTATTTTTTATCTTTTCTATATTTTTTTTTTACAATTTCTTTTTAATAAACGATTTCACCCCTTCTTTTTACTCTTTTAATTCTTTCCCCTTGCCACTTCCTGCATGTCATTCTTTTGTTATTGTTCTCTTTGGCGTTTCATTCTTACCTTAAACTGGATCGAATATTTGAAAAGAAAAAGAAACTGGGGGAAAATGCGAATTAGAGAAAACGTCTTTTTTTGCGTAAAATTGAACGATGTACGATTGATTGAGCGTGCGAGGATCAAGAACAGACAAGGTGTCTGTCAATCATTTGAACACGTTAACAAGGACTCTTGGAAATCGCTATCTGCTGCCTATTTACACCATTGAATGAAGGCTCTTCAACCAACAGAAATCTGGACACTTTCAGTAATTGGCTGAATAAGTTAAAGACACCCACAGTATAATAAGGACCTTAGTACTGTCAACTTTCAAGTGGAAGAGAGGTACCTTGTTCAGAACATTATTTTTTAACTGTTTTTTTTTATATATCAGGCTAATTCAGTTAGAACTTTGTGTGTCAAACTCATTCCAGCACTCTAGATTAGTTCCAAATGTTTTTACTTGCTGGCGTTACATAATCTTCATATTTGTTTTTATAAATTCTAAATGTATTGGTTTGATATTTATACTTTTAAGAGGATATCGATTTAAATACCCACCTGACACCGAAAACAGTTGCAAACACCTTGTATTTTGGATGGTGGGTTTATAAGGTGGTGGTGAAGTTATATTAAATTTAAAATCAATTTTTATCAAAACTGACTATCCAACCATAGTAACGTTACGAAATACTGTAGCTGAAAAAAATTCATGCATGTTAAACAATATCAGAGTACATTTTTCTTTACTTATAAATCTATAGAATGCATATAATTCTTTTTTAGAATTAAATAATTTAGATATTAAATACACATTCCAATATGATCATGGAATTATTCATTTTAGGTTAATGCAACTTTACGACGAAATGTATTTGCAAAGTGCAGGGACGTTGTGGCCAGTCTTCAAAAAATATTTTGCAAAATTTTCATAACGCTGCAGAAACATAGCATGGCAATTTTGTCAAATGGTTACATAAGCTATTTATCATTCTCCATTAATTTATGAATAGAAGCACAATATAATATAGAAAAATACGAAATATAATTTCAGAATGGAGGCACAGTACACTATAGAATAATAAAGAATATTATTTAGGAATGGAAGCGCAGTATAATATAGAATAATACGGAATATAATTTAGCAATGGAGGCACAGTATAATGTAGAATCATACGGAATATAACTTAGGAATGGAGGCACAGGATTATATAGAATAATACGAAATATAATTTATGAATGGAGGCAAAGTATAATATAGAATAATACGGAATATAATTTAGGAATGGAGGCACGGTACAATATTTGAATATTACAGAATATAATGGCAATTAGTCATTTCTTTATTGTGTGACACTGCATTTATTGACCTTACGCCCGAGTTACTTTCGGATGAAATTTATAAAATCTTTCTATTAAAATATTATTTCAGAAAAATAAGTTTTGCAAGTCCACTTTCCAGTTTTGTTTTTGTTTTTTTTTTTTTTTTTTTTTTTTTTTTTTTTTTTTTTTGGTGGGGGTGCTTCCTAACCTCTTGTTGGATATAGTATGGAATGTCAACATATTGAGTATGTCATTATTCACTTTTCGATTTACACATGCGATCTATCTTTAGTTATAAAATTTGTTGTTTTTACCTGTATTAAAGATGTCTTTTTGCAAAGATTTTAAGGTGTTTTAATTGCGATTATAGATTTTGGTTAAATGTAGCCCCCCCCCTTTTTTTTAAATACAGCATTATTTTGGAAGAAAATAAATGACATATTTTGTTCCTATCATTCCCCTTTTTTTATATTTCCGTACTTCTACTTATGAGTACATCTGTATATCAATTTGAAAACGGGCATTTTCTATTTCGAGTGATTTTCTGATTTTTTTAATTTTTTTTATATCACTTTTACATTAAAAATTTTTGGAAGTATACGTGAATAAACCCGTATATTTATACACCATGGCTTCAAATTTAGCCATTGGGCTGATGAAGCCACCTGCAAAATTAACAGTTCTTGAAGAATGGAATCAGCTTCAAAATGAACTATGCCTCGTTAGTTCCATAAATTACCTTTCTGTTCCTGACAACTAAGGACAACTACGAAGGTCATCCAGAAAAAAGTCAGTTGCGCCCTGGAAAGATCCTACTTTCAGGTTTTTTGTTCTATGATGTTTGCTAATATGAAAATGTCGTCGATATAACCTATAGATGATACGGTCTTGAGAGAATTATTGAAGACTTCGTTTTCTACGTGACATATATCGGACGAAGAACCGAACACAATGCTACGAAGTCAGTCTTTTGCAATTATAGTTGTCGTATGAAAGGTAATTATGCTGCGAAAGATAGAAGTGATTTTCTATATTATAAGAGTTAGAAGACATCTCACCTCAACCGGTCAAAGGAAGAAAATGAAGAAGTGGGGAGGCCGTGACATGACTTTTTTCAGCAACTTGTACGGTTTAATAAATGTTACAATAATTTACGTTTCAAAAATATTCCTCTTTTTGTTGGTCGTTTGCTTACAGTTGGAGAAATTTATTTATGCGTGTTTAGCAGAAACATAGCTTTCTTTGGATCGGCGATTCTGCTCACAGCTCAACTTTACCCAAAAATGTTACTCCTGTCCGTATAGTTCTGCGATTATTGCCTGTTCATCATGTCTACAGATGCAACCACCTGAACGCCAAGTTGTAAAGATTTCTATATTTCCGGTCAATTACTGATATCTTAAATGCGATTACTCACAGAATTAGTGAGGCATTTGACAACAAATACATCTCAAGGACGGTCGCATTAGATATTTCAAAAGCTTTTGACAAGGTGTGGCTTAAAGCGGTTACTGCTCAAACTATAGTGTTACTGGAAGATATGTCTCATTTTTAAAGTCTTTCCAAATGAGTAGGTCCCTGAATGTAATTTTTAATGGCCAGTCCTGCGAGTCCCAGTTGATCAACAAGGACATCCCCCATGTTTTGATTCTAGGATTAAACATCCTCGGTCTTTGCATAAATGATCTGCCTAAGAGTATAGTTCGATCAGTTGTGAATATCTCTGCTGATTATTCAAATGTATATGGGTGCACCTTCAAAACCCTCGATGACAAGAAATTGGCAGCTGATCTCTCCACTGACATAAGTCTAGCAGATCAGTGATGAGAAAACCGGTTGGCTACATTCAATGTCTCAAAGACTAGACTAGAGACCTTCCACCATCACCGATCGGACGCAGAACTTTCACCAATCGTGATAAATGGATTTTCCCCCAAGGAAGCCGTGTGTTTTGAGCGCTTATTGGTATTTATACTGTACCCGGATTTCAAATTTAATTCGTTCATACGATCCATCGCTAAAGACGCTGGAAACATTTTCTGTTCCCTGTACCAAACCAGAAGGTACCTGACACCTCTTGTTATCCTCTATCTTTATAAGAGCCACATCAGGCCGAAAATGGAGTATTGCTGCCATATATGGGCGGGAGATTACTTGTCTTCACTTTCCATTCTTGATAGTCCAAAAGCTTCTCCACGTCCCTGTAGGTGAGGTATTATCTTCCAACCTACAAGCCATTTCGCTCAGACGGAACGTCAGTAGCTTCACACTGCTCAATCACTATTTTCATTATGCGTGTTCAGATGAACAATAATCCTTAGTTCAACCAGTCCTTAACTTCACAGATAAGACCCACCATGCGACGCACATTAGCGAACCACTCTAATTCCCTTGGTATACTCATGGTGAGATGTAAATTTTACTCAAACAGCTTCTTTCAACGAACCACCATATCCGGCCCGCGAAGAATTTTTGTCCGGCCTGCCAACATAACACCTGGGCACTAATTATCTCATTAATTTGTGGAGCAAGTGCCAGAGAAATATCAGTTAGAGTTAATCATTTTACAATGCCACGATTTTTTTAAATCAAAATTTGATTACGAACCCATTGCTGATTTCTACAAGAAATGTGTTTTGCTAAGCGGAAAGTAAAATCCATTGAATAATGCGAAAATGATGGTATCATCATTTAGAAGTACATATGCTTATGAAAAACATTTTTCTCTCAAAAATGAAATATGGTAAAAGTTAGTTAACAACAAAGTTGGGTGATGTGTACCTGGATGATATTTTGTTCCTATCATCGACAAATATTTCACCCGGTGTGGAGAAGTTATTAAACGTTAAGCTGAAACAAATGTCTAGTTAAATAATTTGCCATTCTTTACTGTATTTCGTTTGTTACGGGCCAGTGTATGCGTTGAGAAATAAACACGTGTGCCGTCCACAAAAAAAAACTAAAACATGGCAGACTCGTAATGTGAGTCCACGTAAAGAAATGTAAAGAAACATCATAAACCGATATACATGTATAAATATATAAACAATAAATTACACATCCGACAAAAACAATAATGTGTGAAACAAATGAATGTAGAAACATTTTAGTCCAAATATATGAAGTGCGTAAATGTGTTTAAGTAAATGTCTGTGTATATATTGTTCACTAACAGTAGAGCCCGGCGTTGCCCGGGGATGTAACAGTAAGAGATAGATCAAGTATCGACCATCATAAAGACTCAAAAATAAAATTGACAAAGATTATTGTTTAAGGTTGATAGACACGCATGTCTTAATTGTTTTTTTTTTTTTTTTTACGAATTGGTCAAACCCAAACTCAAACAAAAACATTGTTTTCAATCATTATGAGTCTACCGATTGAATAGAATTTTATTATAAACAATTGTCTTGTAAATGGAATTTTTAAAGCATTCTGAATGTAAAAATAAAGAAAAAAGTGTGCAAGACAATAAGAAACACTACCTGCCAAAAAAAAAGTGAAGTTTTGTTGAAATTGGTTGAAAAATGTAGGAAATCCGATCCCATATATAAACGAACACGCACACAAACAATCGGGGTTTTATAATAAGTATAACTTGATATGAGTTGTCCCCCTTTCATTCTCGCGATGTCTCTTAATCGTGTTTTCAAATTGATTTCATGCAAAAACAATTGTTTTTCCAATTTTTGGCACTGTCAGAACCACCGCAAGGTAATTCTACGTAGTCCTGTGAATTTTTGTTGAAATGGGTTGAAAAATGTAGGAAATCCGATCCAATATATAAACGTACAGACACACACATAACCTGGGTTTTATAATAAGTATGATGCATTTCCCAAAACGGAACGCGTTTTTCCGCGAGAGACATACATGTTGACGGATAAGATCAGATGAGAATGATAAAATATTATTGCAGAGTATTTATAGTGCTGAACAACGTCTCCTAAGAACAATTTCGAAGATTAGGAGGAGGTAAGCCAACACGTTTTAATTATTTTTGGTTCTTTCTGTTAATAGTTATCCTGTTATTTCTGTTGTAAAGTTAAACTTAACTTAAATAATATAACATTAACTTCGTTGTTTTTTAAAAAAAAAAAAACACCAGACCAATGCAGCCTTCTGGACGGAGCTTTCTGAGCTCAAGACAATTTATTATAGTACATATGATATTATGACCCTCCTCCGAAACACTGCAAAGCTTTCTGGCCCGCTCTCTCCAAAAGGTTGCTGATCCCTGTCCAAGAAGATGCTTCTCAGATCACTATAATCTTAACCTGATCAGGTCTACGTTTAATTATTACCTTCCAAACATATCTGAATAAGCTGTACCTGTTAATCTGTACCTCTCTACCTCGAGTAGCCCCAGGGCCTTGTACAGGGTGAACACTGCTGTAAAAATATCATTACAACCTTGTCAGAGCATAACGGTCATGTTTATATTACCGCATTTGAAAACTCTTGCAAACGTTTTGGCCAGCAGTGGTCCACTGAAAGTAACCTATCCCAATGTACGATACGTAAAACCTCATATAACATAAACGATTTAGCCAAAACTGATGGCGTTGGCCATTGTGCTTCTCTTCCCCTTTTCACCTGGTTTGTTCTCTAGCTATTACCAGGTTTTAAGGGCCTTAGTTTCATAAGGCTGAGTTTTGAGAGCAATCAGTCAGTCAGTTCACTTCTGAACCGACAGTTCGGTTGAACTCTCTGCCTTCGGGTGGAGAGGAACCCGAACGAGACTACGCCGAAGGGTGGAGTCTCTTTCGGGGAGGTAAACCGGCCCTGAACCCGTTTATACGGCTTCAATGGGCATATTTTTGGGCCGAGCCTACGGGCTCGGAGAACCCACAATAAATAACCGACCTTGTGTCACATGCTGCCCCAGTGGAGGGGGGTGACTGAATATCATCAGTCAGTTATGCGCCATGCCTAATACACATTTAGGCGATCATGTACCTTTCGATACATGACTGACGAGGAAGATTTTTTTTCCAGCAGTAGGATGCCATTTCTTTCTGCGGTAGACCAGTTGCCGTCCAAGGCTATAGAACTCGGTATGTCCTGCTATTTCCCCATAGAAAAAGAGGATTCATACTTTTCCCAAAGTTACTAGCAAAGTGAATGCAATGGATTCGACTAGAATTCGAACTCGGCTCTCTGATTCATCAATCTGAACCACTGTCCATTACTCCACCGTGCCTCTGAGAGCATTATTATAATATAATGTAGAGGTCATTATATCAGATTATTTAGCATGAAGTATAAGATTATCCGTTCTCTCACGGTCAGCTGAGATTAATTGCAATATAAACCACATAACAAATCTAACTCTGCAACTTGGATTAGCAAGTCAATGTGGAATGTATACCATGTTACTATATAGAAACAGGTCTACAGAAATAAGGTAACAGTAGAAAACGACTTCCGGTTGTTTGTCACCGTCAATTCCTTATGACTGAAATATTAAACGTATCTTTTCATAAAATAATAATCGTTTTTAACTTCCTTTCATTTTGGTTCATTGTAGTCGGAACTGTCCTTGGTGAAAATTTTCATTATTACCACCTTTTGTCAAGGTTAACACTGAGTGAAACAGATTATCAGAAAATCAATAACTGCTTTGTTTGGACCTGTGTACATCATGCTTTCGTTGCATCAAGTTTGAAAAGTCTAATTGCCATCGTACATTTTGATTAAAATAACGTCAATAAGTTAAGCAACGTCGATGGGTGACTGATTAGGGTCGTCAGGTGCTGTAAGCTTGGAAGTACAAGTAGTGTATTGTTAATGGTTCGGAATTTTTAATAGAAGCGCCGAGTTTCCAGTTGTATTCTTTATATCATTGTTACACGCAAATAACTCTGGGAAAGGCATGAAAACACCTCCCCCACCAACACTACAATGCGTTAAATAGTAAGACTTGAATTACTCAGGGATTACTGCATCCAAAAAAAATATCTTGCAATTTAAAAATATTTTCTGGCTTTAAATAACCTGCGATGGGTTGATAAACCGTAGAAAATGAATCAGGCAACCAATTTCCTTTTAACATTCATGCCAGATATTTGGGAATATTGTGTTAGTTATATTGGCTCTTAATTTAATCACTAAAGATGTTTGAGCTGTGTAATGATGTTTTTGTAAAAAATAGAATTTTTTTAATTGACATTTATTTAATTCCGAAGTTATATATTAAGATTTTTATTTTTCTGTTTATTTGTTTTTTTAATCGGTATCAATCAAAGCAAGGCAGTAAAGCCACTAAGACACAATGGGTTACAGGGTGTGGCGGAATTAGAAACAAAAACATTAACACTGTACGGAAAGGGGAAAGATTAACCAGGAGGACAGTAGATAACGATTGACATTTCATTTAAATTTTTCCCTTTAAAATTCCAGTATAAACTGTTTTGTAAAATAATATCTGCATGCTGTTATATCAAATATTTTATTATAAAAAATATAAAAATACTAAGTAATGTCCTATATATTTGATAGTGATTCTAATATATTTAAAAATCTTCTAAATATATTTTTATTCAGTAGCATAATTCGGAATGGGAATGAATAGCCGTGATTTCTGTTTAATGTAGTAAAATAGAAAATGTTCGTAAATACATTATTTGTTTGGTGTAATTTTAGGGAAGCCATGGATATATTAAAAAGCTGTGAAACATAATATATTTGCTATAACATACGTACAAAGTAATTGAAATTTACATAACTCTTTACACAATTTTTTGATGATTTATATTTATATGAGAAAGAAACAGTGGATTGGAATAAGATCAACAGAGACAAAAAGGCCTCGACTATTTTCAAAAGAATTAATACAATTTCCAATTGAAAAATATGCCCAATCATCTACAATAGAAATCCCAAAGAAAAGGTTAGATATTTTCTTTTGAAGATAAGAAACAAAACTCGAGAATATTTTATTATTCCAATGTTATGGCAAAACATTTTCCGCAGAAAGTTTTCCATTCATTCGTATAATCGGGTCACGTGGTAACCAAAAGAAATACAGACGCACATGCGCACAGTTTGCAGGGTTTTGTGTTTTTTTTTTTTTTGCCTTTCTTATTTGTTTTTTGTGCTTTGCTTTTTTTTATGTTTCTTTGTTGTTTTTTTTTCTTTTAATTTGCAATTCTGTTTTTTGTCGGTAAAAGCAAAACAACTTAGAGCATCATTAATTTCGTGGGTTTATCCCCCCATATATATATGTATATATATATATATATATATATATATATATATATATATATATATATATATGTATGTATGTATGTATGTAAATATCCCTGCTGATATCAGTCGGCTTGAGGCAATACGATGTCTAATCACACTGATTACCTGTTACCTGTGTGGATGACAATATATATATATATATATATATATATATATATATATATATATATATATATATATATATATATATATATATCCGGAAGCATTCAGTCGTTTGTTTACCCCCGAAATGCCGAGTCCTAAGCAAAAGACGTTTTGCCTTCTTGAATTCGCGAAAACATCCGTTTTTCGAATGCAATTCGACATTAATCCCTTATCTCCTAACATCATTCAACTGTGGTTTAAACTGTTTCAAGAGGACGGGTGTCTGTGCAAATAAAAAAACTCCAGGACAACCCCCAGTTTCGGAGCATCAAGTGCAGAGATTCCGTGCTGTATTTAAAGGAAGTCCACGGAAGTTCACAAATCGAGTTAGGCATGAGCTTGCGGACTCTCAATCCAGCATGTGGCGTGTGCTAAGAAGACGTCTACATTTGACGCCTTATTGACCCCGCCTCGTTCAAGGACTTCCCAAGACCTTGATTTTTGAGCTTAGCCCGCGAGATCCTCAGACTCATATGTGATTTTTTTTTTTTTCTGTGGATACGACCGCGTTTATGTTTCACCGCTACCAACTAACCTCGATGAACTTAAGCATCGAATAACAACAACTATCAACTCACTGGATCACGATATGCTAATACGCGTCTGGGAGGAACACTCTTATCGCATTCATGTTGCCCGTGATGCAGGTGGTGGCCACATTGAACACTTGTAAGGCAGGAAATAAAAGTTGATTGTGAGTAGAATACTTGCGACTTAACCGGAGTTTCTTTTGTCTTTCCTTATTAAATTAATACGTAATGAAATCGGTTCATTCTTTTTAATAACCTATATATATATATATATATATATATATATATATATATATATATATATATATATATATATATATATATATATATATATATATATATATATATATATATATATATATATATTTATTTATTTATGCTATATTTATGGTTAAAATGCTCAATCTGTGATAGAGCGTATGTAAATATAAAAGTGGACAAGGGTGTCAAAACGCAATGGCAAGAGTATGATTTATGCTAAACGTAATCGTCAAAACCATTTTGCTTGCGAGTTTGAGCGCGCTGAACTAACTCAAAAATTGATTACGCTAAGAACTGTAACTATAGTTCACTCAATATAGGTATAATAACTTTATCAAATCGATGAATTGGCAGAGCATAACTTCTCATTAGAGTAGCCAGATATCCTGTTATCATACATCTAGGTTTTATTTACGTTAGATCAGAATAAGAATGCAATTTAAAACAGAAAGCCAAAAGTAAATCCGGATTTAAAGAATTTCGTTGAAAAGGAAGAATCGGGTCCTATATTATGTGAAATGATTCAGAAATCTATTCCTAGTTTTACATGAAAGTTTACACAAAAACAATGGTGTCTTATCTGCAGAAGAATCTGCCGATCTATTTTTCTTTTAATTTGTGAATAAAATATTCATTTAATATCTCATTTTGCTTTTTTTTTAAATTATGGATGTCAAATGTCGCGGTTGCTTGTATATGTCATTGTCGGGCAATATTTACATATACAAAGCAGGTGAATTTTAGGTATATAATTTTTATGTCGAGTAAAATAAATATCATCTGAAAATTCTCCTAAAAGACAGAGTTTTTCTGAGGATGGCATAAGCCTGAAATCCAGGGTTAGAAACTCATCTATTACACTAAATATTTTCGCTCTATCACTAACATTGAGCTCTTTCCAATAAAATATATATAGAAACTATATATGTGGCACCATGCATACCTGACGAGCTGAGAGAAATATTCATAGATATATGATTTGTTTTTTACGGTTTATCAACCATTTAATAATTATTTAAGGCCAAAAAATATTTTGGGTTTTAAGAATAATTCTTTCTTTACATTCAAGCGATCTGGGAGAAAGAAAGAGAAAACGAAGAAGAAAGAAAGAAAAAATAATACGAAAACAGGTCATAGGCGAGCACACACACGCACGGCTGACAGATAACAGCTGTCGAAAAATATTCAGGTCAAGTATCTGGCCGATTTCCGCGGATCCGCGAAAAATGGAAGTGTGTTATCAATTGGTTGTCACCCAAGGGAAAAGAAAGAAAGGAGGAAAAGAAGAAACGAAGTTTAGGGACAATGAAAATATTGATAAGTAACAAGTGGGAAAGTGTCATTGGAATGATAGTAAAGGTCTAAGTGGGTGGGGAAGTGTATCTAAGGATATGAAGACAAACCATTAATACGAAAAACATAGACAGTCTTCAGAATTAGAAAAAAGCCCACACAAGGTGGTCACTGGCAAAATTTTTTGAGATAATAAAGATTTTTATTATCAGACCTTCGAGCGGAGGGGAAATGAAATATTTTTATTCCGTTTCAGAAACGCCAACGAGTCTGAGAAATTCCTTTCTTAGATCATATCCAATTAGCGATAAACTGCTTGACAAATACCACTTGTTAAAAAGCCGAAGGTGTCATCTCAGTCGCTCATAATAAGGGCGATTTAAATTAATATTTTTGTTTTTTAAGCAAGGTATTTCTTCCCCAAAACAAAGCCACGGATTGTCCACGCCCGACTAAAGACGTCATTGGCTAAATAAGATCACATGACACACGAAGGAGGAGGAAAGATACCCGACCAGGAACTCATTGGCCGAGAGCGGTCACGTGACGCACGAGGAGAATCGGTCGACGCCCCTGTCAGGAGTGTAAGTGTAAGGAGCCGATACGAAGAAGCGGGGAAGGGTACACGCCCTCAGAGGCACAGTAAGGGGAGTGCGAGTGAGAGTGAGTTACCGAAAATGGAAAAGAATGAAAAATCCCTAACCAGAAATAAGAAGGGTGGATACGTATTAAGAATTATCGAAGAACCCCTGGCGCCAACAGACCCACCCCAGTTTTGACGGCGTCAATAAAAACGAGACCCCAACCGACAGAAATCAGTTCAGTTTGTTCGACCCAAGCCGGAGAGAAAAAGTCAGATTGAGCCGCGGACCCTGGCGAGAAGTTTTGAACCTTGGACGACAAGCAGAGATGAGCGCCCAGTGTTGAAACCGCGTCTAGATAGCTGACCAAGATTCACGCACACTTCTGGACTCTTCTTCAACCAAGAACAAGTAGTTTGAAGAGCGACTTAGAATCAAGACCACAGAAATAAGTTTTTTTCGACTTTCGTCCAAAGACACACCGAAAAACAAATTTCTTAGAGAGCAGACAACTTGAAGCCTTAAAGTTGCCTAGTAAAAGCCTCGTGCCACAATCCACAGAACAGGTCGGGAAGTAGACATAGTCCTATGTACTGAGCAAATAGACATAAAAAGTTTGTTACCTTTTTCTTTGATACGTTGGACCTTGTGAGTTTTTATTTTATTTTCTTTTATACATAATTGGGTGTTATCACCCCTGTTGGACTCAACTTGCATTACGGCCCCAACCCCTGTTTGATCTCGTCTGTCTAAGATCAATTCACAACGTGGGTAGGCAGACTGGAGATCAGTGCAGTTACCCTGGTAACCAGGTGTTGGAAGCGGGTTGGGAACGGCGAGGCTGGTATCAATCTAACCAAAGGGTTAGAACGTCACGTTTGGAGCAGCGAGGAGCGAACAGCTGACGCCGCGGCGAAGACGTCACAGTTGGTGCTGTCCCTGACCAGGATATCAGAGCCTGGGGAGTACGTGACGTCACAATTGGCGCCGCGACCGGGATCAAACGACACAGTCGACGCTGCGACCGGGGACGACGTCACATATATATATATATATATATATATATATATATATATATATATATATATAGTGGTACACGTTTGGAAAAACATCAGGTATTTCGGCTTGTAGTTGAACAAACCCAAAGAAAAATGAGGAATATTAAAAAAAATAAGTGTTTACTTGTTTCACTTGTTTTTTTTGTTTTTTGTTTTTTTTTGTTACGTGGTCATGGTGGTTTTTTGGTTTAAGCTATATATTCTGTTCCATTTTTACCTCTTTGCCCAGTTTGATCCTGACGATATGTTTAGGTGAAACCTAGGTAGGTTTACCTGGCTCTTTAGGTATATATATATATATATATATATATATATTTACTCGACTCTCCCGTCGAATTCGGCGTAAGAGGGTCAAGCAGATCAGTTCCTAGGAAACCGACAGCCCGACAACAGCACATGAGAATTGATTATAGTGGTGAAGGTTTCGTGCAGGACCATCCACACTTTTTGAAGGGCCGATTACAGAGACCTGGTGCACTACTTATTATACACATAGATATACATATATATTTGTTGACCTTATGGCTAGCACTAAGTAGTGACAGACTTTTTCACTCATAAACGCAATCTTCAAGCAATTTAAATATATATATGCATTTACGTCTGTGTCCATATAATGAGATAATCTCAAACTACATAGATCTAAGAGTTGCATAGATATAAGTTCTTTTCTATCAATAGGAATACCATCATTTACTGACTATTCCAGATCTCTCTGATTGTTAATGCCTCATAATTACTAAAACGAGATCTATTTTTGAAATTACATGTTTAACTTGTGAGACAATGTATAGTTTTTCAATCGCAATAGAAATATTTGTTTATCGGCATAGAAAATTATTAGATATTAATTTAGGTGTTGTAGAGTAGTGGTAATGTCAGTGGGAAGCCGTTATAAAAAATGTCTGACTAAAATCTCAGAGTCTCTAAAGGGTCAACACTAATTTGTTTTAGTTATTTAAAGTTGTCAACAGAAATTTTGTTATTAATCATTGACTTGTATCAATTTTTTTTTTTTTTTTTTTTGCTTTTGAACGTCTTGCTTCTTCCGGAACAGATTTATTTTCAAGGTAATTCGTATTTTGGTCTTTGCACTTGAATTTAAAAAAATAGGCCACTAATTTGTTCCGCTTAGAATTGCAGATACGTTAGCAACAACAGGTTGGTTATGATCATAACTGAACAGCTTGAATTAGGGACATAAATGTTTTGTTTCTTTTCCTCCATATATAAAAAAATTTCTACTATAGAGTTTGATTTCTACAAAATGGAAAAAAAAACACAATTCCTTTACCTTCCTAGATATCAAGCTACAACGTAATATCAACAAATTTAAAACTCTGAATATCGGAAATCAATCAACCAAAGTGACCTAATAAATTTTTATACCCATCATAACAAAAAAAATAAAATCTGGCATAATTATCGGGTTCTACATCTTAATATACAACTCGGATTATTTACACGAAGAAGTTAAATACATTGAAAAGAATTTCAAATTTCCCCAGTACCCTAATTATTTTATATTTAATTTGAAACAAAAGCCCACAAAATATTCCCAAACAAAAATACGGTTTCTCATGACAAACCCAATGAATCAAAAAATATTATCCTACCTACTAATTCTATCGAAAAGTGTCTATCCAAACTGAACATGAAGGTCATTACTACTACATCAAAAACAATAAAAGACTTTGCCAATACTAAACAAAACAATAAACTAATACGTGAAAGAGAAGTTTACTCCATCCCCAGAAATATTTGTCATAAAAATACACCGGAGAATCGTCATGGAATCTAAATAAAATATTATATGAACAGAAAAGGGAAATTTTACAAAATAATATGTCAAATGTTGCCCACAGTAATGAGACTGGCGACTACTTTGACATAAATCATGCTGCTATGATCACAAAATTGACTACGACGTAAATGTCGATAGAGTGTCTAAATCACAAGTACATCTACAGTAAATTTGCGCTCAGGCTCTTAAATTACGCCATTTCTAAAAGATCTTCTAATATGACAGTGCGGAATACCTACTTACTAAATGATGAAAAATAAAAGAAAAAACCTCTAAATGAATTCATCTGAACAGAAATTCTAAATTTCCCAGCCCCCTTCTGCTGTGTGTATGTATAGTCCTACAACATAACAAAATTATTCTGATGAAGTCCTGAAGGTCGAAACTTGTCTCAAGTAAACATTTTCCACTTTGCCACACATAAATTGTTTCAATGTTTTAGATATTCAGTAAATTTCCTATGGTTGTAATAACTTTCAAATAATATGGCATTGTTCAAACATCTAATAGTCAAACAAAAATAGGGATGGAGTGTCATAACTTGATTTATGAGCGCCCCACTTCTTTGCACGTTTAATGTAAAGCTGTTGTTAATAAGAGATTATCCTTCGGTAATTTCCCTTTTAACATTTCAATAACCCTTCTCAAATAATCTTTGCATGAAAGGTTTTTTCTAATGGAAATTTAGGTTGGAATCAGATGAAAAACTATTGTTTAAATGGCAAAAGCCGATTTTGGATCTAGTTTGTCGTAGATTACGTCCACTTAAATGAAATAACCTAAACCAAACATTCACCCAAGACAATTTGCCTGTCATATGTAATTTACATGGCAAATTTGGAAAGCATCGGGTGAAAACCATGGAGTTATGGCCGAAAAACTGGTTCTTGTCCAGTTTTTGGTGAATTTTCATTATACGCTGGAAAGCGAGCTAGACTAAAACCAGAAACTTATTTCTTGCAAGATGGCAAATATTTGCAATAACTTTTAAGAAAATCGGAAAAAAATGAGAAAGTTATTCAATTTTTTATTTTAAGAAGTTCAAAAATTCCTCATTTTTTCACAGATTTTTGCAATTTTTGTGTGAAGCCAATGTCGCAGGAAAACTATGAAGCACTCTGAATAAATGTCGTAAAATGGGATATGTTTGCATAAGGGCAAAGAACATCAGTTCATCCAGTAAAAAGATTGTTCGCGCGTAACTTTGCCTTGGTTTTTGATAAAAGTCGAACCCAGTTTTATCGATTCTTCTGCGAAACCAGGGGAGGGGGACTGGTTATTGAAAAGTTGGTTTTTATCTACCTTGGTAAATTTGCAACATGTGTCAGTCAAGAAATGTGGACGTGCATAAATAACACACACATACAGTGTGATACACACGCAGAGAGACAAATAGGCAGACATCTTCTGATTTATAGATATAGATATAAGGTATATTTAAGAGTAACAATTCATCCAAATACGTCTTATTAAATCAAAAATAGATCTCGCTATAATTTTTTTAATTAATTTACCCCAGGTGAGGCGATAATGCCACTAAGACGCAAGAGAGAAAGAGAATACGACTTTAGACGGAAGCGACAAAACCCATTTCTAAACAAGAAACAAGTGATAAACTTTTCAAAGCTCCAGTTCAAAAGAGATGGAAGATGTGTGAACTGAACGATAGGTGAAGCTATCTACCATTGAGGGAGAATAAAAGTAAATAAAATTATATAGTTTGGACGGAGATGTTAGAACTACAAATTTAAAGTAGATTTTAGAAGGAACCGGAAACCCAAACCTAAACAGGAAACAAAGAATAAATATTTGTTTCTGTTTAAAAAGCCAGAGAGGCGGGAGAGCGTAATTTCTAAATCTATTTTCGTATATGCTGTATAAATAAATCATGCTTATTATAAAAAACAGTTTGTGTGTGTCTGTCTGTACGTTTATATATTACATCGGATTTCCTACATTTTTCAACCGATTTCAACAAAACTTCACAAGAGTACGTAAAATTACCTTGCGGTGGTTCTGATGGCGCCAGAAATTGGAAAAACACAATTGTTTTTGCACGAAATCAATTTGAAAATATGATTCAGAGGCATCGCTGTCGTGAGAATGAAAGAGGAACAACTCATATCGAGTTATACTTATTATAAAACGCAGGTTGTTTGTGTGTGTGTGTGTGTGTGGGTGTGTGGGTGTGGGGTGTGGGTGGGGGTGTGTGTTCGTTTATATATGGGATCGGATTTCCTACATTTTTCAACCGATTTCAACAAAACTTCACTTTTTTGGCAGGTAGTGTTTTTTATTGTCTTGCACACTTTTTTCTTTATTTTTACATTCAGAATGCTTTAAAAATTCCATTTACAAGACAACTGTTTATAATAAAATTTTATTCAATCGGTAGACTCATAACGATTGAAAACAATGTTTTTGTTTGAGTTTGGGTTTGACCAATTCGTAAAAAAAAAGAAAACAAAAAAAAATCTAATTAAGACAAGCGTGTCCGTCAACTTTACACAATAATCTTTGTCAATTTTATTTTTCAGTCTTTATGATGGTCGATACTTGATCTATCTCTTACTGTTACATCCACGGGCAACGTCGGGCTCTACTGCTAGTTATAAATAAACTGACAAAATTTCCTATATTTTTTGTTCTGTTTATTTTTCAAGAATTCCGGTTATCTCAATCATTATGAAAAACTCTTTCTTTGTCAGTATGGTAGACAAGTTTCTGTTGGTTACATCTTGTCATTTTTAAATTGTTGTATTCAGAAGTGAATTCAATTCAACGCGCTGCCATATCCAATGTGTAAATGGAACAGCATACATCGAATCATTATAAGAGTTGTTGCATTTACATTTCTCACTTTAGAATGTTTATACATTAACATGTCATCTCCTGTAGAGAAAATTGTCAGTTAATATTCCTTGTTACTTTTACATTAAAATGGCTTCTAGTATTATTTTTTGCAGTGAGTCCTATATATATATATATATATATATATATATATATATATATATAAATATATGGTGAAAATGGACAAAGTTCGACAATTATTTTAAGACATTTTTATGTTTATATGTTCTTTTTATAGATACAAATATTTAAGTAAATTCTCTGTTTATAATAAACAGTATTAACAACATCTACCGGCCTGAATGTGCGAGAAATTGTCATGGAAAATATGCGTCCTCCAACAGGAATCGAACCTGTATCCCATATGGAACCGTCATATAGCCTGACGTGCTTTTACCGATTTCGCCACAGAGGAGCGTTTCGGTTAACAAGGTCGATTTTACTGATGCGATGTGCTAATTTTCAGGAAAACAACTGAGACATTACTATACTTATTGAACTATTTATTTCATGCCTCATTGACTGACAAACTCCTACAAAAAAAAAATTATCAAATTGCCATATTAGTAAAAAAAAAAACGCACTCAATTTTTCAAAACAAAATACAGCTTTAGCGTTCCGACTGCATGCTCCAAAATGTTTTATTCGTAATTAATAACACATTAAAAAAAAAACATATTTCGATTCGCATTATAGTTTCGTCTCTGATGCTACCTGAATTTTACCAAAAACAAAATAATTTCCATGCCTGAAGATGACTGAATGTACAGTCAAAAGTACTTGCGTATTTAAGAAAGACCTTGTACAGCTTATAATTTAAAAAAAAACAAGGAACATTACAATCATCGAGTTATTAGGTAAGTGCATCTTTAAAATTTTGTTAGCGATGGGATTTTGTCATTTTATATCATTAACTTTACTAATTTACTTTTTGTATGGATGATTGATTGTATATATATATATATATATATATATATATATATATATATATATATATAGTGAAGTAAACAAATCTGTTGGTATATATTCCAAGTGGAACCTAGTAATATAAAATATTAAAACTCATCCACAAAAAGCTCAATGTATTTATTATTACAGAGCCAATAAATGGCATTCCACAGTAAAATCCAAATTTACCTCATATGGGGGATAGTTCTTTTTCAACTGACGAAAAAATCGCTGTCATAAGCTTAATATCCGGGCTTAATTTTGTAAATTTTTTAGGCTAATAACTTCAACTTTCCCCTGACCACTGCCTCGTGCCTTTTGTCTGACTGAAACAATGAAATGTAGAAATTCTGTTTTAATTTTTCAAAAGCTATCACAATTAAATTTCTAATTCTGACACGAACTCAGTTTATATATCGGGGTTGAATAAGAAGTTTAGCGAGGCTTCCGAGCAGCGTGGAATCATCTCTTAACTGCTGGTTTTCCACCCTGACCTGGGATGTTAGCACCTGTTATGGTCACAGATATGGGCAAATTGTTAACCCCCAAACTGGTGTTTGGGGGTTAACAATGAAAGTTTAAAAACAGGTTTTAATACTAGAAATCTTTGTAAAAGAATTATTACCAGCAATAAAATTTTGAAGAAAAAATTATTACCAGAAATACATTAAATAAAATACCAGCTATACATTATTGAAAAAAGAATTATTACCGTCAATACATTTCTGAAAATAATAAAAGTTACCATTTTTTTCATTAAAATATTACCAGATATACTTTTTGAAAATACCAGCAACAATAATCTTGTCAGCATTAAATAATACACTGAGCAAAAGAAACATCCTCTTCGCCTAGATACTTGCCTCAAAAGCTTGGTATCTGCTTAGTTTAATAACCGAAAGGTAATCAAAGCAATTTCTAAAGAATTTCTTTTAATTTTTAATCCGACACTTTAAACCTTATTATAGTGTATAAAGTCATAAAAAATGTAAAAATATACAAAACATGCAAATATATACACACATAACTGCATTTATTCATTTGCTTTTAATATGAAGACTGCATTGCCGTTAGACACTGTGGGACTTATAGACATTTTCCCATATCTTTTTTTTTATATTATTATTTCTGTATACTAGATTTACCTTGTGTCTGTACCTATGTCTTTACACGAATTTGGGTTGTTTTATTTTTTTTTTATCTGTAATCCCCACCTGTTCTTCTATGCCCCTTCAACATGACAATGCTCCATAAGATTTTCGTAACCTTGCATATCTCGTTCTGAACCTATTCTGTCATGTCCAGATGTTTGAGAGGTTTTGTTTGATTTTGCGATCGGCAAAGAGAAACCTTTTCGGCCCTCTGACATCGCTCTTGCTACAACCGCTATATATGTGAATGTTGTGTCGAAATGAAAGAAAGAAAGAAAGAAAGAGAGTGATCAAAAGAAAACTCTCCCCGCAGAAATTTTATTTTTCCTTTTTCTAAAGTTCCTTTATTTTGTGATATCGTTTGTTCCAAAGCATAACTCATAACTGAATTCAGTCTCTTAAGACGGGCGTCTTTTAGAGTTTCAAACATTCTTAAAGATTTTTTTTTTCTTTTCAGTTCATGATTGTAAATTTTATATCTTTTTTTTATGTCTTTCGTTTCGTAAATTCGATCATTTCTGTCTTTTTCTAATCTGAATCTTATTTTATTTAGAAGGCATTTTTCCTTTTTTTATCGAACGCATATGCTTATGTTTACATTATTGTTTCTTTTGTTTATTTTCTCTTCATTGTTTGCTTTACTGTTTCTTCTTTTGCCGCTTGTTTCTCCTTCAATATTTTCATAGTTTATTTTAGTTGTTTTCAACTACCGACATACTATCCATATTCCATCATACATTCTATTCGATTTGCCTTCTTTTTTTCACTCGTTCTTTCTTTCTTTCTTTCTTTCTTTCTTTCTTTCTTTCTTTCTGTCCCCCTCCTCCCCTCTTTTCTTTGTGTTTTTTCAACTTCAAATATGGGCTCTCTATATTTCACCCTCCCTTATCTTTTTTCTCTCTTTTTCCTCATTCCCTCGTTAATATCAATGTTTTAGCCTTCCTTCTTTTATTGTTTTCTTTCTTTTTCCACATCTTTCTTTATTTCCTTAAAATGTATTTTCTGTTTGTTTTCTCTCCATTACTTTCTTTTGATATTTTCCCGCTCTTTTCTTTGTCAGTGTATTTTTCGTTTATTTTAGTTTCTTGTCTTCTTCCTTTCTTTTCATTCTTTATTTCATTCTTCCTCAACCCCTTCCTTCAGCCCTTCAATTTTTCTTCGTTATTTAATCTAAATTGACAGCGCTTCGGGTGAAAATCCAAGTAAGCCTTTTTCAGTACCGAGAATATGTATTTTCTTTATAGGATCCGGCACATTAATGTCGGTTTAAGAAATGTTCAGCTGTCGGCGAAGCGGATGTATTATACAGATTAACCAAACTCATCGTCTGATTATTATATTTATAGTTGTATATTTGCTAAATTGATAATACTATAAAACTCATTCATTGACAGTTTTTAATATTTCTAATTTTTCTGGTCACGTGGTTGAGTGATTAGAACGTTCGCATTCTGTCCATGAGATCCTGGTTCGAATTTCACCATAGTCGATTTGTCAGGAAGGAAAGTTGAAAGTGCTTTGAAAACCATACCAACAACCAAGTGAGTCTTGCGAGTGAAATTGGGTCGATAGCTGTCAAAGTCACAAGTCATCGTGCTGGCGTTGTTCAAATTTGTTACCAAAGATTATTGGCGTTTCAGCAAGAGCGTATTGAACAATTTCAAACCCTCTATACCTCCATTGTTCAACCAGTTCGAAGTACTGACCTCATCTGCCGACAAGGCTGAATGCTTCAACTCGACGCTCGATTCTTCCGGTGTACCCATACCCGACTTCCCTCTTAGAACTGAGGCCCTATTGAGTGCGTCACACATAACCACGTCTTTGGTATTGGGCGTTATCTCCAATTTAGATCCCAACAAGGCTAGTGGTGGAGATGGGATACCAGCCACTGTCTTGAAGAAATGTGCACCAGAACTGGCGCTCGCCCTCTCTAAACTATACAACTACTGCCTCAAGGAATCTTGTTTTCCTAACTGCTGGAAGTCCTCTTCGAATGTTCCTGTCTTCAAGAACTCTAGCGACCGCTCTGACCCTTCTAACTAACGTCCTATCAGTCTCCTACCCCTCTTCGGCAAAGTCTTCGAAGCCTTAATCAATACCGAGGTGGTTAACCACCTCACATTCCATGATCTGCTCTCAGACAAGCAATATGGCTTCCACTTTGCCCGATCTACAGCTGATGCGCTTATAGCCATCAATGAAACTGTCTACCGAGCTCTTTAAAATAACGGGTAAGCTCGTGCCGTGGCCCTAGATATCTCCAAAGCGTTTGATAGGGTTTGGCATACCAGCCTTCTTCAAGCTCCAGGGTTATGGCATTACGGGTCGATTATTTGACCTAATACAATCATTCCTGTCAAACCGTGAATTGAAGTTCGTTCTCAACGGATTCTCTTCCAGTTCCTATCCCACGAACGCAGGTGTTCCTCAAGGCTCCATCCTAGGCCCCACTCTATTCCTTATCTACATAAATTACCTTCCCGACGCCATAAATTCTCCAGTTGACATCTACGCGGATGACACCACAATTTATTCCTGCCTCAAAAACAAATCTAGTGTCACTGACAAAACTAACCTGGCTGTGCCTCTCGAAAAGGACCTCCAATCGGTTGTGAACTGGGGCAGGAATTGGCTGGTCAACTTTAATGCTTCAAAAACAAAACTGCTTTCTATTAATCACCACAGAGATCCTTCCCTACCCTCCATTAGAATGTCTGACGCTCAACGAGGGCAACTTTCTGCGGCTGCTCGGTCTCACGTTGAGGGCTGACCTGAGATGGAACAAATACATTGAGTAAATTGCTTCGGCCACCGCAAGGAAAATTGGCTCCCTGTGCCGCGCCAGGAAATTTTTCTCCCCGGAATCGATCCTCCAGATCTACAAAATCCACAATTCGCCTTTGCATGTTGTATTGCTGCCATATATGGTCTGGGGCCCCTTCTTTTTGCCTCGGGGTTCTTGATAGGCTCCAGAGTCGGATATGCAATATAATTGGCCCTGATCTGGCATCTCGTCTACAGTCACTCTCTCACTGATGCGCCGTCGCCTCTCTCTGTTGTTTTACAAATACTTTCATGGCAATTACTCCGAGGAGCTGCATTCGCTGGTTCCCTGACTTCATGAGTTCAAGCGCCTTACGAGGCTGGCATCCTGCTCTCACCCCTTCACTGTCGAAACTCCTAAATACAGTGTATCACAAAACTGAGTACACTCCTCACATTTCTTCAAATATTTGAGTATATCTCTTCATGGGACAGCACTGAAAAATTACCTTTTGACACAATGAAAAGTAACTGTCTGCAGCATATATAACAGAGTTAATTTCTTTTCCCTTCAAAATAACTCAAAATATAGCCATTAAAAGCTAAATCCCTGGCAACAAAAGTGAGTACACCCCTAAGAAACTACACCCCTAAATGTCTAAACTGAGTACTGCTATTCATTTTCCCTCCAAAATGTCATGTGACTCATTAGTGTAACTATGCCCATGTATTCATGGGGAGCAGGTGTATTGAAATTTGTAGTGCAGCTCTAACACTCTCTCTTACCGGTCACTGAAAGTTCCAACATGGCACCACATGGCAAAGAACTCTCTGAGGATCTTAAAAAAATTGTTGCACTACATAAAGATGGCCAAGGCTACAAGAAGATTGCCAACACCCTGAAACTGAGCTGCAGCACAGTGGCTAAGATCATCCAGCATTTTAAAAGAGCAGGGTCCACTCAGAACAGGCCACGGGTAGATAGTCCAAAGAAGCTGAGCGCACGTGCTGAGCGTCACATCCAAATGCTTTCTTTGAAAGTTCGGCGTAGGAGTGCTGTTAGCATTGCTGCAGAGATTAAAGAGATTGGGATTCAGCCTGTTAGTGTTCAGACCATACGCCGCACACTACATCAAATTAGTGTGCATGGCTGTCACCTCAGGAGGAAGCCTCTTCTGAAGGCAATACACAAGAAAGCCCGCAAACAGTTTGCTGAAGACATGTCAACAAAGCCCATAGATTACTGGAACCATATCCTATGGTCTGATGAAGCGAAATTTAATTTGTTTGGTTCTGATGGCCTTAAGCATGTGTGGCGATGACCAGGTGAGGATTACAAAGATAAGGGTGTCATGCCTACAGTCAAGCATGGTGGTGGGAATGTCATGGTCTGAGGCTGCATGAGTGCTGCAGGTATTGGAGAGTTACATTTCATTGAGGGAAACATGAACTCCAAAATGTACTGTGAAATACTGCAGCAGAGCATGATCCCCTCCCTTCAGAAACTGGATCGCAGAGCAGTGTTCCAGCATGACAATGACCCCAAACTAACATCCAAGACAACCACTGCTTTACTGAAGAGGCTGAGGGTAAAGGTGATGGACTGGCCAAGCATGTCTCCAGACTTGAACCCAATAGAACATCTTTGGGCCATCCTCAAGCAGAAGGTGGAGGTGCGCAGAGTCTCAAATATCTGCCAGCTCCGCGACGTCGTCATTGAGGAGTGGAAGAGCATTCATGTGACTACCTGTGAAGGTCTGGTAAACTCCATGCCCAGGAGAGTAAAGGCAGTTTTGGATAATGATGGTGGCCACACAAAATATTGACAGTTGACATGTTGTATGTTAATATTGACAACTTTTCCTAAGGGGTGTACTCACTTTTGTTGCCAGGGATTTAGCTTTTAATGCCTATATTTTGCGTTATTTTGAGGGAAAAATAAATTAACTCTGTTATATATGCTGCAGACAGGCTACTTTTCATTGTCAAAGTGTCATTTTGTCAGTGTTGTCCCATGAAGAGATATACTTAAATATTTGAGGAAATGTGAGGGGTGTACTCACTTTTGGGATACACTGTATAGCAGTCTCTTCTACTCCAATAGCTTCATGTCTCGCATCTCTCGCCTGTGGAACTCCTTTCCCTATTCCAGTTTCCCTGAGAGCTATAATCCCCAGCTATTCAAATGTAATGTCAATCGACATCTCCAGTTACCTTGATCTATCCACTACCCTTCTCCTCATCCTTTCTTCTATCACTCCTATCTTGCTCCAAATATTCTGTAATCCCTTGCGTCCTAGTTGCTTCCCGCCTTGCTTGGGGCGAAAGGCTTAAAAAAACGCTAGATAACACGCTCTTTCTCAGTAACTAAGGTCTGCTCGGCATAGTTGCAGTATTATTGAATAAACACAAATTAGCAAAATTATTCACAGATAAAGAGAAGACTTTCGGAAATAGAATACTATTTATAAAGGACATTGTTATGAAAACCATGAGCCAATTAGAAATAGTTGAATCAAAATTCAAAATCAGTTTGAATTTCTTGAATACATAATACGCGAAGTGGGCTTGGAGAATTTTCCACTGAAAGGATAAACTAATTGCAAGACAAGTAGAAGGCAACATTGACTTAAATTATCTAACAACATTTTAAAAATCATTTTACACCATGCAAGTCAGTAAGGCCACTAAATCGTTACTTAGTGTAAAACAATGAGAAAAATTAGGAACATTATTAAGGAGAGAGAACAATAAAAGAAGAGGAAACAAAAGGACGGGAGACATTGCATTATGCTGGAAAGCATGGAGCCGAAAGTCAGTTCCACAAGCGAGAATATAAGCTGTTAGCATAGAAATACGGTTATATAGAATATACGGTTATATAGAATATACGGTTATATAGAATATATGGTTATATCTAGCCAATTCAACTGTAAACTGATGAGACCTTGCCGCAAATCTAGTACTGCGCTTAAATTTATAAAAGTATCCGAATAATTAATATTAAAGCCTCTTTGGATAAGAACCAGGGAAACAACCTTACAGCGATGGGAAATTGACTAAACCCGAGATGCCATGTCACGACCAGTAATATTGATATATTTTTTTTTTTTTGTTTTTTTGTATTTTTTATCAAGAATCTCTAAATATACAACAGGAGAACCGGGCTATAATTAGCAATAATATTCAAGAGATAGACGAATGGTAGACTTATAAATATGTAAGATAGATTCTGAAGAAAATCATTATCTATCTGAAGCAGAGAAGCAATTTTCTTAGTAGCAGAACTATCAATGGAATCAATATCATCTTTCCATTTCATGTCAGCCAATAATTTTATCCCGAGAAGGTACACTGAAAGGAGGCAAGGGGTTCTTATAGATACCAGAAATGACCTGGGAGGATTAGCAAAAAAGAAAAGCGCTACAAATAAGAGAATGTTGTGAAGAGCCATGACCCATATACATACCTGAAGGGATACAACACATAAAAAAGCATTTTAATACAAAATATTACAATTTTATTAAGTTAAGTGGAGGAAAATTATGAAACTAATTTTCTTCCGTTTATATAATATTGTATGAAATATTCATTATCATATAATATTGTATGAAATATTCATTCTCATACAGGCTTACGGCCACATATCGGTGAAACAACTGTTCCCGTACGATCACCGAAGTTAAGCAACATCGAGTTTGGTCATTACCTAGGTGGGTGATGGCTTGTGTATACAGGGTGCTATAAGCTTAGATGCGCGTGTGATGTAATGGACAATAACTCGGAAATGTTAATCGGACAACCGAGTTCCATTTTCAATATGAAATGAATCCAACTCTTTTCCACCCAGCTATAGGTTAACTAGTAGAACTTGCATTACTAAAGCACTATTATCTTGTAATATGAAAATATTTTCTGGCTTCAAATAAGCAGAGAAGTGTTCATAAGCCGTAAAAAAAACCCAATCAATCAATAAGTATCATAAAGCGAAATTCCTTAACACCAGACATGTTAAAACTTGCAAATAATGAGTCAAGTTAATAACGGACAAATGTTATATGTACCGAAGTGCATTATATAAGAAACAGTCTGTTCCTCGGGTTAGGATGTTTCTGTCAAAACAAAGGTTTGACCTTGTAAGTTTATGACAAGGCAATGAGTACGTCAAACATATGCAGACAACATAAACAATGAATAACTGCTACTGTTTGAGAGAGAGATTTCAGAGCATTATCATTATCACTATATATATATATATATATATATATATATACACACATATATACATACATACATATATATATATATATATATATATATATATATATATATATATATACATACATATATAAAAGTGAACATTGATGTCAACACTCAGAGGCGACAGACTGTTTCAGGCCTGACGATTGCGTCTAGCATAAAACAGCCTGTCGCCTCTGAGTGTTGACGTAAATGTTCACTTTTATATTTACATACGCTCTATTTCTAATCTTGACCACTTTATCCCTTACATATAACGCAACTTAAAACTGTTGACTTATATATATATATATATATATATATATATATATATATATATATATATATATGGGGGTCGCTGTGTGTGTAATTGTGTATTTTGGTAGCAATCCCTCTTTTATACATGTTTCATTAAAGATGACCGATGAGATACCGCGATTAAGCGTTTTATTCAATTTTCCTTGAAGATAAAGTTGAATCGTAGTTCCTTGTCAGTCGTCTTTATGTGTATGTGTGTGTGTGTGTGTGTGTGAGCGCGTGTATGCGTTTGTGTATGTTCCATTCTTATTTTTTTAAATTTATTTTGGTAATTAATGAATGACTTTTCTTCTACTGGCGTTTGTATGTACATTCACTCGTATATATATATATATATATATATATATATATATATATATATATATATATATATATATATATATGTATAACGTGTTTGCACAAAACCGTAATAAGGTTAACATTGTCATAACGTACAGTTTAAATAGAAAAATGAACTTCGAAAGAAAGAAAAGATATTTATGTATTTTACTTGCTCAGTTAATGAAAACGAATTTATATATTTTGCGATTCATAAAATTTAAAAAGCAATTTTTCCTCTTCAATTACAATGAATATTCATAAGGTTTTATTCCGTTTTTATATACAATACCCATAATAATAATAAAATAATAAAAATAATAATAAAAATAACATGTATTGAAATTAGTAAAATTATGTAATTTGATGTATGTCACGGTGAGCAGAATCTAATCAATAATCATTTCATCGGCCATAGGCAAGTCTAGTGAACTTTGTATTTATTCCTAATATATACATATGCATTATATATATATATATATATATATATATATATATATATATATATATATGAACAATTTTGTACTGAAAAGTTATTGGTTCAGCCGAAAAAATATACTGCAGTTTTGTTATTTGGTCACATTTTGGGAAGTGTACTGGGTCGATAATCTCTTAGCACTTTTCGTCTATATACAATTTGACAAATACTTGTGGTTTATGTACAGCAGTGTCTGTGTGGGTGGGTGGGGCTATGTTCGCTTTTGATCTTATGAGTAGTAGGATTACTGCTCGTCTTCAAAAGATCGATATATAATGGAAAAACCGTCAAATGAAAAGTTACATGTCGATGCACGAGTCTGTTTTTGAAATATTTCGGATTATTTGGTGTTTTTTGACCTGGGAATAAATCAATTCGTCTAACTCGAACCAATCACAATGCATTTTCTTTTCTTTCTAGCCCTATTTTAAATTATAGTCATCCATTTATATATATATATATATATATATATATATATATATATGAGAATTATATATTTATATATATATATGTATATATTATATATAATTATATATATATATATGTATATATTATATATAATTATATATATATATGTATATATTATATATAATTATATATATATATATTAAAAATATATAACACATACACACATATATACTGTCATCCATTTATATATATATATATAAAATTATATATTTATATATATTTTATATATATATATATATATATATATATATATATATATTATATATAATTATATATATATATGTATATATTATATATAATTATATATATGTATATAAAAAATATATAACACATACACACATATATACCGTCATCCATTTATATATATATATATAAAATTATATATATATATATATATATATATATATATATATATATATATATATATATATATATATATATTTTATATATTTATATATGCATATATTATAAATATATATTATGCCGTCCTACATTTATATATATGTATATATAAATTAAAAATAACATTTTTAAAAATGACATTTCCAAATCCAAGTTCCTTCTGAACCAGAAATCTGAAGTCTTACTTTCTTGCTGACATATTAGAAAGTTCTTTGTAAGCACATATGAGGTTGGATAAAAAAAAAAGAAGGATAGTACCTTTATATATAATACCCTTGAATTTCTTCTTCTTCTTCTTCTTCTTCTTCTTCTTCTTCTTCTTCTTCTTCACATCCTCCTTCTCCCTTTCTATTACAACCACCCTCGTACCTTTGTTTATTTATTTTTTGAAACTAATAATACAGCGTTCTTTAGTTTTACAAACATATTATGACATTATTTTATAAAAAATCTCCTGATGATACTAATATTTTATTTTTTCACATGTGCGTTGATACTACTGTTTCCTGGTCGGATTCAACTCTGACCATTACACTTTTTATGTATTATATATATATATATATATATATATATATATATATATATATATATATATATATATATATATATATTCTGTATGGAAGGAACAATTTTGTTAACTTATTTTCTATATGCCTGCTTCAGAAAATTTGCTGTTTGAGGATCAGATTGTATTCCTAATGGTATTTGTGATTATTTTGAGATTATTTCGATGGGATAGATTATTCTATATAGTGGACATGACGAAGCTGGTCGGTAGTATTATGTATCTACTCTCATATAATGTATTATTTCGGTTGATGTTTTTATTTTGTTGCAGTTTTGTATTTTGTATGCCTTTCTTCTTGCTTTGTTGATGAAATGATATGAGTATCGTGGGTTTTTGAATATGCTTTCTATGTATTTTTCTTCTTTAGGTAAATATTGGGGGCTACAGATTCTTAATGCTCTCAAATAGAAACCTATAATAATCCCAGAGTTAATTTTAGGAGAGTGGTCAATTTCTACTCAAACCTTCTACTCTTCCAAGAACCATTATCGATCTAATCATATCCTCAAACAACCACAGCAATGATATTTCTGAAGCAGGCATATGTATATGTATATAGGTACAGCAATTTTTTTTTGATTAATTGAATGTGACGGACAAGGAAATTTTTATATGATTTTTATTAATATGTTCTTACGGTATTCATATTATGAGGATTATGAGAGAGTAGAAACTGTCCATTATGATTATTGTCTCAAACGCTTTCGGTTAAATTCTTTACCATTTTAAATGTATTTGTCAATATATGTTTATGTGTTTGTACTCTAAACTCTGCTGTCTAGAATTAGTAGTATTTCTAAGGTATAATGTATAATATTACTAATAATTCCATGTTGAGTGACGTCGGAACACATATAACACGTTCCAATTTGTTTCAAAGCGAGTAATAACGATTGCTAAAATTAAACCCCTAAGTAAATAATGCTTCCATTATCTTGAAACAGCTTTTATAATCAAATATTTTAAATAGACAATGCTATCTATAATGTGTCTTTTAGCAAGATAACAGAGGAAAACTGAATAAAAACTTGTCATTATCCATCACATCCAATGAAATATAGTTTTCAACGAAAATCAAAATTTAGCCCACTCAGTGAGTACGAAATTCTTGGAAATAATGAAAATAAGATAACCAATCGATGGAAATCAAAGTAGATATCAAATATAGCTAGCGCATCATATGTGGAATACCTTTTTAGATACGAAACTATCCAAGAACAGTTTCTAATCTTTGCCTAACAGTAAGCCATCTGAAACCGGTGAAAAGGACATACTCGATCATACGGTAAAGGTTATGGTGAGATTAGCCAGTTCCATATGGCAACAATGACCGAATACTCGGTGTCAATCCCTGTCGAAATTTTCTCTTAACTTCGACTTCTTTATGCTTAGCACGCTGTACGCATGTGACTTCATTTGTCAAATAAAATGTTTGCACAGCCACTGCAATGCAATTCTGATCATCAGACAATAGTGTGGTTGAATTTTGCGCTAGTGTTGTCACATCCTACTATGGCAACAGGAAAATCTCTATCTTTAAAAGGTAGGATGTGTGTGTGTGTGTGTGTGTGTGTGTGTGTGTGTGTGTGTGTGTGTGTGTGTGTGTGTGTGTGTGTGTGTAACGAATGCACGGCCGCAATCTTCGACGAATGTGCACCAAAATTTACTGGAACGTGCTCCAAGTTTACGATAAGGCCAAGACCGACCTTGCATTTCCCAACTCCCATCGATAGTGGAAATAATCGATTTTTTCATGCTTCTACGGCAGTTTTCATGTAGTTTGCGGCCATTTTGTACTTGCCAGAGTCAGACCCAATAGCTGGCTGCCACGAATAGACAGGAAGATTCTATTGGCCAGCATGAGAGTCAACAGCTGACTGACACGAATGTTAACTAGCATGATAGCATGCAAAAATATCGATAGATGCATTCGTCACAACTGGAAAAAATTTAAATCTGCATGGCACTTTATTCCAATTGGCTCATTCGCTTGCTTAAACACAACGTTGATTCTGATTCCGCAGAACTGGGTTGGGTGTGTAAATGTATTTGTTGTTAACATTCTTTTTTCTTTCGGTTTTTCCAGTTACGAGTCCTTTTTTAAAGCTGATCGTTTTGTGTTCATTTTACATGTAGTAACATCAGCACGGCAAAGGGCACTCATTTAAAGGCAAGGAAGGGCAAAAATATTTTAAGTCAAGTGATAGCGATTGCTGTATGAGTCGTACAATTTTTTAATCTAGCCCGGGCAACGCCGGGTGATGCTGCTAGTGACTTACTAAAAATTGAAGATGAAGCTACTTTATTTAACCGGCCACTTATAGCCAATGGATAAGGGTGGAATACTTATGAATATAACAGTCTGCTAATGGTTAAGTCCTCTATTAACGATATTTCTAGTAGTGATGCTGTTATACTTTCAAATTTGTTCAACATCTTGATTGTATTATCATCTTCTCTTTTATTTACATTTGATATATATCTTTTGTTATTACCACGGTGGGAAGTGTTCAGTTCATATTGTTTTTGTTATGTTGTATAAAGTGCCTGAATTACCTATATTCTTAAGAAGCTGAAGTTTACACCCTCAAAATCTAAGGGACCTCGAGTCAAGGTGTATAATATTTTTGATATTGTCATAGGCCTTTTTTACACATGCTATTTAAAACACATTATAGATTCTAAACAACCCTTCAGTAATTTTCCTTACATTCTATTTAAAAATAATTCTGTCTTAAGCCGACAGCTGGATGCTAGCATTGATTTCTTCATAGATTTGTTTTAATTTTAACAGTCATGCATGTTTTCAATCACGTACTGTATTTAACAATAGCATCTTATATTCTTTGAAGGAAGAATTATTAACTATGGAATTTTAAACACCCGTCATCATCGGTTTTAATCAAATTGTTTAACTTAACCATCTTCCATATTTCTCTACTTGGAGGATTTGGGATGGACCTCACAAATAGCCGAGGGACCTCTTGTCATCTAAATCCGGCCCTAGTTGTATAGGTATTTGGTTATGAATTTTTGCGCCAGTCAATAGAGCCCTTAAAAATTTAAAGATTTATTCGCTTGAAGACGTTTTAAATGATTGATATGAGAAAATAGTTGCATGATTGTGCAAGATTGTTCAGGCATTTCTAAGCATCTTGGATGCGATATATGTCATAGTGTATATCTTTCGAATCTATTTGAGTTCATCGCTCTAGTTTTTGGGTGAATATTTTGAATTTGTGGCACCTTTCAGCGTTGGTCAAAGGTTTAACCCTTTCGCAACCTATTGTATGTTCAATTTCCTTCTCTCTAATATTTATTTCATAACTGGTCTATCCACTGATGTATTTGACGTTGACGTGATTAGAATTTATCAAGTATATATTCTCAATTTTTTATTAGATGATGTTAAAGTGTCATCACAACTCTGAATAAAAATCCAGATTATAACTTCTATCCTGGATCGGAATGTCCATCTTGGGACATTTGGAAGAATATATTGGCTGTCAAATGATTTTAGATTCTTATTTTTCAAAAGAAGGTATTTTTTATCAAATTTACATTGCAAATTTCCGGTTATAAACATCTTATAACGTGATTGATATACATGTTTGTTTTTTTTTCATCAGTTCGACCCAAGCAAGACAATAAAACGATAAAGTCACAAAGGGCTACTGTGTGGGAAGGATAAGAATAGGAAAAAAGGTTATTAAGGAGCAAAAAATGAAGAGGAATCAAGAATCAATATATAACGATTGCCTTTAAATAAGATCAAGACTGGAAGAGAGTTACACAGGCAAGTAGTACGAGAAAAGAAACTGCTTGCAAAGAACTTACGACTACATCCTGCCAATTCTCAAACACATGAAACCTTGGAAAGTCTATATTTGCATGACAAATGTTTAGATGAGCACCACACTTCAGTTCCACCAGATTTATAGCTGCATCCACAGAGACGAATCACCCACATTTTCCCCATTTTATCACAGAACTTCAGTCAATACACATGGCAAATAATTTAATGAAAATGTTGTTACCTGCAGGAAGAGAAAATATTGTACATGTCATATACAATGACATATAGGACATCATTATCAATGACATATATGACATCATTATCAATGACATATATCATCATAAATTACATATATGATATCATTAGGATAAATGTAATTACCTGAAGAAAGAGAAATCATTTTATGTCATATACAATGACTTATATGACATCATTATAAATGACATATATCATCATAAATGACATATATGACATCATTAGGATAAATGTCATTACCTGAAGGAAGAGAAAGCATTGTATATTTTGCAGTCGACATTTATCCCGCCCAATCCCCACCTTCCAGCCTTGATAGAATTCAACATAGCATTTTTGAATTATTTCACCCCAAGCAATGCAATAAAGCCACTAAGACACAAGGGAGTTACTGAGCGCGAGAAAATATGAGAAATAAACATTGTTATGGAGCTAGAACAATAAAAGAGGGATCAAGAAAGCAGTAGAAAACGAATGACATTGCATTTAAATGCTTGAAGATCAATGTTGACTGGAAAGTGAAAAGACGAAAGAGTGTTCTACACTCGAGATATGCAATTCAACTGTAAAATGATGATGAGATATTATTGCCAATCAAATACTGCGCTTTAATTCATAAAGTCTAAGTACCATAGACGAAGGTTCATCAGAACAATTACCATGAAAGTATTTATAGAAAGAGTGCGCGGACTTATAGCGGTGGGAATGTTACTGAAGCGAAGATGTCCGGTTAGGACCAATAACATTGCAGATTCTTCTCTTGATTTTATCAAGAATATCTAAATATATTGCATCAGCACAAGGCCATATGTAACATCAATATTGGGAGGATGGAAGAATGGTAGACTTATAAAAAAATAAAAGAGATACTAAAGAGAAACTGTCTCACACGACACTATCCTAGCAGAAGATATAGCAATTGATTCAATATAATCTTTACACTGCATATCAACAGAGACATTTAGCCCAAGATGGTACAAGTCATTCTCCTGGAGGTTAGCATCAGTCATGCTGGTGGAAGACAGAAAGGAGTCTGTCATATGATTAATAGTCAGCTAATTTTATGTAGTTTTTCATTTCATTTACTGCTTGTCAGTTGCATCGTTTTCCGACCCTTCTTGAATTGATAATGAATCCACAAAGGGGTTTAATCAGAATACTGTGTGTAACAACAAAATTGTGCAAACCGTATAACTGCATGGGATAATTGTCCATCCCACAAAATGTTTAATATCTGAAAAAAACACTAAACTTGAGTTTCTTTTTTCCAGGTTTTCCAAGAAGTCGATTCTCCATCTTGACACCATTTGATGTAAGAATCATTGAAAAAGCTTTCGAGTTATTCAGCTAGAAAGAAAACAGTTTAAACTCATTTAATTGTGAGAAAAAAATATCATTCCGGCCTTAAGTAATGGTACCAACATTCATACTCTGGCTTCCATCTTCAAAGTCTATTCAAGAACCAAGAACCTAAGAGAACACTGAATAAGATTTTTTTTAAAAGCGAACAGTAGAGAGGAAAACTGGTTCGGGAGGTCGCAACAAGAAATAGGATCTTCATTTCAACTTAGCACTGAATACTTTCTTATACTTCAAAGAAGAGTTCAATAGTGTTATAAAAACCTTGGAGAATTCCAGTAAGAAATCTTTAATCATTTCTAAGATACAATGTTTGCAAGCTTAATCCTTAACAATTTTGCTGTGACACGATTTGGACAAATTTGCTGTTACAACCTTTATATAATTTATTATTTTTATACACACATTAACCGATTACTGAGTGTATAGAAACAAATAAGAGTGCTGAGAAGTAATATAATGTGGATTCTGTATGGCAGTGAATGCTTGACAATTTCAATACGGATGGAGCAGGGACTTGAAACAACAGAAAAGTGATTATACAAAAGGGTACTGAGCATACCAAGGAATTTGTGAGCAAAGACGAAGCTTTACATGAATTGGAAACAAAAAGGAAGCTTACACTTAACATCAGAAAGAGACACATTCTAAATCTCATCATGAAAGGAAAGAAGGCTTAAAAAATTTGAAACCCACAGGACAGATTGAAGGTTACAGGGACAACGTAAAACAGCGCATCCCCTAACTAACGAGTTTGCTTTTGGCAAAAGACGGTAGAGGCGATATAGCGAACAGACTTTACTGAGAGAGGAAAATGTGGAGAGGCATGATCGTCCAAGTCCGGAAGGAACACCTCACATAGAAAAAAAATGAAGAGAAATATTAACCGTACTCTTCTTCAGATTATCTTGTATTATCAGATTGATATCTCTAGCGTTCTTCAAAGGCTTTAAATCTAGAGCTACTGCAGATATTATATGAAAGAACTGACTTTGAAGCAATGGGATAATAGCCTTTAGACTATCCCTAGGCTAGAATATGACCAGGATTATTCTAAGCTAGCATGTTTCCTACCAAGGCATTCCTGACAACTGCTCTTGAAAAGGGCCTTAACGGGAGTAGTTAATGGCATGTAAATGTTAACAACTCCAAAAAATATATCTTTCATTTAAGCACTATAAAGAATATTTTCTGCCTGCTATCAGTATGACTCGCATAAGACACTAGAACAAAACACCGCGCCTTCTTGGCCTCATGTTTTCCATTGACTTGGAACGAATATATCGAATCAATAGCTGCATCTACTGCAAGGAAAGTAGGCCCATTGAGACAGAAAATGTTTCTTGACAGAATCCATCTTGCACATTTACAAATCTAGCGTACTCGCGTGCATTGTATACTGTTACATTATCTAGTCTTGTGCTCCTGCTATACAACTCAAGATTCTTGACAAAATCCAAAGAAGGATCTCTAATGTAATTGATCCTAACCAGACAATATAGACTTCAGTCACGTTTTCAACGATGTTGCGTGGCTTACCTCAGTCTTTTTTATAAAATATATCTATGGTAACTGCACTAACGAGTGTACCTCGACTGCATGAATTTAAGCAGACTCGAGATTTGCATCTAAGTCCAAAATTGTTACTGTCGAAATAGGTAAACGCCACTTGTACTTGAATAGTTTCTTTTCTTTCACTCATCCACATCCGTTTACTTGCTTCCCTGATAAGTACAATCTTCAAGAATTTAAATGCAATGTCAATCGCCATATTTTGTCTTCTTGAATTCCGTCCATCCTTTTGTCCTTTACTCAGCCCTCCCAATTCCTAGTTTTCTCTTTCACTTTCATTCCGTGTAAGCCTCTGAATACTAGTGGCATTCCTGCCTTGTTTGGGGTGATTAGAAATTAAATTAAAAAGAAAGTTAGTCTTTATAACTCCAGCTATCAAATTGGATAGACTAGAATATGCCTCTTCTTCTGTGTGCCGTGTCAATTCAGGATGTGGGGGAACATGGCTCACCTCAACCTTCTATCTCGTACAGCTGTTAGTAAATGTTTGTTTACCATTTCTCTCACTCTCCGTTCTTCCATTCATTCACTTAAACTCATCAGGTGGGTGGCTCGTTGTCTCCCCTTCATTCTATCTCTCTCTCTCTCTCTCTCTCTCTCTCTTTCTATCTCTCTCTCTTACCTCCGATAAATTTTCTGAGCGTTTAAGATGTCCTTCCTCTATATTTGCCCAATACATTTCTGCTCTCTCTCTCTTTGTGATTGTAAATTTTATTTAATACTATGGATGATCTCGTGTCTTGTTTAGATTCTACATTTTAAAATTTTATTCCGGTTCTTTGACTTTCCAATTAGATCATCTAAATTCTGGAAGCCTGTTAATTTTAGTCCAAATGATAAACATGTGGTCATTACTATTATTAACACTGTTGAGGTGTGTGGAATATACTGTCCTCAATTTCTTACTGACTCGCTGAAAATGGGATATACATTATAATTATACAACAGTTGCAGGTTTTAAACAAGATTAATCCCTTTTTAAAAATAGGAATACATGAATTAGCTTTGAATGAGTTCACATTAGTCATTATTACCAATTTGAAGACGTGAACCATGTTTAATAAAATTAGTTGTTTATACTAATAGTAAAAGCATGTAGAAAGCGATCTATAGGAACATTTTTTTTAGTTTCAGTTCTTTTCTTCTCTAAGGTATGTAGGCTAGCTTAAACCATACCTTAAGTAGTCTTTTTATACCTGGGTATATTCTGGAAGGTGTAGTTAATATTGGAAAGTATAACAGTCACTAAACTAGTCTTGTAGATCATCATATTATATTTCTGCTTATTACCTTGTTCCTTAATTAGATAGCACGTACGTTACCCCTGCCATTAATGCAGATAAAGAATGGGCAATTTCAGTTTGATTGCGAGGATAGACGGAAGAAAAGATTTATCAAATTCACTGTTTAGGTTTCAGAAAAGAAAGAAGGAAAGATAGCACTCTTGCGACATTATCTCAGATCAGGTATTCTTTAGTTTTGGGGAGAGGAAGAGAGAAAAAAAAGAAGAAAGAAATGATAGAGGATGCGACAACATTCTCATCCATTTTAAGTCTGCTTCAGTGAAATAGAACTCTTTGTCTGTTTTTAATCCTCTCAGATGCACCCTCTTCCTTTATTTAATGAACTGCATTCATATTTATGATTCTTATTGTAATATTTTGTCAATTTCCGATCAGTAGGAGAATTTCCATGGCTATTTTATAGTCACGATACGCGTATGAAATTTAACCAACCATTAACTTAAAAATTAAGATTCATATGTAAATTCAAATAGAAAATCCATAAAATTCTCACGGGTATTTATATCAGGTCATCCTATAAGTTCTGTCTAAATTTTAACTTTTTGTTAACATGAACGAAATTTAAAGAGTATTTTATAATGTCTAATGGAGCTGAACATTATTTTTCTGTTTAGATGCATTTAAACTGATCAAATTTTATTTCAGAGAACAATAAAATTAAATTTTGTTTGATTAAAACCCTGCTAACATGGAAGTACCCAAGAATCATTTAAGGCACATAATGCATTATGAGTTCAAGAAAGGAAACTCAGCAGTCGAAGCGGCTAGAAACATTCACTCAGTTTATGGAGAGGAATGTGTGAATGAAAGAACTTGCAGAAGATGGTTTGCAAAATTAAGAGGTGGAGATTTTACCCTTGAATATGAAGATCGAACCGGACGTCCAGTTGAGTTTGATGAAAAGCTTTTTGAAGCAGCCCTTGAGGAAAATCCTGCTTTATCAGTTGAGGAATTGGCAGTGGTTCTCAGTTCAAACCATACAACTGTTCATCGTCATCTTCAAAAACTTGGAAAAGTTCCTAAACTTGGAAAATGGGTGCCTCATGAATTGTCTGAAAACAACCTCAAATCCCGAGTTGACATCTGCTCTTCTCTCCATTCTCGCCAACTTGTTTCACCTTTTTTGGATAGACTTGTGACTGGCGAGGAAAAATGGAACTTTTATCGAAATGTTAAGCGTCGTAGACAGTGGCTTGGTAAAGAGGAAGGACCCCAGCCACAGCCGAGAAGAGAACTTCATGGGCAAAATATTCCTCTTCCAATCTGGTGAGATCGCCAAGGAATAATCCACTTTGAATTATTACCACCTAATGCAATGTGACACTATTTAGGGTTGCGTGAAAAAAAAAGAAAAAAGGCGAGAATTAAAATTAGGTGATAAGAATCTATCACGAAAATAACAAAGAAAAGTACTAAAGGTTTTATTCTCATTAGTGAGGAAAGTAAGGTTGCGGATGTGTCGGATTTAATTTAATTTATGACAATGAACCGAATAAGATATAGCCAATCTGCCCATGACTATGGTGAAAAATTTCAGGTCGGTCAGGTGGCCTACGAAACAGAAACTGAGAGATAATATTAATTAGGTCATGCACTGGGTCGCGGAAAAAATGTCCGCTGGGCCACCAGGAAGAAAAGATTGACCCATTAGCTATCTACGGAGATGTCGTTTGGAAAATGCACCTGTTTTGAGTCAGGAGCTGGCTATGATAAGAAAATTATTTTATCGAAACGAATAATTGGCTGTAGCGCAATACGTCCAATTGACCACCCACTTGTTTAGTGAAGGTCCCGAGTGACGAATTCCGGGTGACATTCAGATAAAATTGAGATTAAGGGATAACACTACGGGTCGTATTGGGTTATTGTCGAAAAGAAGAAAGAGAAAGAAAAGAAAAAAAAAAGGAAGATTTTTTTTTCTTTGAGCAATAATTTTTAAACCGAGGCTAGTCCGACCACACCCACGCCGCTGAGCGCCCATTGGCTGATTGGTGGCGTGAGCGTTAGGCGAAGGTAATCATGTAAGAGAGAGGGGAAACCTGTTGACGCCCTCTGAACGGATTGGGTGAGATACCCATATGAAAAAGGAAGAATCTGGAAGGATTTCCAAAAATGGAAAATAAAAAATTTTCCTGACCGAAAACAAAGAAGTGGATTGTTGATTTAGAATTATCAAGCAACCTCAAACCCCGACAAGCCCACCCCGGTTGTGGTCGGCGTCCATATAAGCAGAGTCGAAGCGAGTGAAAAGGAGTTAGGTTCGCAGTTGGGTTTGAGACAGACAGGCAAGCAGTTGCAGAGATCTCTGAGAACCCGCATCGCAGAAAGCTAAGATTCGCGCATTCTCGACCTCAACTTCTAACCAAGAACATTTTATTTTTGAAGAACGACCTAGACTCACACCAACAAAACAAGTTTTACGAATATCGCCTGAAGATACACCAAGAACCAGTTTCTTAAAGAAAAAAAAAACACTTAAGATGTTAAGACTCGCCTAACAAAACACAAAGTGTCACGAATCCATATAGCGGTTTGGGAGAAAGCCGCAATCCTGTATTCAGCAAGCAGATATAAAATATTGTTATCCTTTTTTAACACATTTGAACTTTTCGAGTTATTACTTTATTTTCTTTTACATATACTTGTGCGGCGTTACCCTTGTCCGGACTCAGCTTGCATTACGGCCCGGCGACTGATTGATTTCGTCTACCTAAGATCAAATCACAACGTGGGTAGGTTAGACTAGAAATCAAAACAGTTACTTCGGTAACCAGACGTTGGAGACGAGCTGGGAACGACAAGGCTGATACCGAATCTAACCAGATTCCTATCCGAATCAGTAAAAGGTTAGAACGTCACATTTGGTGCCGCGACCAATACCAAATCACATTGCGGAGACAGACGGGGTGACGTCACAATTAGCGCCGCGACCAGGACAGCACGGTGGGCGCGGCCAGGCAGACGTCACATTTGGCGCAGCGACACCGGGGGACGTCACAGCAACAATTAATGCTCAAATATACTGTCAGCAATTAGAGCGTTTTAACCATGCTTTGAGGAAACAAAGACCTGCTCTAGTGAATCGAAAAGAGGTGATGTTTCATCAGGACAATGCGCGACCTCACACAGCAAGAATCACGTCACAAAAGATCGAAGAACTTGGTTGGGAGAAAATTCCTCATCCACCTTATTCTACTGATCTTTCTCCTTCAGACTACAATTTGTTTCGTAGCTTACAGAATCATTTGGAAGAAACAGCTTTTGTAAAAACAGGAAGAGGTTAAAACTGACATTTGTGAGTTCTTCGAATCAAAGCCAAAAGAATTTTACAGTAATGTAATTAGTAAGCTTGTTAATAGATGGAAGGAAGTCATAGATAATCAGGGAAAATACATTGTTGATTGAATCTGTAATTAAATGTAACATTTGGTCACTTGTTTTATTTATTTATTCAAAATTCGGACAGAACATATGGGATGACCTGATAGAATCTTAAGGTGATTAATTTTGTTTCTTAAGAAAGTTAGACAATGAAAAGTAGTAAAGGAAGAGAAAAGGAATAGTCATCAACTTGTAATGAGATAAAAGCGGTGCTCTTCAACAAGAGAAAAAAATGTCCATGATACGAACTATGAATCAGAGAAGTTAAATAGTTGTCACTTTTTCAACAGAGATTGGTAAATGCGTCACTGAAATACGAACAGTTATTGGATAAGCAAATGATACATTTGAAAACCTAAGAAAAATAATAAAGAAAAGGGTAATTTCGATAGAAAAAAAGCATAATGAACAGTTATGTGATACGAATCCTCTTGTAAGACAGTGCATTCTGAACAATCTCAAGAGAAAACTGGAGGCAACAGAAACCTGGTTCTATAGAAGGTTATTGAGAATTCCATAGAGAAAGCGATTAAGCAACGGTGAAGTACAAGTGTAACAAACAGAAGAAAAAAACATGTGCGATCAGAAAGAGACGACTGGAATTACATGGCCACATGATAATGAGGAAAAAGAGTTTTGAGTAAATAAATCATACTGGGAATATCGAGAGTCAGAGCGACGGTGTTACGCAGTGGACACGCAACATGACGAGCATTTGTAAACAAATGTTAGAAAATGGGTCTGGGAGTCTTGGAATATTGCCAAGAGAAAAAAATGATGTTAAAGCCTACAAGAGATAGGAGGTTGTGTAGAGACATTATCCTTAACGTCTTGAATATCTTTGCTCTCCAACCACTTTGTTATATATATATATATATATATATATATATATATATATATTGCCATCCACAGACACACTGTTTCGCTGTATCGCAGCTCATGAATGTGGCTAGACATCTGCTTGCCTCTAGCTAGGGTCGAAACCTGATTGATTTCACCACTAAGCCGTTGGCGCACGGCAGGGATGAAGGCGCATTTAAGTTTATTTATTTTTAGATAAACACATAGTGACATAAATAACTGGATTCTGTTTACAAACACACACTTCCTCCCCAGTGAGCTCAAACGAAATAAATGTTTCAGGAGCATATAAAATTTGTATTTCTAAAACACAATAAATCTGTATTTAAAAGTGAGTGCTTGTTAATCTTATCGTTCTCTGGGATTTAGTGATTTGCAGATGGATATCTGGATAAGGAGTGCCTCATTTCTAATCTCACCTCTGACATAACCCTCGCATACCAATGGTATCATTCAATACCCACCAAGCAGTCTCACCTCTGACATAACTCTCGAATGCCAATGGTGTCATTCAACGCCCACCAAGCAGTCTCACCTCTGACATAACTCTCGTATACCAATGGTGTCATTCAACGCCCAACAAGCAGTCTCACCTCTGACATAACTCTCGCATTCCAATGGTATCATTCAACACCCACCAAGCAGTCTCACCTCTGACATAACTTTCGCATACCAATGGTATCATTCAACACCCACAAAGTAGACCATAAACCGGATGAGAGGCGATAACCCCCAAGAGAATCCTTGAGTAGAGCTTCTCATATTTGATCTCAAATTGATCGCATTTATTCGTGTCATTGCAAATGATGCTGGAAGGCATGTGCGTTCCTTGACGTATTCCAGAAATCAGCCAATACCTTCTTCCATTTTCTGTCGCGTAATGCTACCATGTCTGGTTTGCTGCTGCCCAGTCTCTCACTGTCGAACCTCGTTAAAAAGTGATAACGCAGCCTTTTGGGTGATAAAATATTCTGCATCCTGCAGTCCTTATCCCACAGGCAAAATTCTCCTACTTCAGCACTCCTCTATCGCTATTTCCATGGTACGTCTTCAGAGCAGTTATATTCCTTCGTTCCACCAGTTCAGTCCTTGACAGCTACGACATATTATGCTATGTCCATAGTGGCAAATCATCCCCATTACCTTCGTGTTCCTTTGATGAGTATTCTCCATTCAGATTTTTCCCCAGAACTGTTGCTTTGTGGAACTCCCGAGAGGATGTTTCCCTGACATTTAAACGCTTGATCTCTTTAATTCCAGAGTCAGGCGATATCTGACCGAATCGTCCTCATAATGTACACTTCTTATTACATGCTTCTAAAATTAGCACCCTTTACGACAGTGGCTCTTGGGCCTTGTATCGGGTGAATTAACACTATCACAAATATAAAGAATGTTTTGCTTCAGCCAAATAATCGCAAATGAAAAAAGGAAATATAAATATTTAAAAAGAAATCATATTGCATGGCAGACGAAGTTGGTTGTTTCCAAGTCAGCTGTGTTTTAAATTTGACCTAAGCATAAACAAGATAACAATGTTATGAAAGCAAAACATATGAGCAGACCGCTGAGGGCGTCAGAGCGTCAGGATAGAAAACACAAAGAAATATGCCCTGGAAATAGAAGATCTGCATCACAACAAATGGAAAACAAACGTGCCGAAACAGGATTCAATGTCTGTGACAGAATCGTAAGAAATCGGTTGAATGAAATCGGATTTACACAGACAAAAGCCAAACGAAAACACGAACAGCTAAACAGTACCAACAGAAAGAGAGAGAAAAAAAAAGGAAAGTTTTCTTAGTGAGAAACAATCATGTGGGAGATTGGAGGAGTGAGGTATTCAATATTAATACAGTTCCAGTGAAATTCATAAAGAATGCTTGGCGAAAACAAACAAATTTACCCACTCATGAGTTTGGATATCAGGTAAAACAATTAAAGGGATAGTAGTTAATAAAATAAAATAAAGAAGAATATCTAATGTTAACAGAACTGACCTGTAAATCTTAGCATTAATCATTTTCCTGTCGCCTGTATATTTTCTATAAATATTTATGGTAATTGTTCTTATGAATTTTCCCCTTTCGCGTCGTCAGTTTACGAATTTAAGCGCAGTACTAGATTGGCAGTTAGGCCACATCATTTTACATTCGAAATGACTTGATAGAGTCGTAAGTTCAACACTAACGGTCACTTTTGTAGTACTTCTCGCTTGGGGAACATTCTTCTAGGCGCATGCTTTCCAGTTTAATTTGATCTTCAAAAATTTAAATACAACGATAATCGTTATATTTTCTTCTTAATTCCTGTTTCCTTAACTTTTCCTTAATGTTTTTTTTTCTCATATGCTTTCATGCTTAGTAACCTCTTAGTGGGTTTATTGCCTTAATTGTGAAATGATTGATAATGAACATTGCTTCAATAATTATAAACGATGTTAATTGCATTGATACTATGTAGATTTTTGATTTGGTTTGGTTTATTTTGTTTTACGGCATATCAGCCTCAATGGTTTATTTAATGCCTATAACATTTTTAGGATAGATTCGTATGAATACAATATGTATTCTTTGGTTTAGATTGGTTTGGTTTATTTTGTTTAACGGCATATCAACCTCAATGGGTTATTTAATGCTGACAAAAAAATTTATTGCTGGTAATATTTTGTTTTGTCAAAAATATGTTTCTGTTAATATATTTCCTTCAAAATTGTATTGCTGGTAATATTTTTTTCAAAAAAGTATTGCTGGTAATAGTTAACTATTTGTCCATTGCTGGGACTCTACCAGGTGCTACCACCCCGGGTGAGTTGGACCTGGGAACACCAGCAATTAAGAGGTGGTTCCACGCTCCTCAAAACTTTCTGATCAGAGGCTTTGCTGCTGGACATAGTTTAACGTCTTACCCAGGACGCGGATGTAGTTTAACACTTACCCAGGACGCGGATGTAGATTAACGTCTTGCTCAGGACGAGTAGATTTTTGATGATGAAATTAGAATGTGTGGTATTTATCAAGAATGTCAACCCAGGATTCGAGGTACAAAACCAAGAGAAATTTAATTAGCTGATAAGTGTTATAACAGATAAATGAATATTTGCACATCGTAATATCGATATATGCCTTACAAAGATATTACAAAAAAAGAAAAATTCGTTAGAAAATGGTGAACTATGATGTAATATCCATTCTCTTATAAGGAATTGAATGGTGCACAATGAAGAGTCGAAGTAAAGAGGAGTGGTTCTACAGAAGGAGGCTGGGAATACTACGAACAAAAGATAATAGAATCAACAAGTTTTAAGAGAAATGGAAACAAAAAGAAAATTTATATTATAATTAGAAAGAAACAGGTGAAATATATATGACACATCAAGAGGAATATACGCTTGAAGATTACGACTTGCCTATAGAAAGTAAGTAAAGCAGAGTTTATTTAAATGGTTGGTACAACAGGGACTGGGAGATAGTAAGCGGACAAATTTTGATTAAGAGCTACAAAGGATATAAATTATAAGAATTTCTGGAGAGACAAGTCAGGAAAAGATGCAACACATAAAATATAATTTTCTTGGCCTGACAATGTCATTAGACATTGATTTATTCAAACTTGTATATTCTTATTTTCTTGCTAGAAATTTAATTACAGACATTTTTTCGGTTGTGTACCATCGGAAACAGTTAGGTGTCAGTTTTAGCTTATAGGGGATACTTGTGTTATTTTTGTATTTTATTGATCGTTCCTAATGAATTAGATAAATATATCAATACCTGATTCAGTAATTGAACTATCAGACCCACATAATGAAAATAACACCGGTAACAACGCGGGAAGGGAACGACATTTCGAATAAATCAAAAATGTATAGAGTATATTTTGCAAGTAATTTCACACTATTGTTCACTGAATACAAAGCCCAAGGGCTACTCAAGATACACGGTTTACTGAAAGAGGAAGTTTTAAGAATGTAAGAGGATGAGGTAAGAAGTGCAGATTATGAAGGTATCTAGGATAGATTAATGTTGAGCATAGAGGTGAAGAGGCTAAGAATATAGTGATTAGGGAAACATCTTCTCAGGAGTATGTTTCACAAAGTAGCGGCTCTCGTGAAGAAGCTGTCAGAATAGAATTGATGGTACTAAGGAATATTTCCCCTATGAATGTTCACCATCGAAATAACGACATGGAAAAGAGCTGTACAGTGGAAAATAATCTATCACACGCAAGGCCGCGTTTTCAAAGTTTGAAAGAGAGGATTGGCCTACACCAACTCAGATATGGCAGTAATATTCCATTTCCGGTCTGACACGACTCGTGCAAAGGTCGGCCATGACAGATGGAATTAGTCTAGAGATATATAAATAGCCGGAGAATTTTTCTTGCAATGGATCGTACATATGAGTTCTACATGATATTAGATGTGAAGCTGAGTCACGACATGCATTCAAAACAAGGAACCTCTTTGCAAGCGCATTAAATCATCGCGACTGGGTTGAATTAAGGGTCTGGTATGTGGTGAAACCAATACCAACCCGAAAAGCGTGTTGTATTGTTTTACTGTAAGTTTGAAGGAAAACATAGATGCTTTATTTTCATTGGGGTAATAACTGAAGATATAAAAATATAAAAAATATAAAAAAATTAAAATTAAAATAAAAAATAAAACAAAACAGCGAATTCTTTATCATATAAATCGAACCTCGACGTATAATTACACATCTGTATCTTTGGAATAATCACACTTGACGGAACGAAGAAAATTTTATTCTTTGACTCTCATTTCGGACCGACAAGTTGTTTCTATGTAGTGTGAAATTGCTTAAAACTATGCAATGTATGTTGTGATTTTTCATCTATATAAACGACACGTGAAATCGTTGTTAGTTAAAATGGCGAAAAAGAAGTGGTGGGATTAGAAAAAAGCTTACTTCCTGTGATGATATGTTTCATATCATAACACATAGTTTAGAAGCAGGTAGTATCGGTGACAATAAATATTGTTGCATTTACAAAATATTTTGCAAATTAATTGCAAAAACGAAGATCAGATACTCGTAGGTATCATACGTTACCTTTTCCTAATGGACAGAAAATAATCATACCAGATTATATACGTTACATTGAATTTAACTCGAGTAGATGTCTCACAAATTGGATTTACGTTTGATTTCCCTTAAAATTGGTAAAAGGAGATTATTCCAATGAGATTACTGTAAAGTATTGTTCTGCATTTAGAACTGTTGATAAAAGAAATGCATATTGTAAGGTCTTAGATAACTATTTCATCATAAGGATTTGGCATTTCATGAGATTCTGATATTGCTCTAATTGGAGCAAACTGTCTCCAGGAAAGCCACTATTTGCACCTTCTCGCGATCACGTTTTCAACTGACATGAAGATAATTAAGGAATAAATATAAAAATACACAATGATTTTACTCACGCAGACACACATGATTTGGCACATTTAACACTGAAAACTAAATCTAGCAAATGCCATAGAGTTTTATAAAAAAAAACATCACCATCATATCCATTATATCAGATATTTATAATTGCTTATTATAATAAATACTACTGAATAAATCTGTCCAACAAAGTAAGGAATGACTTGCTAATTTTAACGCCCCCAAAACAAAACTTATCATTTTATCAAAACAGAGAACCTTTTCTGCATGCCATCAATATGGCTGATGGTAACCTCTAGGGGAGCAACACTCTACATCTTTTGGGGTTCACGTTCATAAATATAAATTGGTATAAGATAAAGACATATCTTCTCAGTGGACCATGAACCTTGAAAATGAGGTGATTTGGAGTGAATTAAAAGTCCTACAAAAACCCATGGTTGACGAGCATAAGCTTAACAGAAGCAGATACACGCTTGTGCAAATGAATTGAAACAAAACAAATAATTCCGTTATTGTTTTTTTTTCTTATTTTTCTAATGAAATATAACCCAGTGCGCATGTTAGCACTTCGTATGTCCATTCCACGAAGTCTTTTCTTGCAGATTGACCACATATTCTCGATTGGATTTAAATCAGGGACGTTTCCTAGCCAGTCGATAGTACTTTGATTTTCTCACTTGCCAGTGTGTTCGTACAGCGTTAAGATTTTCGTACGCTTCCTTGGAGTAACCTTCGTCGTAGACAATGGCCGTAGGACAAATAATCGACAGTTAAGACAATAGTGTCTAGGCGAGATGACAATCTGATATACACAAGGTCAAATTTCATCATAGACTACGAAAATAGATTCAAATTACTGAACACTACATCAAATAAACTAATCTGAGGAAAAATAGTGATCGATTACATCCTGTCACTCCAATGGGTTTAAAACTGACCGTATGGTGAAGGAAAGGAAACTAAAGCGGTTGTTTTAATTAATTTGCACAAGGGTATATACATATAAAACAGTTCGGATAGCAGAGGAAATTAGAGGGACTTATACAGATTTTAGTCAAGGAATGAGAGAAAATGGGACCAAACATCAATTGCAAGAAAACAGAATCTCTGGATGTTAGCACAAAAACTACATGTGAATTAGAGATGCCCAAATCTAGCAAGTTCAAAATACTCATGATCTAAGAAGGGTTTTAACGGAGAGCGTAAATTGAGACACTGAAATCCGAAAGCTCACTGTCATAGCGAAATTGACATCCAGAATTTAAGCAAAATATAAAGAAATAAGAAAAGTTTGTTAGAAACAAAGAAAAGAGTGCTTAACTCTTATATAATACCGGTTCTTCTATATGGTAATGAATGCTGCACAGTCTCTTTATAGATGTAAGAGACTTCAGAAAACAGAAATATAAGGATATTGAGAATATCATGGCCTGAACATGTGAGCAATTACGAAGTTTTAAAGAAAATGTGAAAAAAAGGTTACTTATACACCAGAAAGAACTGTAGAAATTTCTGGGGCACATTATGAGGAAAGAAGGTTTAGAAAATTTGGCACTCTCACGACATATTAAAGGCAAGAGGGAATCAAGAAATAAACTACTTAACGAGCTTGTGTAAATGGAAGGCGGAAAAAGTATTGAGAGTGATAATGAATAGACAAAGTTTTCTAAGAACTATAGGAAACTGGGAAGACCCATGATCGCCCATTTCCTAAAGGAGTATGGCAAATAGAAGAAAAATAGTTCTAATAGTTAAAAAAATAAGTAATCCAACATTTTCGGTGATATTTTGTATAAGCATGAAAATAAATCTGGTTTTCAAACAGATTTTTCACACAGATATTCCACTAAAAGCCTCTCAGCATTCCGTTTTATTCTGCATCGGTGGAACTGAACATATTCTTGAGTTTAACCACGTGATCTGGAAAGAAATATTCTTAATAAAATGTTTCCAATCTTTAAATGAAGAGAATCGAGTAAAAACAGATATTTACACTATTATTTTTATTTTCGGTATAAATTTATATGGTGATGGTAATATTAGCCGTTTCCTTATAAGGAAACATTCGGCATTCATTGTCCAAGCAGCCAGTATTAATGACACTTGAAATTTATAAAATCTTTCTCTGAAATCAATTTTTCAGGAAAATAGATTTCTCAATCCCAGGAGCTGATATTGCTCTTTCCAGTATTGACAGTGGGCTTCCGTTGTAACATTATATTTGAGGGAGTTTTGACCGTTAACTCCTTAATTTTGTCATTAATTCTCTTCGAGTTGAATCGTTTCTATTGTTAAAAGTCTCCAAGTGATGTGGTTTCTGTGATTTGGTACGGTTCTTTGTTTGTAGTTCTGTAGTTCTAGTTTCCCATAAGGAGGGTCTTAGCCAAGATCAACAGGAGTTCCTCGTTAAAAGACATTTTTAACCATTTATATTAAAAAGTAGTCGACGGAATAAAAAAAACATCACTGCAATGATACAGATATCTATGAATATACTAATTACACCGAAATTAATATAAAGGGGAACTTAGTATTATTAATTTGTTAATTACTATCTAAGTAAAAATGTTACACAAATTGGAGAGTTGATATACAAATTTGAATCAAAAGCTAGACGTAGATTTTGTTGAATTTTTTATTGTAATGTTCACTACATAATGTTCGATGTTTAACAGTTATGGGTTATAGCAGGCTAACTGTGATATTTAGCTTTAGATAACAACCAGAGTAAGAAAAAGAAAATTCTTATTTCAAAAACAAAGAGCAGGGAACGGAAAAGTACTCCAATTTTCAGATACAAGGATATGGAGCAATTGAGAAATACTAAAGAAAACCTACGTTGAAAAATGACCAACTATTTACAAGTTTAAAAATAGTAATGTTCGTTAAAAGTATCCAATGTTAACTGTAAAATAATTACTGATACAATGTCATCAGTTACTAATTGCGTATTTATACGGATGACAAAACAATTTACTTTTTTTCCTAATCTGAAAATAGCTCTTGAAATGGAAGTTCAATTTGTGGTTTACCGGAGTAGAAAATGGCTTGTAAGTTTTAACGTCTCCAGAATCAAATTGCTTTTATTTAATCACCACTTTTCTGCCTGTAGCCAACATGCCTGATGCTAAACTCCAGTTGAGCAACATGCTACACAATCTTGGCCTCACGTTTTTCACTGACATCAAGTGGAGTGACTTTTCTCGTGTGGCACCATTTACGAGGCAGAGAAAGGAAAAGAAAGAAAAGAAGGCAGAAAGAAAGGCGAGACGAATCGTGGGTGATCAGCAGAACACACACACGGCTAAGAGACAATGAATATATTGATAAGTAACCATGGCGAAAGGGTGTCATTACAATGACAGGGAAATTCTGGGTAAGAAGAAAGGGAAAGAAAGAAAGAAACAGATGTGTTTTGATAACGGCTGTGTTATCTAGGAGTACGTAAACAAAACGGCTGCTCGACTGGCCAACGAAACATTCAGTTGAAAACGTTAATTTTGTTAATTGACAAAACACAGGTGTAACTACAGGACTTTGGATAGATATGAAAAATTAAAAACCACACAAGCCGTGTTCGCTGACCGAATTTTTTTCGACGAAACAACTTTGGCCTGCGATAATAAAATTATGTTATCAGAAATATGTACCGAAGGAAAATGAATGGGGACCCAGAAGTGTTTTTTCTTCTTCCTTGGAGGCGACAGACTGACTGAAATTTTAGAGATATTTCTTTTTTGAGGCCGTGTTAAGAAGACCACCCATTTTGATAATTAGCGATAAAATACCTGACAAAAACCACGTGTAGAACAAGAGTTGTCATATTGTCCGTTTGCGGCTAGAAAAATGATAACGGCGATTAAAGCGGAAGAAAAGGGAAAGAGAAGAGATAATTTTTTTTTAGTTAAGCAAGATATTTTTTTTCCCCGAAACAAAGCCGCGGATTGTTCACGCCCGACTAAGACATCATTGGTCAAGTGGTGATCACGTGACGCACGAAGGAGGAGGAAAGATACCCGACTAAGACCTCATTGGCCGAGTGGTGATCACGTGACGCACGAAGAAGGCTGTCGACGCCTCATCCAGAGTATAAGTATGAGAAGCTGCTACGAGGAAGTGGGGAGGGCAGTTCACGCCCCTCTGAAGTATGGTGAGAAAGTGGGAGTAAGGAAAGGTTCCCAAAAATGGAAAAGAGTGTAAAATCCCTAACCAGAAATAAAAGAGGTGGATATGTATTTAGAATTATCGAGGAACACCCCGACGCCGATAGACCTACCCCGGTTTTGGTCGGTGTCAATAAAAGCGAGGCCCCAACAGGCAGAAATCAGAGATAGTTTTGGGCTCCAGCGGACAGTTGAGTTTCCAGAGTTGAAGCCGCCTCGCAAATAGCTGACCAAGGTTCACGCAAAATTCCGGACTCCTCTTCAACCCAAGAACAATTATTTTGAAGAGCGACTTAGAACCAGACCACCGAAATAAGTTTTTTTTTTTCGACTTTCGTCCAAAGACACACCGAAACGCCAATTTCTTAGAGAGCAAACAACTTGAAGCGTTAAAAACTTGCCTAACGGAAAACGACGTGTCACAATCCACAGAACGGGTCGGGAGATAGATGCAGTCCTATGTATCGAACAACTAGACATAAAGTTTTGTTATCCTTTTTTTGATACTTTGAACTTTTTGGAGTTTTCATTTTATTTTCTTTTATGCATATTTGTGTAGTATCACCCCCGTTGAACTCAGTTGCACTACGGCCCCAACCCCTGTTTGATCTTGTCTGTCTAAGATCAATTAACAACGTGGGTAGGCAGACTGGAGATCAATGCAGTTACCTTGGTAACCAGGCGTTGGAAGCGAGTTGGGAACGACGAGGCTGATATCGAATCTAACCAGATTCCCATCCGAATCACCAAGAGGTTAGAACGTCACATTTGGGTGCCGCGACCGATACCAAGCCAGTTGGTCGTCACAGGACGAGACAACACGACTGACGCGACAGGCGGACATCACGTTTGGGGCAGCGACACCCGAACGGAGCAGCGAGGAGCGAACAGCTGGTGCCGCGACGAGGATATCACAGTTGGTGCTGTTTGGGGACGTCACACCTGGCGCCGTGGTAGATCAGGATAGAACGTCACAGTCGGCGCTGCGACCGGGGGACGACGTCACACTCGTCCGAATCCATCTTACACATTTATAAATATACGATGTGTCCATGCATCGAATACTTTTACCATATCTGGTTTGGTGCTGCTGCTGTATATCTAGATATATGACAAAATCCAAAAAAGTGTCTGTGATGTAATCGATCCTGACCTGGCATTTGGGCTTTAGTCACTTTCTCACAGACGTAAAGAGGCCTCCCTTGTTCTTTTCTACAAATATTTTCATGGCAATTGCTCTGATGAGCTCTATTCCCTAGTGCCACTACTACATGAATTTAAGCGTGGTGCTTGATTGCAAATAAGATCCCGCCTTTTTACTGTTGAAATAGATATATTTTTATCAATGTATATACAATTAAACCAGTAAATACTAATGCTTGTGTGTGTGTGTGTGTGCGTGTGTGTGTGTGTGTGTGTGTGTGTGTGCGTGCGTATATTTTACTTTAGGATAATTACATCCAAACCCTAAAATAAAGTATAGAGCTCCACCTTTGTATTGAATCCTGTTTTAAATTAATACTCGGAAATACTCGGTCCACTCGTTAAGCGGTATCAGCAGTTGACTAGATAGATAGATAGATAGATAGATAGATAGATAGATAGATAGATAGATAGATAGATATTAATATAATCCACAAAAAAACGTAAAGGCTCTTCTTATAGTCTGTTACCTTGGTTGAAAAAAATAATTAAAGAATTAATTTGGATTAGCCGATGATTGAAAAAGAAACAAAGGGGATTTAAATCAAAATTCTGTCACTATTGTTGTGTGGGAACCTACCACCCCTCTTGAAGATGAACTCGTCTACAAACAAGGACGTTAAATAGTGGCATGTCAAAAAACAGTGTAGAAGAAGTTCTGAGCTGAGTTAGTTATAGACTACTCAGGCGATATCTGTACCAACTTACCAACCGAATAAACCCCATTTTATTGTTACATGTTATTTGGCGTTTGTCTTTATTAACCCCAAATTAACATCATAACAACTATAAATGAAACAAAAGCCTTATCTTTATGTGTTAATACGTATCATATCTAATCTTGATTTGTACAGGTTGATTTGTTATATTTATTTTAACCGCTGTTTTCTTTCCTTTTCTCACTTTTAATAACAACCAATGAAATTGCAGAAGACGTAGTTCGGAGACAAGTTAATAACTCCCTAATGAATTGCTTGCCTCAAATATATTTTAGTGAGTTCTATATATGGAAATACCAATTATAATGAGAATCATTGTCTCTTAACTGCTCTCTATTAATCTCTTTCAAAAAAAATTTTTTTTCGCTTTTTTATTAGCAAGGCTGAAGCTTGCCTCCAGCACAGCAACCTACTGCGCCTTCTTGACCTTGAGCATTCTACTGACATGAAGGGATACAATTCCCTTGAATCAGTTGATAAAAATGCTGCTCGGAAAATCGTACAAGACATTTTTTCTCCATAGATCTTGCACAATTATAAATCTACCATTGCATAGAATACATCTGCCAGTGATTTGGTGCTTTTAATATATAATTAGAGATTCTTGACAAAAAGAAATTGACCTGGCGTCTCGACTTCAGTCATTTGCCCACTACCGTAACATAATTCCATGTGCCTTTTTTTTTTTAAATATTTTATGGTAATTGTTCTGAGTAGCTTTTCCCTTTTAAACGCAGAACTAGACTGGCTCCTATGTTCGGTGTTGATAGCTGCAGCCGCAAGTTCTATGATAATAGTGTCTTCTACCACATTTCTCACTTGGGAAACTCTCTACTGATTTTTTGCCTTACTGTAAAATAAGATCTTCAAGAATTTAAATCCAATCTCAATCCAATCTTCTGTCTACTTGAATCTTGTTTTTTCTTCTCTTAGTGGATTTTATTGTCTTGCTTGGAGTAAAATTATTAATGTTAATTAGAAGGTTCACCGGGATAGTATCTCCAATGTTATTTATTCAATAATCACTTTTAAAACGATTACTTTTTGGTCTTACTTTACTCCAAATTTCACGAATCGACATTTCAATTATTACATAAAATATCCTTTTCTTATCTTTATCATGTTGTTTTGGGCGCAATATTTTGATCAGTTTATCCTGTGTCTGTTTTGCCTTCATTTCTGACAGGGAGCACTGTCAACATTTTTTTTATTTAGCTATTTGCCTCAGAATATTCATAGTTATTCGATCACTCTATTTTTAACAGTAATCTCTCAGGAGATCCAAATTTATCTAAAATTTCTCCGAAAAAGAGTTACTTCTTTGAATATTCATTCGTCTAGATGACACACGGTATGGTTTCTATACATAACACATCGTCTTCAAAGCATCTAAAATACAAGGAATCCCCCCCAGAATTGACCTTATTTAAAATATGATTTTCTGCAGTAAATAAATGTCTCAGGCAAACGAAATGAAATAGACTTCATTTGCAGCAAATCAATATTGATTTATCAAAATTCGAACAAGATATTCAGAAGGATGTAGATATTATAACCGATTTCACAAAGTTTCACAAATGTTCAGTATACACACCACCTGTGACATGGAACACGTTAAGTCGGTAGTCCAGCTCCTGCCACGCACGCTGTAGCATGTCTTGCGTAACATTCTCCAGCCCCAGGTTGATTCTCTGCTTAAGTTCCTCTAGCATTGTACGAAGAGTGGGAAGATAGACTTGGCCTTTCATATAGCCCATTGTAAGAAAATTAAAAAAAAAGACATATCAGGTCAACGTAGTGGCTATTTTAGCAGCACATTGTCATTATCACTGACCTGTCCAATCCATCTTTCTGGTAGATCCTCAATAAATCCGCACAGTTAAATTAGTTTTCACACATTTTCATCAAATTTGAGATCGTTTTAACGAGAATTAGCTATGTTATTTCACTACGAAATTATATCATTTTTGGGGAGACACTTTGTATACTGCGCACGTACATCATATTTTCACAAGACATTTCAAGCTGATCAGATCATACCATAATATCAGTGAGAGAGGAAATCTTGCAAGAAATGGTGATCAAAAGAAGAGAGAAAGGCTTGCTTCACCTCAAGACAGGAAATGATCAAAAAAAAAAAAAAATAACACCAAATGAAATGTACCCAATAACACAACGAAGATGAAAATGCTTCATGGAAATTAATAACCATGATTATCTACATAACAAAATAATAATAATTATTATCTATATAGCAAATAATATATCTACAGGGTGCAATGGATAAATTGTCGTCTAAGTTACACAAAAATAACACTGACATCTCATTTTAACATATATATTTACCAGAATTATACATATATATTAGCTTCAGCCACGGCCTCCAGATGACTTCAGAATCTCCTCTGACTCTTTTGGACAGTCTCCTTGTTTACGTTAATGAATGCTCCCATAATCCTTGCCTTCAGTTCATCTTTGGTGTTATAAAGAATTTTTTTGGTCTCTCGCTAAACTGCGCCCCACACATAATAATCAAGATGATTGCAATCTGAGATGTGGTCGCAGAAATTGTTTGGCAGCCATGACAGACTTCTTCTGCTTCTATAGCATGGTGCAGAGTCCTGTTCCCAGAGATAGAGTCTTCCAAAAGCTACTCTCTTGACTTAGGGCAGCATTACGTCCTCAAAGCACTTGATGTAGCTCTCCATGTTGAGTTTGAAGGCCCATGGGAAGATGAAGGGATGCATAACATCGTCATCACTATTATTCACTTCAAGCATCTTCATAATCACTATTAGACTTATCCAACTCTTTTCAAATACTCAGACTGACACCCAAACATTCTCAAATGTTCGCAATGGAGCTTCTAATGCGACTTCTAAGCAATGCAGTATGCCGTTTCTATATTTATGGCGGAGGGAATTGCGTCATGGTGCTTTTTCTCACGGACGGTGCCCAACTGACCCTACTATACTGTGCAGTCGATAAAATCAAAATCCAACAAAGCGCATGCGCGAAATTAAACATAAAATGGCGACAATTTACCCATCTTACCCTGTATAACGCTAATGATAATAAATATGATCTACATTGCAAAAAGTTCTCATTATCCACATTCCAACATAATAAACATGATCATCTGCATTGCAATCGTTTTCCCTGATTCTGATATATGATTCGCATCAGATCGCAAGAACAGTCTTAATAATAAATGGAAACACAATGTCGGATTACCAGATTATACTTATCTGCGTCAGGTCGTATCTTCCTGGATATCTCCTTCTTTAAGCTGTTTGAAGTTGTTAATCCGATCTGTCTTGTATTGTGGTGAACTACTTCAACCAAACATCATGAATTCCAACTAAACCTGCTGCTTCAATTCGATACTTTCCCCTTCTCCAGTATCTGGGAAATTCTTTTTTAAATATTCAACGGGCATTGCGATTCGATTTTCGCGCCAATACCACCTGCTGACTTTCCCTGGAGGTCGATTGATAACAAGTCATATTAACACAGCAGCTCTTATCTCAACGTTCTTTTAGATTCTATACAGTAGGGGTCGACAACCTACGGCAAGCGTGCCACATTTGGTACACCAAGCAATTTCAGATGGCACGCAGCCGCAAATGACATCACGACGTCCGAAACAATAACTACTACAACGCAAAGATATTTAGCTGCTTCAATTTTAATTTAAAGTATATATATATATAATATATGTTACTATACAAAAATATATTGAAGAACATGTCAATAGACCTTGACTTGTATAAAAATACGTATGCTGTTGGAAACACAGAACGATTTTAAAGCCCTAAGTCGTACATAGCAAAAAGTTGCCGACCACTGCTATAAAGGATTCTCCTCACACAATGAACGGTTGTTAATTTGAACGAGACTCCCTGCTTTGAGCATCTATTGGGATTCAAGTTCATTTCAGGACCATAAGTGGAACTCAGATATACGACTCATCGCTAAAAATACAGGATGCAAGGACGATTCCTTTTACCGTAACATAGAGTAACTGACTACGTCTATCATAATTTATATCTACAAAAAATCAGGTCAGTCCAAAAATGGGATATGGCTGCCATATCTGAGACAGAGCTTCACAGTCCTCACTTTCCAAATTCTTTTATGCAGGCTTCTATGGAATGTTTTTTTCCACAGACAAAACGTTGCAAGTTTTTCGCTAATCTATCGCTATTTCACACGGCGAACGTTCGAATAAGCTCCACACCTTAGTTTAATCTTGACCTTTACAGCTATGATTTGCCTAGGAAAGGATGCTACTCCAATCACTACAATCTGAACCTTTTCAAATCCAGGGTCAATCGTTATCTATCCTACATATCCTCATAATATGCACCTTTTTCTCTTTGGCTTGCTTTGGTTTGTTTTACGGCATATCAACCTCAATGGGTTATTTAATGCCGACAAGATTTTTATTGCCACTAATATTTTTCATTTTCAAAAATGTATTGCTATTAATTGTTTTTTCTTCAAAAATGTATTGTTGGTTATATTCAAATCCAGGGTCAATCGTTATCTATCCTACATATCCTCATAATATGCACCTTTTGTACGCTGCGGCCTTCTTCAGGTGGTTGGAAAGTCGAACTGAACCCTTTATTTCGCTCGCTGGGGTAGACTGTTCTAATTCCACGTACTATATCTAATGAATGTCTGTTATCAGTTATTTCCTGCCACAAAAATCCCCTGAGCCAACCAAGGATAGAAATTAATACATTATGGGAACCAGTAATAAGGTGCGCCAGAGAAAAGCATTAATAACAACGAAGATTGCAATATGAGCTCTGGTAAAAACATGACATGATAACAGCAAAAATTGCAATATGAGCACTAGTAAAAATGTTTGCTGAAGACATTAAGTTTATAAATCATACAGAGATATCATTCAAGACTCATGCCACAGTCGATAAAGCCGTTGGTTAGATCCAGTGACAGGCACGAAAATTTGTGAGTTCAATACCTGGTTAAGGCAGTGGAGAACTTGCAGAAGGAAATTAACAGGAGATAACTGATAACTGACATTCATTAAACAGTGCACTTGGAAATAGGACAGTCTAACCCAGCGAGCGGTATAAAAGGTTAAGTTCAACATTCCAACCACCTGAAAAGGCCGGAGCGTACTACGGCCGAAACGTTGTGATAAATATGCCAACAAAGATTAAGACAATAGTCCGAATAATGTAAATAGTGTACCAAAATTTGGTTAGTGCATGCATAATACTTGATTAGTGCAGGAAAACATTCTTCCGCTTAACTATAGTAATTGAAAATTGTTTTTTCATAGTTATCGACGTAGAAATTAGTCGTAATAATCGAGGGATTCTTATATAATCATCTACTATGTCCACCAAGCATCTCTTTTCAGTATCTACCTTTTCATATTTTTGCCAGACATGTTACTGTTTTTGTTTCATTTAGCAAAAATATATATCGTCCGAAATGATTTTTAGAAACATAGAGTTTATATTTATTTTTCTGTTTCATTTCCAAGTGTATTTATTGTTCTGTGAATTGACCAATCCACAGTCTCTCCCTTTTTGCAGTTTTGCTTCTTTGGCTAAACTATTTTCTATTCAGCAATGTATGACCTTTCCTTTTTATTCTGATTTAAATTTCTAATCTGATTATTCAAGCTGGTTTGGATTAAATTACTTAGATTTGTAACTAACATTTGGAATAAAACCTTTCTCTAACTGTTGTGGATTCCGGGATAAAATCCGGTCTCAAATGAATGACAAACGCAGGAATGAAATATAGCAAATCAATGTATTGACGTAATAATACAATTGGTAATACGATTAGTAGATCCAGAAATGCAGTTAGTAGCAATAATAATATATATACAGTCTGGGAAATTCAGTATCGAAGTATGACTTCCTTCTCAGTCTACGTGCTCGCAACTGTGACTCCTACAAAGCGGCTACCTCACACTCTCACTCTCTCACTCTATCACTGTATCACTGTCTAACTCCCGGGTATTCACCAGCAGCAGTACAAGTACACACTGGTCGAGTCCACTTGTATAATAGGGGGTGGACTCGTTAACACTAACCAAAGTTAGATCAGACTAATTAATGTAATTTTCTCAATGTTATAAATTAACGTTTACGATTACTGTTGTAGTTTAACAGCTTTTACAGTTACTGATTTTGTTTGCATACATTTGGCGTTAGACTTGAAGAAGTACTGATCGGGAAGACATCTTTTCCGAAATTCGTTCCACAACTTAAGAATACATAGAAAGAAGATATATGAGTAGAAGGTCGTCCTTAGTAATGAAATAAAAGGGGTTTATGAGATAAAAACGATGAGTCCACTCAGTGTAAATTGTATGGCGAGTCTTATCTGTGAACATCAGTCTGAACTGCTGTTACTAAGTAGTGTATCTCGTCTGACCACTTCCCATGTAAATATAAATAGTGTAGTTCTGTCTGTAAGAAGCGGGCTGTTGAATGGTAAATACGTCATACTTTACAGGACTCTTTTTGAACTCTGTCAAAGCTGAAAAGTGTAGATTAAGCAACTCTAGCTCTGGGATGGCAGCAGTATTTTTTGTCTGATCTGGTATTTTTAAACATAGATCAGGCTAGGAAGAGTCATACTTTCTGAAGAGGTACAAGGATTTGACCATTGTTCTTCAGCAATGAACTGTTTAGACGGATTCCAACGATGTCTCGACTGAGTATAAGTCATAACATAATTTCCAATGAAAACGTGTTATTGCGAGTAGAGCTGTCAATTATGTTGGGTGGGGGGTTTAGAGCCTTCTCAGTGATTATGACACCTCACTAGCTTCGTTTCATAGGTATTGAATCATATCTCCTCCTATAAGTCTTGGACCCTATCTCCTACGCTTGAGCAACACGTTCACATTCAGAAAATAGATCAGTTGTTAGATTCTGGCCATCCATATATGTGGAGATGAACCCATAATTTAGGATATCATTTGCGTATGTATTCGCCAGCAATCTGTGTATGTTCGCAGTCAGATCGTTAATATAAGTCAGAAAAAGAGAGAGACCGAGGAGAGAATCTTGGGGATGCATGCATTGGTCTTATGGATGTCGTCTATATGATCGACAAGATTTCGTTGACTATTTCCTGTTTTTTTTTTTTTTGGAGGTGGGGTAATTGCCGTTATTGAAATGGGAAGCGATTCTAATTGACGCCATACGTAACGGTTAAACGGAAAAAAAAATTCTTATTAAGTATTTCCTATGTATAGTAAAGAACTGTATACATTTCAGAAAACTACAATGTATACTGTTATGGATTCCGTGAATGGAATCCTGCACAAATAAATAAACAACGCCAGTAATTGAGATAGAAAAATAAGTGTATTAAACGTAAGAATACAGACCTGAAGTGTAGATTTGTAGTCCAGGAATGCGGGTTAGTAGGAAGTATATGTACAAGTCTCTGTAAGTAAAGCCGTAATCTCTCTTTCTCTCTCTATCTCTATATCTATCTATCTCTCTCTATCTCTATCTCTATATCTCTATCTCTCTCTCTCTCTCTCTCTCTATCTCTATCTCTCTCTCTATCTCTCTCCATATCTCTCTATATCTCTCTCTATATCTCTCTATATCTCTGTATATATCTCTCTATATATCTCTCTCTCTATATCTCTCTATATCTCTCTCTATATATATATCTATATCTCTCTCTATATATATATCTATATATTTCTCTCTATATCTCTCTATATCTCTCTATATATATATCTATATCTCTCTCTATATCTCTCTCTATATCTCTCTATATCTCTCTATATATATCTCTCTATATCTCTCTCTCTCTCTCTCTATATATCTCTCTATATCTCTCTCTCTCTCTCTCTCTATATATATATATATATATATATATATATATATATATATATATCTGAACTCTTGTATAACTCTCTGAGAACACCCTGTGTCTGTCTCTATATCTCTCAACCTGTCTTAACGTATCTCAACAGCAAGTATTCTCTCTGTCGCTATAAGTATACTTTGGACGAGTCCATATTATGTAAAATGGGGAGAGTCCCACAACATATACATAACTACAATCTATACAAAAATACAATGAATTTGGAACATTTCAAGAACGTTCAATATTAGTCTGAAAATAAGTTATTTTCGGATATAGGAAACGAGAAACAATTTAAGGCTTTCAGCTCTGCGTTCATGAACAATTTTAACCCTTCTGCCTGAGCTACTGAGTGAAAATTCTCAAATAACTGGTACGGAGTATTTCGTGGTAGATATAAAAATAGTTCAAGTGTTTACCCACCGTTCAAACGATAGCTGGGCCTTAAATCATTTTTCTATATCACTTTTCAACCGGTGGCTGGGCATTACGTCATTTTTTCTCTACCATCGTTCAATCGGTGGCTGGGCATTACGTCATTTTTCTCTACCATCGTTCAACCGGTGGCTAGGCATTACGTCATTTTTCTCTACCATCGTTCAACCGGTTGCTGGGCATTACGTCATTTTTCTCTACCACTGATAAAGCGGTGGTCGGAGCTCAAAGTGTTAAACATTGATAAAGTAAAGAACTCAAAAATAAATCAACAAAATCCCTCCAGGAAATGCCAGAAAGTGTTTATATTCTGCAAAGAACTTCGTCCATTTAATTTTTTTGATTTTTAATAGCTGTCTTCAGTTTAATTTAATTGGAAAGAGCAAAAACATATTTTTGCTGGCCAGAGGGCATGTATGCGCTCATGTGTGTGTGCGCGCGCGCGTGTGTGTGTGTGTATGTGTGTACATGTATGCCAGTGGGTAATGACCGTAATGGCTGATTATCTATTTTTTTCCTTTTGTTTTGTGATAATCCCCAAGGCATGTCCACTTGAGCCTTCATCTGTCTGTATTCAATGCGAATTCAAAGTTGAAACTTAATATGTTTAATCCCATTTTCACGCCACTATGTTAACTCCCTGAATGCAATACTAGATGTTGAACGCTTGAAACTATTTCAGGAGTAGGAATAGCTCTTTGGTATCGGTCGACAATCATCCTAGAGCTGGTATCTTGGACAAAATTACCACCTGGTGGTCAAGGATAAAACGCAAAAATTACAAAATACAATGCTTACAAACAAATGCTCATACCAGATCGACCGTCCCCCGAGACCAGAAGAACCGCGACCATCAGAGTGGAACCAGTCTGTGGCCGAAAAATCTTTCACGGGAACAGACTCTTTCAATAACGATGAGACTCCTGGTAACCAAACCTGCACTATTTCCAATCAATGACCAAGTGACTCAAGGTCAAATCAATTAATAAAATGAAAGCGAACGAAATGGACTCTCGAATAGTATCATCAAGGGTATGACATCCTTTTTCACCGCACTCGAAAACAAGACCATCACGCATCAGTCATATCAAATATGGAGACTTATGGTAGAAAGTAGAATAAGACCCCATCGTAACAAACGTAACAAACCCTCGTAACACAAACATACTTGATAATGTCCGCAGGGACATCGTGTGAAGTAAAAGACTCACGGATGCGGAAATAGATCAGATAAAACTAAATATCTGATAGATTACAATAACCCATCACTTAATTAATAAAGAGATGAGACTGGAAATAAATAATGTGATGGATGTAAAAGCTAAAATAAATTAGTTACGAAATAATAATCTCTCAGGAAATCTAATAAATTAGGAAATTCTTCTCTGAAGAATCTAGCTACGACATAAATCGCAAGTTATCCAGATTATGTCACTGAAGATAACTCAAACGACATTAGGGCAGAATCCCTTGAAAACAACAGATGTGAAATCACCGAGGTGAAAACCCACATCAGTAGAGTAACTCGCACACAAATGTCAGATAGAGACTAGATCCTAAAAAGTCATAAGTCATATGACAAAGTCCCATATACATATTGTACAAATATACAACGTTGTGCTGCAAATACTGTTAACAGACATATCATTGGGAAACATCACAGAAGTCATATAATGTCATATACGAAACATCTTTAGCAGTTACTGCGAAGCTTGGTCTCAAGACAATGAAAAGATCAAACAACAGACAAAAAGAGCCAGCTTAGAAGGCAAAAGTGAAGAGAAAAATAAAAGGAATCAGATGTAAGTTATCGGTACTAGATAAGATCTCAAGAAACCCGAAAGTCTCAACACGCATATCAGCAAGTTCAGGTGAAATATAATATTAAATGTGCTAAATGAGATTCCACCAATCAAGGAATTACTAAGACATAAACTGCATTTTAAAGGCACAGAGTATAAGACGATACGAAAGCGTTGTAGATTACAAACTGATATATATCAAATATTTTACAAGCAAATTAGAAAAGCACTAATACATGTAAAAGGCCACTATCTCTTCAAAAAAGTTTGGGACAATATTTGGAGATTCCCAAAGGAATATAACCCCAATGCCGAGTGGTTCCAAAGACAAGACGAACGAATGCTGGATAAACCTCTATAAGAATGGGAAAATATAACCAAGAATTAGGTTAGCTCTAACGAAATCCCAAGAATGAAAATCCCTTGGAAATGATACGGTACCCAGTATTTGGGATATCAGATATCATCAATCTATAAAACACTTGCTCAAACCTTACCAATGCTTATTAGTAATCCCAATGAAGTCCCAGAATGAACCACTAAAGGTATTACATACATCATAACAAAAACGTGAGAACAGATTCTCCAAAAAATTATAGGCCAATAACATGTCTGACTACCACGTATAAATTGATCACGTCTGTCTTGACGAATTGTACTTACTCTTTTCTCGAAGAAAAAAACATTCTTCGCTTGGAACAGAACGAATACAGGTGGGGTTCATATTGTTGCAAAGGTCAACAATTGATAAACAAAATTAACCTGGAAAACTTCAGGTAAAGAGATAAAAATCTCAGCACAGAATGGATAGACTACCATGAAGCCTTTGATAATTTTCGACACTTCTGGATCTTAGAAATGTATAAAATCTTGCATGCGAATATGGAAAATCACATGATTCATAAATTCATTGAAAACAGCATTATACCTAAATCACACCAAAAGAACTGCCACTTCCAATCGCATGAATATCCGACGAGGAATCTTTCAAGAAAACTTCCTGTCACCCCTTCTGTTTGCCTATCCTTAATTCATCTAACGCATATACTAAACAATAATAGCTATGGATACAAAGTAAACAAGAAATTGTTCAATCACCTACTCTACATTGATGATCACAAACCCTTTGCCAAAAACGACAATGAGTTGAAGGGTTTCCTCAATACAGTGATGACATACGTATGGATTTCAGATTAGATAAATATGCAAAGGTAACATTCAGCAATGGAAGAATTACAGAAACACACTTAATGTGTCTAGAATTGGTTACAAAGATTAGGAAACTGTAACAAGAACTCTATAGGTACATACGTATTGCGAAGTAAATGGAATACAGAATACCCAAGTGAAGGAAAAAAATATAAAAGAGTACTAAAAACGTGTGCATCTAGTATTGAATAGCTAGCTGAATTAAAAAAAACTGAATACCAGCCATAATCAGCTTGTCTGCCACCGTGATTCAATACAATTTGAACATCCTTAACTGGACCATAGCTGACATTAATCGAATGGACGCCCAAACGAGTAAGCTTCTCACTTGCCACCACATGTTTTATCCCAAGGTTGATGTTGATCATCTCTATAAACCCATATCTGAAGGATGCGGTGGATTAGTTCAACTAGACATGTCTTACAAAACTACAACAATCGGTCTTTAAATGTACATGTAAACTATAGAAAACTTGATGATGAGCTCTGTCAAAGAACATGAAAGAAGTAACTTTATTCAATAATTAAGGAAGTCGACAAGTTCAAAATGGGGTTTCAAGTGGGTGATTAAATGCAAGTAAAACGTAATACCAATTCTTAAGCTGCAAAAATCTTTAAAAAAAAGAAGCAAAATGCAAATGCAATCGACCAGATTACAGAAACGATGGCACATGATAAACCTTTTCACGGTCAATATTCTACCCGTACCAAACAAGCTGATGTTGACAAACCCCATACCTTTCAGTTGTTAAACCGAAGGATTAATTCTTGCTGCGCAGGACTAAATCTTGTTATTTTCAAACTCACATGCTTAAAAACATTATTAGACCAAAATGCAGTAATATGTAATCAATATCCAGAAACAATTGAACATCTTGTATCAGTTTGTCCGGTATTGGCACCCACTGAATATAAAATATATACTGAGAGATTGGTGAAATATCTACCCTGGAAAATCTGCAACTTTTACGGAAAAGAATCTGCAAAAAATAGTTATGAATATCAATTAATTTCATGAATACTATTTACATTATTCGGACTATTATCCTCATCTTTGTCGCCATATTTATTACAACAGCCGAAACGTTGTAATAAATATGGCGACAAAGATGAGCACAATAGTCCGAATAATGTAAATAGTGTATACAATACCACATCTCAGAAATATAGACAGATACTGAAAGCCCGAAACCTTGTAATAAATATGCAACAAAGATGAGGACAATAGTCCGAATAATGTAAACAGTGTATATAATGCCTCATCTCAGAAATATAGACAGATATTGAAAGGCCGAAACGTTGTGATAAATATGGCAATAAAAATGAGAAAAATAGTCCGAATAATGTAAATAGTGTACATAATACCTCATCTTGAAATATAGACAGATACTGAAGGACCGAAACCTTGTGATAATTTTGGCAACAAAGATGAGGACAATAGTCCGAATAATGTAAGTAGTGTACATAATACCTCATCTTGAAATATAGACAGATACTGAAGGGCCGAAACCTTGTGATAATTATGGAAACAAAGATGAGGACAATAGTCCGAATAATGTAAATAGTGTACATAATACCTCATCTCAGAAATATAGACAGATAATTTTATGAATGTTATGAATTTCCTGGGATTTTACAATACACAGAAAGAACAATCAAAGCTAACATTCAAAATACAAAGACTTGTGTAAAAATAGGTTTTACTACCAAAAATACTTCGTAATAAAAAAAATTATCACCAACAATAATTTTTGAAGGAAAAATTATTATCAGCAATACTTAAAAAAATACCAGCAATACAAACAGCTATACATTTTTTTTAAATATGACCAGCTATAGATTTCTTCAAGGAAAAATATTCCCAGAAATAGATTTTTGATGAAAAACATTACCAGCAATAAAAATTTTGACGGCATTAAATAACCCATTGAGGTTGATATGCCGTAAAACAAACCAAACCAAACGTTATAATCATGTTCACCTATATTACAGTAAAAGTGCTTACCTCTCAACTTTAAATCAATAACAGGAAAGAAAAGTTTCATAAAAATATGGAAAAACGCTGATATTTATTGTATAAATATCAGCTTAAAACATTTTCTGACTGTAGCCAAAAGGTATTTCAACGAAACATTATATTACCTCTAATGCTACTACTAATACTACAACAACAACAACTACTGCTATTATTATTAGTAGTAAAAATAATAATCGACTGAAATAATATTAAAAATCGAGACAAAATTCAAATAACTTATCGTATTTCTCAATACGCCTAAGTATAGAAAATCTCGTCGGAGATCTGTGAAGACCAGTTGTAATTGATCTCTGACGTTTACCTCTAGGTATTTCATATTCTACAACAACGACTATTTCGAACACAATTAGTTCTACGCCTGCCAAAACTGTTAATAGGAAAATAATCTGAGATCAATTTATTGATGTGAATCGATTGCAACTGCTCCCATTGTTGTGTCTCATTCAACGGATATAATAGGAACTTTTAATATTTCTATATTTTTTTTACGCTCTTGCTATTGTGATTTTCATGCTTGAAACTAAACCAATGTATATGAGTAATGAAGATAATTTTGATGATACATGTAATGACGATTTTGATTATAAACGAATTATTATTCAGCGTATGGTATTAATGACGCTTCAAATACCAACATTTATTTGCTAGGGGTAATTTGACGCAACATCAGTTTAATATGCACACTGCAGTAGGCGGGAAACATTTTCCAATGGCCATACCAATTTTAGTACAATTAAGAAATACGACCAGAAATCTACAGTAAGCAAACGTCAGGCAAGCTTCGTTTTATGCTGTCTCCCCGAAAGACGAGAAATGCTAATCTGGTGTTTATTGAAATTCTCAAAAGGGAAGATCCGATATAAAGTTTGGTTTAATGTCTACTTGCTAGTCTTTGCGTCTGTGCTGTAAATGCAACATGGCGCTCACTAGTTTCCGCTGTTAACGCAATCGGGAGGTTCTGATCCGGAATTGGAATCTCCGGGGACAAGACACACTTGATAGTTTTGCCTGCTTTAGCCAAATTAGAATCTAAACAAAAGCTATGGAAGCGATTATAACCATAAAAAACGGCTACATTACGTCAAACAGAGTTCGTTTTGAGCCAGCAATAATTTCATAAAATTGATTTATTTAATTTTGTGCTTCGATGAATCAAAATTACTACATAGTAAGATAAGAATAAAGAATTAATCTTTTTATAGATACCAAACTTAAATGTATTCCATGTTCACACTAAAAAATATCTATGCACCCACTTCATTAATAATAATAATAATAATAATAATAATAATAATAATAATTTCTTCATAATTATAGATATATAATGTATTATTTAAGCATAATACCCTAGTATAATAATGTTTTGTTTCATTTTCCAGAGTCTTTTTCGAACGTCTTTTTTTAAAATGCCAATCGCGTCTCTGTCTCTTGGCAACCAATCTACGAGAAATAAATCTCCGAATAACAAGCAACTCAAAGTGTTAAGCATGTCGAGGAGTGAATCACTGATGCATTATGAGGCTGCGAAAGATAACCTACAGGCTTCGAAACCCTGTCTCTAAAAGACCGTTACCCAATATACCGGGCAACTTTGGGTGGCATTTTGGGACCCGTATGTCACTCGTGGGAACAATAGGAAAAGTGAAAGTCAAGCCAAAAATTCCATTATGGCCCTTCCAGTGGATAGACAAGGGGGAAAATCTGCCATAAGAACAAACCCCTACACAAATAATGAATCTTCAAGTCGCCAGTGATGCCTCTGCGAATTCTCCAACTTGATCTAAAATCATTTTTTGAGGAAAGATAATGTAAAATAGTCTCATAAGGAGTATAAACTCGATATGACTGCATTCAATGACGCAGACCAGTGAAAAACATCAGTCGCCAAACATATAACATTTGACGAGAAAAATTTGAACAAGCAATTAGAACGTATATCAACGGAAATATAATAGCCAATGTAGGAATGTACCTCAGAGAAATAACCGATTGACATATGATTGAAAGAAATAAAAAGAACTACAACCAGAATAGGTGAATTAACAGAACATGAAGAGGAGCCAGAAAGGGCGATAAAAAGTTCTAACATCACGCAAACCACAGATCATAATGAAGAGATACACACCGATCACGGTGAAGATAATGCTGAACGTTTAGAAAAGTTGGAAAGGCGTGATCTTAGTCGATTACAAGCCTGCAATAAAACGAATCCAAAAAACATTGAACCAAATTATTTTACGGAAAATAAGAATTGTATACAAGAAGCCAAGGAAGAAATACACAAAATATTAAAATGGAGGAACGGTAACAACTCCCCAAATGCCCAAAAAGCATAACCTCAACATGTTACGATCCGGTTCCTTGTAAGACGGTGATAGTTCAAAGTAGAAACAATAAAGAAGAACTGGAATACGGATATGGAATAAAACAGATATATTACAAACAGGAATATATACAGAGAAGTAGAAAATGTTAATACGAACAACCAGGTTTAGTAGTAATTGTCTGAACGCGACTCTGTATCGGACTGCCTCTGACTCGACTGACTGACTCGCTCGATCTGACTGACTGACAAACTCCTAACGGACATCACTCCAGACTTTAGACTGAACAGAATTAATCACCCCCCACGAGGGCTTTCATGTGGCACAAGGCCGGTTTAACGTGGGATCTCCGAACCCGTAGGCTCGGCCAAAAATATGCCCTTTGAACCCGTATAAACGGGTTCAGGGTCGGTTTACCTCCATGAAAGAGACCCCGCCCTTCGGCGTAGCCTTCTTCGAGTTCCTTCCCGCCCGAAGGCAGAGAGTTCAACCGATCAGTCGGTTAGCTGTTCAGCCGGTGACCAGACTTCGGACTAAAGGCGCAGTATTTATTACGTATGGAATAGTCCATTATGTTATTATGGGTAAGGTCCCATAGCACAACACTATTAACCTCTACAATGCAGCAGTCAAATTAATTCTAGATGAAGTAAACCGATATATAATACTCAACGAAGAAATATATGCATCAACAATAGCAGCAACTAAAAAAGTAAACATCAAAGTAAAAAAGGCAGTCGAACAGACATCAGTCTTCACCTTGGTAAAACAGAGAAAGAAACTGAATAACTTGGAAGTAAATTATTAGTACTCGACGACCTGGCAAGAGGAACAAATGTAAAGATTAAAAAAGGCAGAAAACTCAAAAGAAGATACAAAATTCCTATCAGCTAAAGAAAAAAAGCAAACAATACAACTGAAGGCACAAAAAAAATCAGATGCTATGAAAAAATGTCAAGATTTCACAGACAGATCTTTCAAATGGATGCGAAGAAATTTTACAAAGAAATAGACAAACCAAAAATTGAAGTGACAAACACCCCTACAATGGAATAGGTTGTACAGTTCTGCGAAAAATATGGGCTTGCTCTTAAGAACACAACAAAGAAGCAGGCTGGATTATGTAAGAGCTAGAACGGATAAAAACCAAACCAGAACAAACCTGGGAGGCAATCACAGATGAGGATGTTGAATGTGGATTGAAACGTACACAACTAGACATCTCCAGAAATAGATAAATGTCCTAACTTTTGGGTCTTTTATCTAAATACAGCTCACAAAATATAGCTAAAGGACTTTAAGTAATGGCCAATGGTCCTACTGAGAAAACTGCTTCAATACAAAGAAAAATTTCGGTACTGTCTGGATAAATTATTGTAAGGCATTGGATAATGTATTCCATTACTGGATCTTAAAGTCTTTAAGTATATACAAGATATCAGCCGTCGTCATCAATTTCATCAAACAAAGAATGTCGATATGAAAAAGAACACCACACCTCAGTCTTATAAATAGAGTCTATAATCCTGTTGAAATAAACATCAAGAAAGGAATATTTCAAGGTGACTCTTTGTCTTCCTTACTATTTTGTATATACCTAAGAGCATTAACTATGGAACCACACAAGATGGATTATGGCTATACGATATTACAAAAGAAAATAGGCCATCTATTTTACATAGATGACTTAAGGTTGTATGTTTGTAATGTCAGTGACATTGAATGTCTCATGAAAACAGCGAAATGTTTCAGTGATGATATTGGAATGGAATTCAGTTCGGATAAATGGGCTATAAACAATTTGTAGATCACCACAAAAACATTCTCTATTATCTTCGACCTTGGAATAACACTCAAAGATTTAAAGCAAGAAGAAGCTTATATGTATCTCAATGTAATAAGGGTAAAGGAATTCACCATACAAAATGAAAGACAGAGTGCGAAAAGAGTACTCTACTAGGGTGAGACTGATATTAAAAACGTAAATGAGTTTTCAGAAACAGAATTATGGTCAATATTTACATTAGTCGGACTATTGTCCTCATCGTTGTCGCCATATTTATTACAACATTTTAGCCGTTGTACGCTCCGGCCTTCTTCAGGTGGTTGGAATGTTTAACTGAACCACTTATTCACTGGAGTAGACTGCTCTAGTTCCACGTGCCATGTTTGATGGATGTCAGTTATCAGTTACCTCCTGTTAATTCCCCACTGCAAGTTCTCCACTGCCTTAACTCGCACTCTTTGGGTCCTGTCACTGGATCTAACTAAAGCCTTTATCCACTGTACCATGTGTCCTCAAGTGGATAAAAGCAGTTATGAGGCATACGGCGCGCTGAGTGACATAGGAGCAGAAGAAAAGAAAGAGCAAAGAAGCGAGAAAATGTCCTGTCCAATCCTTTTGGCTTCTCAAAATCATTGTTAGGAGATATATGCAATGGAAAATTGGAGGCAAGAAATTAACAACTACTTCCAAAATTCCATGAGTGATCCTGCAAAAGAGGAAGAACTAGGTATAAATAACCGTTTGATTCCTGAGGAGCCACGAGTGTTCCAATTTGACATCAGCTTGCCCACCTGGAAAGAAATGCAAGAAATTGTGAAAGCAATCAGATCCGCCTCAGCACCAGGACCGAGTGGAGTACCTTACATCTTGTACAAGCGGTGTAAAGAAATTCTCCAAAGGTTGTGGATAATATTAAGAGTAATCTGGAGAAGAGCCACGATCGGAGAGCAGTGGAGATTCGCTGACAGGGTATGGATCCCGAAGGAAGAGAAATCAATGTCGCTGGACCAATTTCACATTATCTCCTAGCTGAACACCGAGTGTATGATCTTTTTTCGGGTTATTGCCAAGACGCCTATCGAACTTCATTCTCAGAAATGGCTACATTGACATATCGGTCCAGAAAGGCGGGGTAGCCGGAATGACAGGATGCCTTGAGACTTGACACAGCTCCTAAGAGAAGCTAAGGAAAGCAAAAGGGGACCTGATTGCATTGTGGTTAGATCTCGCCAATGCATACGGTTCCATGGCACACAAACCGGTGGAGTAAGCTCTAAAGAGACATCACGCACCTCCATCAGTTTGAGATCTCTTAGTAACCTACTACGAGAATTTCCGGCTGAGAGTGGGTGCAGGTTCAAGAGCCTCGAAATGGGTGACACTAGAAAAGGTTATTATCAAAGGTTGTACAATGCCTGCTGTCTTATTTTCATTTACCATGAACATGCTAGTAAAGGCATCAGAGGTTGAATGTCGAGACCACCAGGCACCGATAAGGACGTATATGGATGATTTAACCATGACAAAGACTTCGGTCACGGGAGGCAGATGGCTATTAAAGTATTCTAGTATTAATTCGCTAGATTCATTTTGAATATTATTTAACAGATAGTAAATGTGAATATGTTACTTAATTGAGTAGTTTAGGTTTCCTTTAGTTATTTAGTTTTTTTTTTTAGTTTTTTAAGTATTTTTAATTATTTTTTTCCTTACTTAGATTAGGCCATCGTATTATTTTAATCGATAAATTACAAATCTGGTAAGGAATTTCAAATAAACAGTACGAGATAATTTTGTAATGAACGGTTTCGTAACATTAATGTAAATGGGAGATAGGTTTTACGTGTGTGTATTCGTGTGTGTTTATGAATGCGTGTGAGAGTATATTTACTACATTTATATATAGAGGCATGAATGTGCATACATTTTTTTCTAATTTCGTTTGATTAAGAGTAGAAGGTTAAACTTAAGGATTTTTATATAATAGTAGGAATAATGAATGTATGTTTTTTTACAAAAAGTAATATAAGTGGTAAGGTTTTGTTATCGAATTAGTATTTAAAATGTAAATACATTGGATTAAATTATGCAAGAACTAATCCATCTTACGTCGTTATGATTTCCGGGGAAATATCGTGAATCCAAACCGGATGAAGCAAAAGTCAAGACTATATAGGAGGGAAGCGGTGAAAGCCTTTATTTCACTGGCTGATGTTGATTGACGTATGTCAATAAGAACGGTCAGATTCCTATACAAATCTGATTTTTTTTATTATTATTAAAGAGGCGGCCTGACCCTTTTGGAATCAGGTCGGGGTTGCTGTTTGAGCCGATATGATGCAAAACCCTTTACTGAAGACCATCCTTGATGCATCTGAAATGTACTACTAATACTACTACTACTACTACTACTACTAAAATAATAATAATAATAATAATAATAATAATAATAATAATAATAAGAAGAAGAAGAAGAAGAAGAAGAAGAAGAAGAAAAGAAGAAGAAGAAATACAAAACAATTACAAAAATGATCATTGAATAATGTCATAAACTATTTCGGAATTTAGGTCTGTGTTTGGGACCCGGAATGAAATCAAAGGAAATAATAATAATAATAATAATAATAATAATAATAATAATAATAATAATAAATTTATAATAATGATAATATCTTACAAAAATACTACAATCAGTTTACAAAGATACCTGGAAACTACAGAAGACTGTATGTCATTTGTGTCTCCGCCAGAGAAGTCTTTGTAAATTCCCCGTTTTATTTGTAAGCTGTGTGAACTTTTATTAAATTAATTGGAAATTACGTTTTTGTTTTATTCTATTTTTATTATGTTTTTTTAAATTCCAATCTTAATTCCCGTATCATCTGGTAAATGATATTTCGATTTACACTAAGTTAAAAGTTATTGTTGTTAATACCATTGCCATGTCTCTATTTTACTTCCCATAATGCTGGTACACGTCGCCACCTGAAAATTATTTCCGTGATTTATAGTCAAGACGAGATCTTTAGTGGTTCGCTCATCGGAGAGGAACAAGTCTGTGGCAAACAGTCTGTTACTGAAACAAATTCTTGGCCACCAAAACCAAAATAAGTCCAACATTTGACCTGATCACTTAATGTCAAATCAATCAATAAAAAGAAAGCAAACAAAGAGTATAAAGATCCTATGATATATTTTTTCACAGCACTCAAAAATTCACAAAAGAATTTCACGGATCAGACATTACAAATATAGAGAGATATCGTCGGGACTGAAATAAGACCTTATCTGAACTTAAATATGCTTGCCAATGCAAACAGAAATATCATGCGGAATAAAGGACCCCAAAATGCATAAATAGATGAGATAAAACTAATTATAAAACAAAGTAAAACGAGAAATAACTCAAAGAGAAATGAGGCAGGAGTCGAATAGATAATATGACAGTGGTTGAGGTAAAAAAAAATAAAAATAAAATAAAATGATTTAGATCCCAAATTATCTCAAAGGAAATAAAACGGAATGATTTAACAACGACATAAATAGTTACACAGATTTAGATTCTGTCAGTGATGGAGATAAATCAAACGACATGAAAGTACAATTCCTTGAAAACAACAAAGTTGAAATCACTGAAGCGAAAAATCATTGAAATAATCAGCATAGTAACTCGCACACAAATGTCAGACTGAGTCCGGCTTCCAAAAGTTTATAGGAAAAAGTCCAATAAACATTCCGCGCGAATATATAACGCTTCATTGCAAACGTTGTTAACGGACAGACCAGTGGAAAACGTCACAGAAGTAAATAATGCCATATCTGAAACAGCTTTAGCAGCTTCTGGGAAACTTAATGTCAAAAGAAATAAAAGATTACAGTAAAAGTTTCCTCTTATTAGAATTAAAGCGAGAAATTTAGGAAACCAGATGTGAATTATCGATACTAGACTAGAAATGCAAATATTTCAACACGGAATGGCAAGAAAATCTAGCAGAAATACTAAATAAAATTACTAACTAATGTTCCAACAATCAAGGAAATGCTTAAACAGAAACTGCATTTAAATGCACATACGATATGAAAGCGTCTTTGGTTCTATCGACAAAATCAGATATTCTAAAGAGACTTCAAGAAGTATTACAAGGAAATTTGAAAAGTAGTTTTAGAACACACAAATCCACCAACTAATAAAAAGTACAAATCTTTTGGGAGAATATTTGGTGCAACCCAATGCAATATATTTCCAGTGCATAATGGATCAAACGTGAACAAGAGAAAATGAAGGATAAACCTGTGCAAGAATGGACAAATATAATCAAGAATAATTTTAGACAAGCTCTAATAAGACCTCCAAATTCGAAATACCCAGAAAATGATAGTTAGATGATATTCGGCTATATCACCTGTCATCAATCAATAAAACTCTTGCACACACATTATCAATGCTAATTAATAATTCGCAGTGAAATTCCCGAATGGATCCCTGAACGTATTACATATCTCCTAGCAAAATTGGGGGAAGCAGATGATCCCAAAATTATAGGCCAATAACATGATAGCCAACTAGTGGAATCGATCACGTCTGTCCTGACGAATTGAACTTACTCTTTTCTCTAACCAAACAAAAATTATTCGCCTGGAACAGAAGGAATGTAGGAGAGGTTAATACGGTTATCAAAAACTGATAAATAAAAACATTTTGGAATTTTGCAGGAAAAAAAATTGAAATCTCAACCCAGATTGGATAGATTACAGTAAAGCCTTTTACCGTGAGCCACACGCTTAGATTCTTAAGACTTTAGAAATATACAAAGCCTCCTCGATAACACTAAGTTTTGTCAAATATACTATGGGTCTGTAGAAAACCACATTATACTTAAATCACACCAAAGTCACTTGCATTTCCATTTGCTTGAATTATGTGAGGAGGAATCTTTCAAGGAGTCTCCCTGTAACTCCTTCTGTTTTGTCTGTTCTTAATTCTCCTTTCGCTTGACCTAAAACGTAATAACTATGAATAGAAAGTAAACAAGAAAGAATTTAACCACCTACTCTACATGGATACTCTTAAATTCTTTGCCAAAGACGACAATGAGTTGAAGGATCTTCTCAATGCTGTAGAATATTTCAATGATGATATCGGTATAGATTTCGGATTAGATAAATGTGCAAAAGTAACATTCAACAAAGGGAGAATTACCGAAACACACTGGATTTTCTTACAAAGATTATGTAACTGGAAGAAGAAGAAGAAGAAGAAGAAGAAGAAGAAGAAGAAGAAGACTATAAATACTTAGGAGTAAATGAAGGAGATGAAATACAGTATATCCAAATGAAGGAGAAAATAATCATAGAATACTACAGGCTGGTATTGAATAGCGAGCGAAATTATAAAAAAAATCTAAATATCCGCTCTAAATAGCTTGGGTGTCCCCGCGCTGCAATACCTTTTGAACATCCTTAACTGGACTATAACTGATATTAAGCGAATAGGCGCCAAAATGAGACGGCTTCTCACCTGCTACCGCATGCATCATTACAAGGCTGATTTGTTGCGTCACGATCCGAAGTAGACAGTTGAATAGAATTGTCTTACAAAAATACAAAAATCGGACTTCAAAGATACCTATAAACTACAGAGGATTAGATGATGACCTTTGTTAAAGAACATGAAAGAAATAACAATCTTTATAGGGTAAATAAAGGAACAAAAAAAAATTTAAAAGCAAATTCCAAGTGGGTAAAGAAGTGCAAATAAAAAATAAACTCCTACTTCTGTGGCAAAGAACCTTCAAAAGGAGATTAAGAACAACTTCTATATACCAAATGCAAAATCAACGCCAGGATAATCTTTTTCACGGCTCATATTCTGCCCGTACCAAAGAAACGGATATAGACAAACCCCGTGACAAGTGGTTATGTAATGCAGGTTTAAAAACTGTGACTGAACCTTTTATTCTTGATGCATAAAACCAATGCTTGCTAACTAGAAATTATCAGGTACATATTCTGAAAAATTGAGGTTTTCCTGTAACAGCTTGCATGGCATTAGAACAAACTGAATATAAACTTCAGAATGATAAAGTTGGCCAATATATGCACTGAAAAATCTGCAATTTTTTACGAAAAGGCAATTGCAAGTAACTGGTTTGAACACCACCCAGACTGACTTACAGATATTGGAACTGCAACAATTTTATGGCACTTTACAATACACGCAAACAGAAAAGTCAAAACTAATCGCCCATATATCGTATTCAAAAACAACAAAAAACAGAATGGACTTTCTTGTTGACATGCCGGTCTCTTGCAGGCTTTAATGTATCTTTGAAGAACTTAAAAAACTGTCAAGATTCATTAATGTTGAAGTAGAAATCTAAAACATGTGACGCACGAGGACACCAATAATTCAAGTTGTACTTGTAAACTTAAGTTTGATTGGAAAGTGTTCCACTAGACTCATTGAAGGGATCACTGATAACCCAAAATTTTACTCACAAGTACAGATCACACATTACGAAGGGCGTTATCTATTTAAAATGTGTTTGTCTTAGGCAAGATTCTTTTTATATTTTACAAGAATAAGCAGTAAAAATATTATGATGTCATTTCTGAATTTAGGTTCCCTGTTGGGACCAGGAAATGAATTTATATAAAACAACAATCAAAAGAAATAATAATAATAATAATAATAATAATAATAATAATAATAAGAAGAAGAAGAAGAAGAAGAAGAAGAAGAAGAAGAAGAAGAAACTAGTAGAACCGAAAGACAAAAATGTGTAAAATATGGCATTTCAAGACTACATTAACTTTTTGATATTGGGGTTTTGGAAATGATCAAATCATAAAAAACTAATATATGCATCAAATTCCTTGTACCCCTAAAATATCTGAATTGTAAAAAATAATTTCTCCAGGGCAACTCATTTTTTTGCATCTTCTGATGCAAATATCTCGTGGTCTCTGGGACTTGGTGGCAACTCGTACTTTTCTTCCTTCTCTGTGCTGTATCCCTTGTGGACGCTGGCGATCATGGCTCTCCACAATTTTCTATCCTTTGTATTTCTTAGTAAATGTTGTCTTTTTTCATCGCCCTAAACTTTGTTCGGCTATCCATTGACCGAAGAGGCGTTGCCTCCTTCTGTTCCTTTTGCCTTCAATCTGTCCTGCGAGTATTCGATTTTCCAAGCCTACTTTCCTCATTATGCAACCCAGAAACTTCAACGGTCTCTTCTTGGCATTAAGTTTAAGTATCATTTTGTTTCACTTTTTTATAAATACTTCGACGTTGGTCATATATTTGACCCATATTATTCTCAGCATCCTTCTGTAGAATTACATAAGGCAACTTGTAGTACTTAAGGCAAGAACAAAGCATAAGAATAATTATTATAATAATACTAAGGTTGCATATGTGCACTGGAATATATCCAAGAAGCACAAAATCGAAATCACTAAGAGATGTTATGAGCAACAACTAGACACATTTACACAAAATGACGATAAAATTATCCTATGGGTCATACCAGTTCAAACTGAAAGGGAAATAAAAGCCAACATACATATTATCATAAAAGACAAGAAATTCACCAAGTGTATACTTATTGAGAAAGCAGTACCATCTAAGAAAAATTGTCCAAATACAAGGACGTGGAGATCAAGATGTCGGGAATGAAGACTGAGGCTGAATCGACGCTCTGGGTCTCGTGAGAAAAGGAATAGATCCTTTTACTAACAGAATCCAAGGCAACATTAACATGCAAGTTGTCCAGAATATCCTCCTACTAGGAGCATTCCTAATATTAAGAAAAGGGCTCTCATTTAAATAACAATTTTCCTGCAGGGCCTACTATTACAGTTGAAGTTGGATCAACTAAATAACAATTCTCCTATAGGGCCTAAGGACCATAGTTTGGACTCGGCTCTACAGGATAGACAGCAGGAAACATAACACACAACTAATAATAATAATAATAATAATAATAATAATAAACAATTCCTGTTGCAGTTGGATCAATAAAAATAACAATTCTCCGATAAGGACAAAGGACCATAGATTGAACCGGGCTCTACAGGATAGAAAGCAGGAAACATAACATAGACAAATAATAATAATATATTGTTTAAACTTTGCTCTATTTATGTTGAAGAAAGTTCAGCATCGGAGATAGAACGTCTTAATAGGATCTAGGGCTAAGTGTGGAAATACTAACACTTGCTACGAAGATTGCTTGAGGCGTGAAACTGATAGTCTCCATGCAGTGTTGATTGTTATGTAGACGGTGTGTCTATCTGTCTAGTAACAGGCTATATTTAATCTTATCTCCACCTATTTTGAGATTCGTGGTTATTGCATCCACTCGTCTGAAATAGGATATTTGCTAATGTTGCGTAATCTGTCTCTGTGTCTACAGACATTAAGACATTCTCGAACAACTCATTCGACCTTGGATTGTGACCGTTGGATTGTGGATCTGGATTAGTATTACATTCTTCCTTCTAATCTTAACCGACTTTATTTAACCTATGAAATATTAATAGTAATATCGGAGTTAGCTCCTCTTTAATTCCCAAATTGTCACTAGGGATCATTCTCTCTATACTATAAATACTGGGAGACCTCTCGCCTCGTTCACTTTTTCATTTCTTCATTTCAGCGACGACAATATAAGCTCTCTTAGAAGATCCACGTCTTATGGCAGACGCCATGAAAATTATACACATACATGGACGTACGAACATTCACCAAAGAACAGACACCAATGTTTACACACACCCAAAAATGTCCATTTAAAATTGTTTTGTTTAATAAATGTTTGTTTTATGTTTTATATATATATATTTATATATATATATATATATATATATATACCGAGTAGGCCTGGGTACCCTACTTCTGTAATTAATCCCAAGAATCTTCTTCTCATAACAGGAAGAAGCAGGCTCAATCCGCCCAGGGTGAATGCCGCATCAGTACAGTAGTATATATATATATATATATATATATATATATATATATATATATATATATATATATATATCGGTCTTGTTTCTCTTCTTTACATCTTCAGTTCTTAAGTTGAGTCCTGCAATTTTCTTGTAGTTGGACCTTTTAATATTATACCAGGAGTTACACATGTGTTTCTAATACAACAACACGCAAACGCACACGGTTCTATACAATATCATATCATTATCGTAATAAATTTTGATTTGGTTTAGTTTGGTTTGGTTTATGTTGTTTTTAGTCGTATCAACCTCAAAGGTTTATTTATTGCCGAAAACATTTTTTATTGCTGGTAATATTTTTCCTTGAAAATTGTATTGCTGGTAATATTTTTTTCAAAAAAGTATTGCCAGTAAAAGTTTACTAATTGTCCATAGATGGAACCCTAGCAGGTGCTACCACCCCTGGTCTGGATAGATCTGGGAACAACAGCATTTAAGAGGTGGTTCCACGCTCCTCAAAACCTCCTGATCAGAGGCTTTGCTGCTGGATGTAGTTTATCGTCTTACCCAGGACAATGATGTAGTTTAACGTCTCATCAAAGACGAATAAATTTTGTTTATAACTTGAAATAACGATAATAATAGCCGAAATAGTCACAACAATCAAAATAAACGTGATGATAATCCCGTGAGAATAAAATACATGACGGAAGATAAGGCATTAAAACTATGAGAGAAAAAGAGACGCAGACAGAAAAAAACAAAAAAACAAAGAAATGTATAAGCAGACATGAAAGGTTATAATAATAGACGACAATTCGTCGGAACCCTGATCCCTGAGAATTGTACTTAGCTTCAATCATACAGACTAAGAATAGTGAAACTAGAAATTGTTTCGAGAACATAAAAAATGCCATTCTTTGATATAAAGATTCTCCTGCTCAGTCTAAAAGAACAGACATATGAAAATCGTCAAAGTAGTTGTTATAGAAGAATATAAAATCAATTGAAAAATGAATAAAAGCACCAAAATAACTTCGGGGAATATTAATATGAGAGTTTTGCCTGTCACGCTTAAAGCATTGCTTGTAATGGTCTAATGTTCTTTCTGCAGAGGAAATGACAAAGATCAGAAGAATCGAGACAATACAGACGGCTGCAATAATTCGATGAGAATACTTAGGTATGTCTTGGAGATTTGAGGATGATTGACATTCATTTGTCTGTATCTATGGCCTCCAGGATATAGAATTGTCAAGTTAAAAATACAGCTACAAATTCTTTTTTTCTTTTACCTGAGAGATGTATATTTCTCGCTTAGGTCAAATGGCAGTTTTCGAGTCCATTTCAGGAATTAGATTGCAGGTTTCTAAAGAAGAAAACCTCTCCCGGCTTCAAAGATTGTAAGAAAAAAAGTTATTCTACACTCTATTCCATCAATTTTAACCTTACGCGATGTAATTTTATGTGCAAGAAATATTAATAATTCAATAGCTCTGGTTCGAAAACGGTGTTATATTCTTTGGTAATAAATCTGATTCACATCTTATCCAATTCTATATATTTAAATATCACGGATTGAAAGAAATATCAAAGTTAAATGGAGAACAAATAATCTGCCGAATATTACGAGGATGGAAAAATGGCTGCAAGACTGGTTGGTAATTTACTTAAAAATAAAATTATAACAATGTAGTATAATAAAATAACACTCTTTATACATTATTTACATTATTCGGACTATTGACCTCATCTTTGTCGCCATATTTATTGCAACGTTTCGGCCGTTGTACGCTCCGGCTTTCATCAGTTGGTTGTAATGTCGAACTGAACCTTTTATTTCGCTCACTGGGAGAGACTGTTCTAGTTATGTGCCATTGGTTAATGGATGTCAGTTGTCAATTATCGCCTGTTAATTTCCCTCTGAAAGTTATCCACTGCCTAAACCAGGTATTGAACTCACACTCTTTGGGTCCTGTCACTGGATCTAACCAATACATTTATCCACTGTGCCAAAACGAAACGTTGTAATAAATATGGCGACAAAGATGAGGACAATAGCCCGAATAATGTAAATAATGTACATAATACCTCATCTCAGAAATATAGACAGAAACTGTTTTAGAAAATGAAAAAAAGATATTATGACACACTGATTTCCAGATCATCGACATGTTTAGCTTCAAAGACACGATCTGGTGCAAGTATATAAAAGCGAATTAAAAAGATTGTAGCTCGCGCCTTGTCTGCGGATCACATAGATAGAGATGTATCTGCGGTACACGTAGATATAGTAGTATCCAAAACCACGTTTCTGCGGACCACGTATAGAGAGCCATATTTAAGGACCAAAGATAAAGCAGAATCCGAGGATCGCGTATATAGAGCTATATCTGCGGTCGACGTGGATAGAACAGCATCTGTGGACCCCGTAGACAGAGAAATATCTTCGAACCACGACTATAGAGTTTTACCTGCAAACCCCGTACATAGAACAGTATCTGCTGATCACGTAGTGTAGTATCTATGGAACACTTATGTAGAGCCATGTCTGTGAACCACGTAGTTAAAGTAGAATGTGCATATATAGAGCCGTATCTGCAGTCCTGTTCATAGAGTTGGATCTGTGCACAACGTCGATAGAGCAATATCAACGGTTCACCTTGATAGAGGGATATCGCCAGACCCCGTATATAGAGCCGTATCTGCAGTCTATGTTGATAGAACTGGATAAGTGGACAACGCCGATAGGGCTGTATTTGCGGACCACGTATATAGACCTCTATCAACGGTTCACCTTGATTGAGGAATATCGGCAGCCCCAGTATATAGAGCCGTATCTGCAGTCTATGTAGAGAGATTTGGATCTGTGGACAACGTCGATAGGGCTGTATTTCCGGACCACGTATATAGAGCTCTATCAACGGTTCACCTTGATAGAGGGATATCGCCAGAGGCCGTATATAAAGACGTATCTGCAATCCATATAGATAGATTTGGATCTGTGGACAACGTTGATAGAGCTGTATTTGCGGACCACGTATATAGAGCTCTATCAACGGATCACCTTGATAGAGGAATATCGTCACACCCCGTATATAGATCCTTATCTGCAGTCCATGTAGATAGAATTGGATCCCTGGACAACGTCGATAGAGCAGTATTTGCGGATCACGTATATAGAGCCATATATCATTCACCTTGATACAGGAATATTAGCAGATACCGTATATAAATCGGCATGTAGGTCCACGTGGATAATGAAGTAACTGTGGAACAAGTTGATGAAGTCATATCTGTGGACCATGTAAAGTCATCAGATTATGCGAACACGTATATACAGCAGTACCTGCACACCACGTAGAGGATCAGGTGTATAGAACAGTGTTTGCAGTCACATA
>CAHIKZ030004686.1:3155000-3200000 GCA_903632075.3 Acanthosepion pharaonis
AAGTTAAAAGACTATGATGAATCTATTCCTAGGTCAGCTGCTAAAACGGTTACTTCCCTGTGTTGTGCTAAATAATTCTTCTCTCCAGAATCTATCTTACCTTTCTATAAGTCTACCATTCGTCTATGCTTAGAATAGTGCTGTCACATTTGGTTCGGCGCTCTTGCTATATATTTAGAGATTCAAGAGAAAATTCAAAGAAGAATCAGCAATATTATTGGTCCTGACCTGGCATGTCCGATTCAGTCACCTTTCCACCACTGTGAAGTTGCTTCCCTGTGCCTTTTCTATAAATCATTTCATAGTAATTTTTCGGATGAGATCTTCGCTATCGCACCTAGACATTACGAATTGAAGCGCAGTACAAGACAGTCAACATGATCCCATCAATTTACAGTTGAATTTGCTAAATGTAACCGTAAGTTCTATGTTAACAGTTTCTTTCGTAGCACTTCTCGCTTGTGGAAATCTCTACCGGATTCATGATTTCCAGCCAAACTTGATCTTAAACAATTTAATTGCAATATTAATCGCTATCTGTCTTCATGATTACTTTTCTATTCTCGTTCCTTAGTAATGTTTCTGATTTCTATTTCTTTCACACCCAGTAAAACCTTGTGTCTTTGTGGCTTCATTGCCTTACTTGAGTGAATACGATAAAAAAAATATCACCTCTTGACAAATAACGTAGCGAATCGTGCAGTAATGATCGGAAAGATAGCCTTCTAACCACCTGGCCAGGCATTAGATTGGGGGAAATACATTTTATCTCGAGGTAAAATATTATCTTGCACAAGCAAAATGGGTAACCACTAATAGGATGAAATAACAGCCTTCATTCAAACGTGATACTTTGTATTGATAATGGAAATGGAAACGAGAATTTTACTATTGGCTTTTTTGAGTAAGCCCAGTTTCCAATTAGATCAACTGAACACAGCTAAAATTCCATCCATATTCAGCTAAGAGAAAATGCGTAATATTCCATTAGAGCGCATATTATTTTGTGAAAAAGGTAAAAATTGCGAAAGATTAACCGAGAAACTATCACTTTTCCGCCGTGTACTTCCGACATTGGACATTCGAATTGCCATTATTTCTGATTAAGTTTAAGTTTTATGGAAGACTGGAAAAATGGACATTAAACAATTCTTTATAGGGAATGATAACGATTTCTGTGAGAATGCATTTATTAGATTGAATGTAAAATAGAGGCCAAAAAATCTAACGTAGAAAGAAGGTTTCGAGAATTGAACACTGCGAGGTCATACTGAAGACAAAAGAAACGGGAAGAATGAGCGTGTAACCTACTTTGCGATTTTAAGTGAATGGATCGCAGAATAATAAAAAGGAGCTTCTTAAGAAGTAAAAGTTGTTTCTCGCTGTAAAAGACAGCTTTGCAGAGAGATTTATACTAGAGCCATGTTCTTAAATAGCCTCATTAGATTGAGACTTCCATATGGATTTCGTCCATGCTGCCCAAAACGTTCAGAATTATCTAAACTGTCAGTTGAATTGAACCGCTTTCGGAGATGAATGGTTAAAAAACTTTGAGCAAGTGAAGCTTCAAGATCATGACAAAGGCACAATGGCTTGAGTGTGAAAGAATTATAAAACATCCTCCTTTGAACATGGATTGGCGATAGAGAATCACAAAAAACTGTGCCAAATAACAGAAACTATATGACATGAGAAATGTCAACAGCAGGGAAACGTCCTATACGCAAGAAGAAGTTTTACGAGCGAAACTGACTTCACATCCCTGGAATACGCAGAGGTTGTGGGTAGTTTTGCTACAATATAGTGATTTTCCAAGCGTAGCTTAGATGTAGCACAAGGCCGAAGTAGGGGGAACCCATTGTGGATCGAACTCACTACTCATTCATAATTGTTCTAACAAGACAAGCTTGCCTCTAGTTGCCCTAGTTTTACATATATATATATATATATATATATATATATATATATATATATATATATATATATATATATATATATATATATATATATATATATAAAAAAAGAAAAGATATATAATCCGGTGTTCTTATAGATATTTTATTTTTACAAAATAGTGCTCAATGTAAATTTACAGAGCATTAATATCATAAATTAATTGATTTAAAATATATTTTTTTTTCGCTACACAGTTCTAACCATGTTTTTTTCGCTACACAGTTCTAACCATGTTTCATATAATATATATATATATATATATATATATATATATATATATATATATATATATATATATATATATATAAGCAAGTGTAAATGGATATAAATCCGACAGAATGAAGAAATTTTGAAAAACAAACAAAAATCCTTAAATGTAGTTAAATGAAAGAAATGTCGACTTCTGACGTTTCGGTTTATTAAACCTTTTTCAAGACAATATTCATCAAAATACAATTCAGTTCAATATGACAAATACGATGGACATAAAACACAAGTCTTATTCAGAACAGATAACTGAAAATTTTAAAATGATCAGCCTTCCGTCTAACATGGTCACGCTGTCGTCACATGGGCGACGCTTTCATAACAATATTCCTAAAAGTTTGTGATTATTTTGAAATGAAAAGAAAAAAAGAAAATGAAAAAGAATTCTATTAGGTTCCAAAATTCTTATGTGTATGCTTGTCGAGCATCAATCTCGCTAAAAAGGGGAAATATTAAAGAAACCAGGTCTAGTATTCACCGTGCGTGAGATGGATATTATACCTGCTTCATAAATCCTCCTGAGATTTTTATTATGAAAATATTTTAATACTTTCACGGAATCGAAATCGAAATTATGATCTGCTTTAGTTGTGTGTACAACTAAAGCATTGTTAAAATACCGAGACGAATATCTCGTTTATGTTCGAAAACACGAGATTTTAAGGACCTACCTGTTTCACCCACATATTTTAGGTCACAATTTTTGCATGATATTTGATAGATGCAAGCATCGGATGTAATATGTTGTCTGCTGGTGCTATTTAATAAACTACGGATAGTCCTAGTAGGTAATATAGTAGTTCTAATTTTAATGCATTTAGATTATGAGAGATACGTTCGGTCAAATGTTTATTTGTAAAAAGATGCGACCAAACGAAATATTATCAGAGGTAGCTGAAATTGTATCTTTCATTGATCTAATTGTAGTGGCCTTTGAGGTGTCATTTTGCGCTGATGAGTGAATTTTCAACGCTTTATTTTTTAGCTCTCTGTAATAATTGTCTCGGATACGAAAGATTTGAAAAAGGTATCCTCAATATATGTAAATTCATCATTTAAATATTTTGATGAACAGATGCGAAGAGCCCTCAAATAGAATCCAATAACAATACCCCTCTTAGTGTTAGTATCATGGTGAGAGTAAAAATGTAAATAGTCATTTTTACATGTAGGTTTACGATATACTTTGAATTCTAATTTATTTTTATTTTTAATGAGTAATATGTCTAAAAAAGGTAAGGAATTATTAGATTCAAGTTCATAGGTAAATTCAATAGTAGGTTCTATTCTATCCGAAGTGACCAGAATTAATCAAAAACACATCAGGAGTTTAAAACTAAAATTCCATACTTTATGTGATCGCAGCTGTTGGAAGAATATGGGTAGAACGGATATAGTTACCAATGTTTCCAAAACCACACTCAGCACTTTGGAGATTGAAGCCCTTAGTTTTGGTCTAAAGTTTGCAACTGGTTCAAAAGACCACAATATTAGCAAACTGATAAATATAAACTACAAACATAGTGATTCTGACTTCCTTAAAGGTTTTACCCAAGGCATTTTAGCTGCCTCTTTTAATGGCCAAAATATGGAATTCAATTTACCTAAGAGGTATATGAATGCCTTAAAATCCTTGTCTATGAATAATAACATTATTATATCTCCTTCTGATAAAGGAGTCGGTGTTGTTGTCATGGATACCATTGCTTACAACCAGAAAATGTTGGACTTGCTTAATGACAGAGACACTTATGAACAGATCACCTCTATACAAATTTCTAAGAATCTAAAAGAATTTAATAGGTCCTATAAGAAACTCATATGTAATGAAGATAAGATTTGGCTTTCCTTATTAACTACCACCCGACCGTCCCTAAAATTTATGGCCTCACCAAAACCCATAAGCTTAACATTCCATTAAGGCCCATCATCTCGGGTATAGGCTCAGCTCCTCATAATATCGCTAGGTATTTAACTAAATTTCTAACTCCAATTCTGGGCACCGTAAGTAACACATATAAAGAATTCAGGCTCTCTTTTAAATAAGTTGAGAAATATTGATATAGATAACAAATTACTAGCTAGCTTAGACATCAAATCTTTATATACTAATATACCTGTTGATAAATGCATTAAACAATTAGAGAACCACCTTAAGAAAATTGACTTTAAGCTACCTATCTCTATCTCGAAATGCATCAAATTATGCATCCTTTGCACTTCACATTGTTTCTTCCAATATAATAATATTTATTATAAACAAAAATTTGGTTTACCGATGGGGAGTCCTCTCTCTGGATTCCTAGCATGCATATTTCTAGAATTTCTTGAATCTGGACCTTTTAAAGATGTCATTCCACCTGATACACATTACTTTCGATACATCGATGACATTTTATTTATCTACCCACATAAGCATGATTTAAACGAGATTACTGATAGATTAAATAGAATAGAACCTACTATTGAATTTACCTATGAACTTGAATCTAATAATTCCTTACCTTTTTTAGACATATTACTCATTAAAAATAAAAATAAATTAGAATTCAAAGTATATCGTAAACCTACATGTAAAAATGACTATTTACATTTTTACTCTCACCATGATACTAACACTAAGAGGGTATTGTTATTGGATTCTATTTGAGGGCTCTTCGCATCTGTTCATCAAAATATTTAAATGATGAATTTACATATATTGAGGATACCTTTTCAAATCTTTCGTATCCGAGACAATTATTACAGAGAGCTAAAAATAAAGCGTTGAAAATTCACTCATCAGCGCAAAATGACACCTCAAAAGGCCACTACAATTAGATCAATGAAAGATACAATTTCAGCTACCTCTGATAATATTTCGTTTGGTCGCATCTTTTTACCAAATAACCATTTGACCGAACGTATCTCTCATAATCTAAATGCATTAAAAATTAGAACTACTATATTACCTACTAGGACTATCCGTAGTTTATTAAATAGCACCAGCAGACAACATATTACATCCGATGCTTGCATCTATCAAATATCATGCAAAAAATTGTGACCTAAAATATGTGGGTGAAACAGGTAGGTCCTTAAAATCTCGTGTTTTCGAACATAAACGAGATATTCGTCTCGGTAATTTAACAATGCTTTAGTTGTACACACAACTAAAGCAGATCATAATTTCGATTTCGATTCCGTGAAAGTATTAAAATATTTTCATAATAAAAATCTCAGGAGGATTTATGAAGCAGGTATAATATCCATCTCACGCACGGTGAATACTAGACCTGGTTTCTTTAATATTTCCCCTTTTTTAGCGAGATTGATGCTCGACAAGCATACACATAAGAATTTTGGAACCTAATAGAATTCTTTTTCATTTCAAAATAATCACAAACTTTTAGGAATACGTGATGAAAGCGTCGCCCATGTGACGACAGCGTGACCATGTTAGACGGAAGGCTGATCATTTTAAAAATTTTCAGTTATCTGTTCTGAATAAGACTTGTGTTTTTATGTCCATCGTATTTGTCATATTGAACTGAATTGTATTTTGATGAATATTGTCTTGAAAAAGGTTTAATAAACCGAAACGTCAGACGTCGACATTTCTTTCATTTAACTACATTTAAGGATTTTTGTTTGTTTTTTCAAAATTTCTTCATATATATATATATATATACATACATATATATATATATATATATAAGTGGCATGGCGTGTCCTAGCTAGGGAGGTTTGACCTGGTAGAAACAATGCATGTAGTTCAGCCAAGCGCTTTCCATGGTAGTAGCTATAGAGCAGCGACAGGGTAAACACATCCCACCTGTGAGACAGAGGTTACAGGATGGAAAATCATTTTTCGCCCAAAAAGACTCTGAGACACTTCTGAACTCTATCGAGACTTGAAAGTGACGACTGTGAAGCTACCGCCCAAATATGACAACAGTGCTTCTTTTTCGGCCTGATCTGCCTCTTATAAAGGTAGAGAATAGCAAGATGGGTCTTATTTCCTAGAGCGGTACAGGGTTTGAACCTGACGTAAAACAAGTAGAATTCACTAACATTTAACAGTCGTTACCTACGCAAATAATATAAGATTACATAAATAAATTAAGATTAAATGCAAGCAAGCACTAGGGGAATGACTCAACGAAAGAATGTATATTACAGATAAGGTAGATATGCATAAATCATATTAGAAAACTAAAATAACAAAAGATATGGTCATTAGGAGAATGACTCTTCATGGCGACAAACGGAAAACGTGTCAGTCAGGGTTTCTACCACTGAACTACAGATTTAGCTGTTTCTCTCTCGACAGAGAGAAGCAGCTAAATCTAGCGTATTGTTTTGACGAATGTAAATAAAAATCAATCAGCCGAAGTGGTCCAATTCATTTGCAGTAACGCAGGTGGCTGTTGTTTATAGAATTAGCCTATCTCTCAACAATGCCCAATTGAAATATATTTTCAAGAAGATAAATTACGTCATACGCATGTATCACAGCTCATCAGGGCGACTTGACATACCTCAAGCCCAGATCGAAACCCAACCAATTTGTTGTCAGTCAGAGATTCTACCACTAAATATAATTTCTACCACTACATATTCAGAGGACAATCGGTTTCATTCTAAACGCAATCAGCCGCTGATGGTGGTTTGATGATTGCGTTTTGCATGAACAGCGTTAACAATCTTTACCGGCCTGAACGTCCAAGAAATTTCATAGAAAAAGGCCCTTAAATGTTGTTAATACTGTTTATTATAAACAGAGCATTTACTTAAATATTTGGACTCACATGAGCCATCCTCGCACTTAGGACCAACTTAATAAAAAATATCCAAATGTCGGACAATTTTTGTCTTTATTTTCGCGGGAAATTAAAGCAAACATTTGAACATTAGAATGGCTCACGAGCAGACATAATAGACATTCATTGTCTGTTATATTTAATAATATATGCTTAAATAATGATATGCCGCCCCAATTTACTAAATTCAAGTTATATATATATATATATATATATATATATATATATATATATATATATGTGTGTGTGTGTGTGTGTGTGTGTGTGTGTGTGTGTTTTGTGTGTGTGTGTGTGAGAGAGAGAGAGAGTGTGTGTGCGTGTGTTTGTGTGTGTGTGTTTGTGTTTGTGTGTGTGTGTGTGTGTCTGTGCGCGTGTATCAGCATTTACGATATATTAGACATCACATTTTATTGCTATCTTAATTCTGTCAGTAGAATTTTCCCTATTTCATAGTTTTTCCCGTTCTTTTTCATAATTTTCCTTCTATAATAATAATAATAATAATAATAATAGAGTTTTGTATTTCATTTTCACTTTCTTTTTAATGCGGTAATTTTATATTATTTTTCTTCGAAGCATTTGTTTTTCATCAATTGATTTTTTTACATTTATGTATGAAAATATTTTAATTTTTTTTTTTTTTCATGTTTGTTAACTTATATTTCACTCAGTTTTTTATGAGTTGTAATTTTGAGCTAATCCTTCGTCTGTCTTGTTCCGGGATTGAATTATAACTTTTTAGCGTTTTATTTTCTTTGCTTTTACGTCCTTTTCATGGGAAAGAAAAACAAACAAACGTCGATATATTGAACGAAAGAAACAAAATTCCCTAGAGATACTTTTCTAGTTTCAGTAAAAAGTTTAATCACGAATCCAATTTCAACAAATTTTCTTGTGGTACATAAATCATTTTCTTGAAGATAAAGAGTCGTTTGTTTTGCTTAAAGTGTGGGAAATTGTTTCTTATTTGTTCATGACTTCAAAAATATAGTTACTTTTTTATCACTTGATGACATTCTGTTGTTAGATCAATGAAGTGTTTGAGGAGTGACATCTTGTCTCTAGGTAGGGTTGGATCTGTTCTGTTAAGAATACAGAACGTTATTTGGGGAAAAAAAGGATGTGAGTTTTAATGGCGTCTCCAATAAATAATTTTAGCATTTTCTTCCAGACTTGGCCATTTCAGGATATTTACATTATATTTGCAAGCTATTTCTTCGTAGATTTTACAGTGTGCTTAGGATCATTATCTTCTTGGAAGATCCAATCTGCAGGAAGTTCAATATTTTAAACCGAAATTATTACATTTGCTTCCAAAATGTTTTGATATGCTGAAGCATTCCTTCTACCATGTATTACTGTTAAGTTGCCAGTACCTTTTGCAGAAAAACATCCCCAAACCATGATGCTGCCACCACCAACTTTCACTGTTGGAACTATGTTCTCTTGTATGAAGATATCGCCATTTTTCTTCTATATATGATTTCTAGAATTACGTTCAAAGAACCCAATTTTGGTTTCGTCTGATTTCCCCAATACAATTTTCCTTATCCTTATGTTCGCAAACTAATATCAACCTGTTATCTCTGTGTCTTTTCAAGAGCAATGGAATTTTCCAAGGGGAGTGTAAACTTTAGATTCCTATGAATTTACTTATTGTCCGTTTAGTGTACACAGATTTTTAATGAAAGCAAATCATCCTGCAACTTTTGATGAGGAACTATTGAATTTTGTTTAATTTGGCACATTAATTTCCTCGAAGATCTTGCAGAAATCTTTCTTGGAGCACTAGATATGCTTTGATTTCAACAGTTTTCAGTATTTTATACCTTGCAATAAATGAAATAATACTAGTAACTGGAATATTCTGGATGTCTCAGATGTTCCTGTATTTTTTTTTACCTTATTTCCAGAGCTCAACTATCAGTTTTTTTTTTTTTTGCGAATTTGTCAACTCTTTACCTCTTGTCATGATAAAACTTTTCGCATGAATATCAATTACAGAATGTTGTGTTTGTTCTTTTAGGCTAAAACTAACTAGAGCGGCATTTGTTAGTGGTATTACCTTGTTAATGATTTATCCATGATAAGGCGCTCAAAGATGACACAAGTTCTTTTGTTCATCATCCAGTTGACATGCTTGCACGGATTTCTGTGACTCACTGTCTTTCATCATATTCGGCAGATCAGAGGGATTACAAATTATGTCCTCACAAATATACATGTTATATGTCTTATCGTTCCTTACCAGGTTTTCCATTTTTATGCTACCACAAAAGAACCTCACTAACAATTTCGTCTTTAGCTCTCCAGCAATGTTAATAGATCAGCTGAGTGACATTAAAAGTCACTCTTAGAATTTCCAACTTTTTCTTCCGTTTTGAAGTAAGGGTTCATGAAGATCAACCATAGAATAGATCAGAGGTAACAGTTGCTTGGGAGAGGCACCCTTTTATCTTGTCTGGAAGTCTAAACGTCCACACGATAGATAATTTGTCGATGTCACTACAGACTTTACCAATACCTGTATTGACATCGCTTTCGTAGCTTAAGTAAATTCTTCAACAGAGATGGGAGCTGTGTCTGATTATGTTTTGATTGGTTCATCTTGACTGTTTCTTCATATGAATCTTGATAAATTTTGATAGCTCTTTTTTTATATTTACGAAGCTTAATTTCTGAGCACAAATGTAAAAGCTCAAGTAGATTTGTTGGTATGAATTTCACGCAGATTTTAATCAGATAGATGTGTGATCTCTATTTTAGTGGTTTATTTTGTTGCTAGAAAATTCTCATAAACGACTCTGAAAATAGATACGACGCAAATAAATATATTCGTACAGTGAACGATACTTAGTATTTATTTTCAGATTTTAGAAAATTCCTAAGGATATAACCTTAAAAAAAGAATCAAAATATTGTGAAGTTATTGAATAATAATAACTTGAAATTTGTGAAGTATCTGTACTGAATTCACATAAACAACGTGTCAAAAGAGATACAAAAAAGAACGTTTTAGGAATATCACAAAATCATAATTGTTGTCTAAATTGCGCAAAATTAAAATAACTCTGACATCTCATTTTAAAAGATATATTACAAAATTACAGAAAAATATATACAAATACTAAAGAACAAAGTATTCAATAAGATTATTATTGACTTCATGTAAGGTCTCCAGACGACTTAGGAATCTCCTGCAACTTTTCTAGACGGTCTTCTTGTTTAAGTTGGCGAACACTGTCATAATCTTTGCGTTCATGTCATCTTTGTTGTTATGAAGTGTGTTGTTGCTCTCTCGTTCAAATGCGCTCTACAAATAATAATCAAGAGGGTTACAGACTGCGGAGTTGGTGGCCAAATGTAAGGGGTGATGTAGCCACAGAAACTGTCTGACATCTATGACTGGGTTCTCTAGCAGCCACCTTCTTGACCCAGGGCAGCACTACATCCTCAAGGCACTTGAAGTAGGCCACCGTGTTGAGTCTGAGGCCATCACCAATACATTCAGGAGGTCTTTGTTTATCAGAACAATGAGAGTGAATTTTTCGACCTGCCGTACCTTCGTAATCACCATAAGACTCATCCGACTCTTTCCGAATCCTCTGCACTATCCTCGTATTGACACCCAAACAGCGGTACAGCCTGCCGTTTCCAAATTTCTGGCGGAATGAAATGCGTCCTGGTACTCTTTTTCTCCCAGACGGCGCCCAACTGACCCTACTATACTGTGCAGTCGACAAAATCAAAAACAAATATCACGCATGCGCGGAATCAAAAATATAAAATAGCGACAATTTACCCATCGCACACTGTACAGATATAAATAAGTGACCAGGAGAAAAGCGGGTATTATAAATGTAAACTGAGAAAAAGGCAGGAAATTTTGAACATTTTGGACAGGAAATAAAGAATCACCTTTAAGATAACATCACCAAGAGAAACGTTTAATGTAGGAGACGTACCTGTAAACTAATTTCTCATTAGTGAATATTACTAATCAATATAGAGTTATATTGGATGGACGTAACAGGTATGCTAGAAATTTGTCTCTTTGGATATAATTTAAGATGTAAAGAAAGTATAAGATAATGTTGGATAAAATCAACCAACAAAAGGTTAAAAAAAAGTCTGTTTTGAGCTCCTATTGAACTTTGCAAATTTATATTTCCTATAAATTTGATGATGAAGTTAGAATAACGGAAATAGATTATTGCGCTTTCCTAGACAGGACGTTTTTTCGAGTGGTTTATATGGCTAAGCTGAAAATTATATTCATGCAAGGAAAGTTCCTTCATATTTTACAAAGCTAACGCTTCCTCAGTTTTGTAAATAAACAAGTTTTAATGACATCATTTTAATTGGATTGTCCATAATATCTGAAGATATTATACCCACAGGAAATATTTGTTCATTATTAAAAGAGATGTACTTTCAAGTGGGAAAAATATTCAAGTAAAGGAAATACCTGGGATAAAGGAAGCTCTGGTGATCAATAATTGTCGAATTCAAGAAGAGATATGGTAGAAAGATTGGGAGAAGAAGAATTAAAGAAAGGGCTAAGTTGATTTTTTTATCGAGTATCTAGTGGGGAATGAAACACATTATTGCAAGAATTGAACTCAGTTTCTGTTTACGTGTGTATTTTTGGGACAGTTAATCTTGGTGCGTTAAGTAACATTAATCTTCAACCAGTGTTAATCATTTTTCGAATTCTACTTTATTGTTCATTTTGAACAATGCGCCTGCTCCTAAACCCGGAAGGAATTCCGAAATAGCCCCTTTCGTTTCAAGTTGGGCTACTTAAAGATAAAATAAAAAACAGTGAGCGATTTTGAAACAATAAAAACATATACTAGAATATTGAAAAAGAAGATTGAGTTGAGTTAAAGAAATATTTTTTGTTGTTGTTCTGCCCTTCCGTAGAGAAAAAAAAACATAATTAAAGAAAAAGTATTGCTGTTCCAGCATGACGCTTTTCCAAAAGGTAAAAAAATAAAAGAAAAATAGAAAAATAGACTGAATTTTAATTTCCGTATACCTTGTTGCAATCCTGAAAGGTTCTCTTCTGATTAATAATAAAGTATGAAAAATGGCAAAGGAAAGAAAAAAAGAAAATACATTACTTAAAATCCTCGCTTATTGAACATATCACGCATTTGTGATAAATTACTCTTATGTAAGAATTGATTTTTTGTTTAGGTTTTTTAAAGCTGGTCATAAAACATATTTTTCGTGAATGCCTTTGCCTCTACTGGATTATACCTTTAAAACATGTTTGATATTGTAATCACATATTAAAAAATATCTTAGCATTTTTCCTCGGGAGTTGATATGAATTATAACAACAATGAGGGGGGTGTTGTAAAGCTATCGCTCTCAGATCTATCGAAATGGCGAAACATCAGTAAATTTTGTCTGGGTTCTTTTGAAACCCAAATAAGATCCAATAATTTTTTTTTAATCCTATAACTCCAAGCAAGGCAATAAAGCTACTAAGATTCAAGGGATTACTACGTCAGAGAGAAAATGAAGAGAAAATATTATTAAGTTGAGAGAACAATAAAAAACAGGTACTAAGAAGACAAAGTTGACGTTTGACATTGATACATTATCGCAAATCTAGTAGTACACTTTATTCATAAAAAGCTATTTATATAAAAGGCATACGGAAGTTATGTTACATCTTAGGCAGGCATAACTGGGCCAGTTGCTTCATAGTCACGGGGGACAGATGAAGACATCAATACTGAATCAATCAAGACCGACACGCATTCAACAAGGTCCTATTTTACGGCTTAGAAATCTGGCAGGTAACCAAGACCAACACCCACAAACTTCAGACATTTACCAACCGATGTCTCAGGAACATCCTCAATATCAGGTGACCGGAATTCGTCTCCAACGACCAACTCTGTGATAGGAACAGACAAGCGCCAATCTAGATTGAAATCAAGAAACGGAAATTGGGATGTATCGACCACACACTCCGCAAGCCTGCTTCTAGTGTCACCAGGCAGTCCTTTGACTGGAATCCACAAGTGAAACGAAAAGTTGGTCGACCAAAACAGACTTGGCAGAGAAGTGTTGACGCAGAGATGAAGGCAGCCAGCACAACATAAGCTGAGCTGAAAAGAATCGCCAGGAACCGCGTCCGTTGGAGAGGTATTGCTGCGGCCCTACGTTCCCCAAGGAATCAAGAGGCATCAAGAAGAATCAGGCATAAATATTGGCCACAAAGGAGACTTGTGATTGGTTCCGCTTTTTGGGGATTTGTTTTTGGCACTTCGGCGTGATATAATATTTAGCAATCCTATCTTGTTCAATCCGTTATTTTTTACCGGCGTATCAAACTTTTGATTGTAAGAATTTCGTTTGATAGATAACAATGAGTTACTGATGCGTCTGCTCAATTCATCCCATTTACTCGATCAAATACAACATAGTGAGTCCGGTCTTTCCTGGTGGCTCCTTATTTGTGGCTTATCATATAACATCTAAGCTAACTTATTAAACAAGTCCTGATGTTTGGTTACATGGGTAACCAAGTTTCTCCACAACTATCTATCGTTTTAAGGTCTAAGCAAAGTGGTTCTTTCTAGCATCGCTCGCAGTCCACCCATATACACAAGTTCGTTAGGTGGGTTCCTTGATGTTTACCGTTGTTGCTCGTACATCATGTGAGTGTCATGTATTACAAACACTATTTCCTCATTAGGTTTCTCAGAAATTTCAAGTTGTTACTCACATGCTTTGTGCATTGTTATGTCACTAATGTTATCGTTCTTTCCAGTAATAATGCGGTTTCCCTGCAAACATTTTGTTTCAAGTAGTGCGAAACATCAACATCTTGATTAAGTCACTATTTTCTCTTTGCTCAAGCAGATATGAATGTATGAGGGGAATTGTAGTTTAAAAACAGTAAAATCGCTCCTCTGTGGCTCAATCGATAAAAGCACGTCAGGCTATATGACGGTTCCGTATAGGATACAGATTCGATACCTGTCGGAGGCCGCACATTTTCCATGAAAATTTCTCGTACATTCAAGCCGGTAAATGTCGTTAATACTGTTTATTATAAACACATCATTAAGTCAAATATTTATATCTATAAAAAGAACGTATAAACATAAAAATGTCTCAATAGATAGATAGATAGATAGATAATATTACTGGTAAATATACACATACAATATATATATATATATATATATATATATATATATATATATATAGGTGCATACACATACATGTATATTTTTTGAATAAAAAATTCCAAGGGGATAGAATCCAGGTAGAACTCAATGTCCAGGACAGAGTAGGGATATAATAAAAAGGCTTAAACACTTATATTCCATGGTCATGAATTAATTTCCCTTATGGTTTTCGATGTTAAACATTCTCATTTTGTGGGTAATAATGGCACAAATGTATTTCTTGGACATGTAATAAGAAGGTTCTCCTGCTTAAAGGGTAATAAAACAATTGAGATTGGTCCGTGAATCTTACTTATTATAAAACTCAGATTGTGTGTGTGTGTGTGTGTATCTGTACGTTTATATATTGGATCGGATTTCCTACATTTTTCAACCGATTTCAACAAAACTTCACAGGACAACGTAAAATTAGCTTGCGGTGGTTCTGACAGCGCCAAAAATTGGAAAAACAAAATCAATTTGAAAACACGATTAGTCGCGAGAATGAAAGGGGGAAAACTCATATCGAGTTATACTTATTATAAAACCCAGGTTGTTTGTGTGTGAGTGTGTGTCTGTACGTTTATATATTGGATCGGATTTCCTATATTTTTCAACCGATTTCAACAAAACTTCACTTTTTTTGGCAGGTAGTGTTTCTTATTGTCTTGCACACTTTTCTCTTTATTTTTACATTCAGAATACTTTAAAAATTCCATTTACAAGACAATTGTTTATAATAAAATTCTATTCAATCGATAGACTCATTGTTTTTGCTTGGGTTTGGGTTTGACCAATTCATAAAAAAATAATAAATAAATAAAAAACTAATTAAGACATGCGTGTCCGTCAACCTTAAACAATAATCTTTATCAATTTTATTTTTCAGTCTTTATTATGGTCGATACTTGATCTATCTCTTACTGTTACATCCCCGGGCAACGCCGGGCTCTACTGCTAGTATATATATATATATATATATATGTATGTATGCATATATATATATATATATATATAACCAAGTATATAATTGGTATATACGGAATGAACTCCAATAACCAACAATTAATATGCTTAAAAGAGTGCTCAATACAAAGTAGAGCAGATATACTTATTTTTTTAACAAAAAATTTATAACATAAATATGTTATAAAATCACTACATAGCCATTTTCTTTCAACAGCCCTGGTGTCTTATCAAGTGATAATGTTGTTTGCATTCAACATCATCAGGGGTGTTGAAACAAAATGGCTATTTTTGTAGTGATTTTATAACATATTTATGTTATAAAAAAAAAAAAATAATAATTATATATATATATATATATATATATATATATATATATATATATATATATATACAATTATTATATGTGTATATATATATATTTGTTCAAACATGCGCATATATGTTAGGCTGAGACAAAAAATTCTGCTTTTATTTATCAATTTTATTATGCAAAACATGAGCTACAAATAGATTCTTTACAATTATATATTGACCATTGTTTTTACTGACTTGTTGCTACGTATCAGGCATCAGTTGGATACTATTTTGATAAAATTCATCAGCCTTTGATGTGATCAAATTTTCATGACACTCTTCAATCTCTTTTTCATTAGACCGTGTTTCCTCTCTCAAAGCGTTTTCACCGATCGAAAAAGCTCATAATCGTTTTGGTGCCAGCTCATGTGAATATAGCTGGTGAGATATAAGAAATCACCCAAGCTGTAAAATGTCTTTCCTCTCTAATTCTCTTATGCGGTCTTGCGTCATAATTAAGGAGAAAAAAAAACTATTTTTTCTATTCACGACAGTAGGGTAATTTTCTGGCCAAGCTCTATTGGTACGTTGCTATTCCTGAACACAAAAATGTGCATTTGCATTCTGTTTTAAGATTTGTAAATATGTGACGGTGTCTAATGGATAACAGCTCGGAATGATTAATGGGAGAGACGTGTTTGAATTCCAGTCTTGTTCATTACATTCACTTACGCGCAAAAACCCCTAGGAAAGGCATGAATTCATATCTTCTCCCCTAGGTACAGGTTGAATAGCCAGACAGACTAAGTCCTATAGCCTTGATTGTCACCCAGGTTTTAGCAGTAGTAAACGGCAATTTATTTATCTTCTACCTATTAACTTATGGAGAGAAATAAACATAATCCAATTTTTGGGGGTGGGGGTTGGTTTCCGCTAAACATTATCAGGTCTAACCCATCAACTGTTATGATATATTTAAGGAACGTTTAGTTGGAATGTTATATTCCTCACTATTATTGTTCCCCCTTTTTGCTGAGGAGGTTTCGTTCTGATGAGTTGAACCTTTCGGTGTTCACGAAAAAACATTATAAACGAAATGGATAATTAAAGTATCCGTCTTCTTATCATTATAATGCTCTATAGTCTGCATTGAGCTCTCCCTGGATGTATGTCCTTCTCTGAATTATCCCTTCCAGACACAAACTGGTAAAACATATATATATATATATATATATATATATATATATATATATATATATATGATAAAATATTTTTTTGTGGTATGCTATAGCTATCGGTAAAAAAAGGCTCAATATCAGTGAGAGAGAGCATATGTAAATATAAAGGTGAACACCAAGCGGAGACAGTCTGTTTTATGCTGACCTGAAAGAAGCGTTGGAACATAAAACAGACTACTGTGATGACCTCAGTGTTCACGTGAAATAGATATCACCATAAGAAAAATATTTGTAAGTGATAAAAAATGCTTTACAATACCCAAAGCAAAGCTAGACCCACAATTCTAGAATAAACAAATTAAAAACCGCTCCCGCCAAAATAATAGTTAGAATAAACTACAGCAATCAACCCCAAAATTGATGAAATCGCTTTAATTATCTTCCCAAACAAAACTATTAAATAAGCGATATAAACAATTTTTTACTACGTTAATAAAAATCTATTAAAATAAAATTAGATAAGAAATAAAAAAATGAAAATAAAAGTAAAAAAAATATATATATATAAAGAAGCAAAATAATTTAACCTAAATAAATAAATAAAGAAATAAACGACTTCCGACAAAATAACCGCTGAAATAGACTACCCACAATGCACCACTGACCCTTATATATAAATAGCCGAGAAAATAGTAGCCTGACGATGGCGTCTAGCATGAAACCTCTAAGTGTTGTCTTCAATGTTCACTTTTATATTTACACACGTTCTGTCTCTGCTAACGAGCACTTTATCCCATAAATATAGCAAACCTTAAAAGAGTTATTTCTTTATATATATATATATATATATATATATATATATATATATATATATATATATATATATTCTGTAGTTTACTGCTACCAGCAAGTAGAAATATTTCTTCTCCCGATGATGGCCATTTTGGCCGAAACTAGTCGAGGAATCTAAATGAAATAATAATAAAAAAAAAATCGGAAGAATATTAATCTACAACCCAGTGTGTCTGTAGATTTTAATTCTTTAATATTTTTTTATTGTTCAATATATATATATATATTGGCTATTTAATTTCCGTTATCTATTTATTTTTATTAAATGCTTTCAACTCTATTGTTATACGTTTTTTATTTATAAATTATTCGTTTATTCGTTCAATTAATTTACCCAAGTATGTAATTGCATGTAATGTTGCTTAAAATCAGAATAGATGTTTATCATTGTCTTTGATAACCAGCCTGCAGAGTGTTCCAGTGATTTACATGGAACACATAATTCCTTATTTTACTCATGCATACACAAAATTGTAGTAAATGAATTAAAAGCGCTTCTTACGAATGGATTTTAATCAAATATGTATCAAAGAAGAATTACTACCTTAGTGTCCATATATATGTATGCGTATCTTTCACGTTCACTTCTCTTAGTAAATGCTTTGCTAACATTTGACAGGTTTCTTCAGAAGTAGCAAAAACTTTTGTAATTATAAACATATTGTTAAAGCTTTCACTGTTTTTTTCGGTTTCCTTGAGAAAAGCTGCGTTTTTTTGTGTTTCGTTGTTTGTTTGTTTTTTTTGCTTTTATTTTTATTTTTGTCAAGGTGCTTTTTTTTGCTTTTATTTTTGCCAAGGTTTTTTTTATTTTTTGCTTTTATTTTTATTTCTGTCAAGGTGTTTTTTTTTGTTTTTATTTTTATTTTTGTCAAGGAGTTTGTTTTGCTTTTATTTTTATTTTTGTCAAGGTGCTTTTTTGCTTTTATTTATGCCAAGGTTTTCTTTTATTTTTTGCTTTTATTTTTATTTTTGCCAAGGTGTCTTTTTTATTTTTGTCAAGGTGTTTCTTTTGCTTTTATTTTCATTTTTGTCAAGGTGATTTTCTTTGCTTTTATTTTTGTCAAGGTGTTTTTTTTCGTTTTTATTCTTATTTTTGTCAGGCGTTTGTTTTGCTTTTATTTTTATTTTTGTCAAGGTGCTTTTTTGCTTTTATTTTTGCCAAGGATTTTTTTTTATTTTTTGCTTTTATTTTTATTTTTGTCAAGGATTTTTTTTCGTTTTTATTTTTGATTTTGTCAGGCGTTTGTTTTGCTTTTATTTTTATTTTTGTCAAGGTTTTTTTTTGCTTTTATTTTTGCGAAGGATGTTTTTTTTTTTTTGCTTTTATTTTTATTTTTGTCAAGGTTTTTTTTTGGTTTGTTTTTGCTTTTATCTTTATCTTTGTCAAGGTGTTTTATAAAAGGCAAATGAATCAGTGGAGTACTTTTAATGAATTTATTTGTTTGAAAAACGTTGAAGAGATAACAGTGGAAATAACAAAATGAAGACAGTACAAAATAAATATGGAGAAAATGTTTTGAAAGAAGCCAAGAAAAATTTGACACCGAAATCAAAAGATATACTGGAATAACGAAAGTTGTCTTCCTAAAGTTAAGTAAAGTATTAACAAACAGGAAAATTTTCGTTAGAAATAAAATGAATAATAAATATTTATGTCGTATCGGTCGTCCTAAATGACAGTGAATGCAGGATAACCTACTGAAATATTAAATGAGACTTGAGTCAAAAGAAATGTGGTTCTGCAGAAGGATACTGAGAATGACATTGACTGAACATGTGAGCTGTTATGTTGTAGTAGTTGTAGTACAGTTCCTTCGTGTCCTGAATATAAACTGGGGTTGCTAGACATAGCCCCCCCACCCCATGTTCGCCAGTTTTTCTCTATTTATTCTTGTTCTTCCTATGTGCCGTGTCCTTTCAGGACGTACGCGGTCATGGCTCTCCAACTCTCTCTATCACTTGTTGCCCTCAAGAAGTTCCTTCCCTCTGCCACTTTCCCCAGAACACGTGCTGTCATCCACTTGCTTAAGTCCGCTAGGTATATCATATGATGTTTTCCCTTGTCTTTCTTTCCCTCTGTTTGACCCGTGAGTATCAGATTCCCCAGGCTCTCCTTCCTCATGCGTGTTCCAGGAACTTCACCTGCCACTTCTTGACGTTAAGCATAACATCCTCCTTCTTTGCATCCTCTCTAAGACCTCATCGTTGATCACACGCTAGGTCCATAATATCCGGAGCATCTTTCTGTAGAACTACATCTCCGTCGCCTAGAGTATATACTTCATCTTTGAGGAGATTGTCCAACATTCGCTGCCGTAACGAAGGACAGATATCACGTAACAAAGAAACGGGAAACAGAAAGGAGATAAATACTAAAAGAGCAGCTTGTTATTTTTTATTGTTTACTTAATTTATATATATATATATATATATATATATATATATACAGGGGGGGAATACATTCTTCCGATTAATAGATACTTTCGTAATCGTATAAAGATTGGTCACCATTTTAATCTTTATGATATCTCTTTCCTCGGTGTCATACACGACCGTTTTTCTTTCATTTCAAAATGGCTTCACTCTTCTTTTACCATTGTCTGGGCGTCTCCCGCTTTTCCATTAAGGCAGCTTATTGTATTTAAATACCGAAATCTTCCATGCGGTGAATTGGCACCCGAAGACACTGACGTTGAAAAATGGCTACACTTAGAAGTCTTTTAAGGTGGAGACCGGCATTTATTGCCAGAAGATATCTACGGAAGCACTCTGCTGATATTGAAACCACAAAAAATTCATAATGGTAATAAATAATAGGATATTCCCTAGAGAGACTCAAAAATTCATATTTGTAATTTCCTAGATCGCTGACCACAATATAAATGCCACTCGCAAAAGTGCATTAGTCCTCGAGAAAGACACATATTAAGAAACGTAGATCAATAGACAAAAAGTTATTCACGGTTTAACGACTTTTACTGATTGGTAAAACTTAACAAACGCTGCAAAATACTGTTAATATACTTCTATATAACAAGACACAGACGACGACTAGTGTTTGTTTATTAGCAATAAAGAGTGGGACAAAGTAACTTTCAAACTGTAAAATAATGCACATTTGCAAAACGGTAACTGAATCATAGTTATGGGATATCATATTCCATTATTAGATTTATAAAATTTACATATGATATTTTTACCATTTAATCGATAAATATAAAAGTCACGTATTGTTTCAATTACAGAGAGAAATTTGGTCCACCTAAGACTACTAACAATAATTGATTCATCCTATACTACAAATGCGAATTGGTCCATCCTATACTACTAATAAAATGTTCCTCTCTCTAATGCTTCTCATAATAAGTGGTCCAGCCTATACTACTAAGCTCACACCAAACTACTAAGAATTGGGTCACTCTATACTGTTAATGAGATTTAGTGTATCTCATAACATTTGGTCCACCCTATACTATTAATATTAATATGCCCCCTCTATACTAAGAAGTTATCCACGTTATATTACTAATAAGAGTTGGTCCACTCTATGCTACTACTAATAATAGTTGGTTCACTATAAATTTGGTCACCTAAAATAACTATTAGTATACTCTATATTCACTACAGTTCAAAAGTTTGAGGAGTTCCCTGGTAATTTTTAAATTGGCCAAAATATAGTTTTGTAGTTTTGTACTTTAAATGATAGAAAATTATTTTACATGGTTAAAAAAAAAAGTGAGGGATGATTTTTTATTAGAAATTTTATTATGACAAAAAGAAGAAAAAAGCATTCTATGATTAAATTTTTCTCTCGTGAAAATGGATTTATATCATGATCGACTCAAAAATGAAATGAGACTTGAGGCAAAATAAATGTGGTTCTTTAGCCTTGATTACTGAAGCACAATTCTTTGGCATTCGTTTGGTTTCTCAAAATATAAGTTTGATAATTGATTCCATTCTTTTTTTCAATGAATCTAAGAGCTCTTTTTCATTTTCGTCATTCTTTTATCAAGTTCATCCCATGCTAATTCTGATGGTGGCTTCAAACTTTGTCACTCTAGTGTCACTACTAATAATCTGTCCATTCTACTACACATAATAATTTGTTCAATCTATACAATCAATAATAATTAGTCCACTCTATAGTAATAACTAGCAGTAGAGCCCGGCGTTGCCCGGGGATGTAACAGTAAGCGATAGATCAAGTATGGACGATCATAAAGACTGAAAAATAAAATTGACAAAGATTATTGTTTAAGGTTGACGGACACGCATGTCTTAATTAGTTTTTTTTTTTTTTTTTTTTACGAATTGGTCAAACCCAAATTCAAACGAAAACATTGTTTACAATCGTTATGATTTACGGAAATAATACAGTAATTCCATCTACGTTTTACGCGTGCGCGAGTTTTCCTCCCTTCCTTACACACTTGTACGTGTGTGCGCGCGCGTCCACTGATTACACCCCTTCCTTTCTCGTTAAGCTAAATATAGTAGTAAACCTTTTCTTTAGTTATTTAAAACTAATTCCAAGTTATTGTCGTTTTATCAGCTACTGCTGATGTCACCAATCTAACAAATTTAAATTACCGTTTTTCCCGCGTTTTTCTCTGACGTCACGGACAAACTAATCGTTTGAGTTCAGTCGGACTAAAAATTTCGATCCATGAAGTTGACTCATTTATTCCTCGTCAGTCAACCTTAAATACAGACAGGGATATCTTACTGACAACAAATAATTCTTCATCCCTTTTGGCTCGTCGCAAATAATTTTCTTCAAGACGATGCAACCAACAACAAATAAGTCTTCGTCCCTTTTGGCTCGTCGTAAATAATTTTAGCAGCAAATTCAATGCCTGATCCCAAAATCTGAGATGACTGAACTTTCTTACGACCGTGAACCTGAACAAAAATGGGTATAAAAACAAAAACAACACAAAAACACTACACACTTACAATACCCAAATCCACAGTAAGCACTTTTTTTTATCTGTGCACATCTACACCTCGTGTTAACGAGTTCTTTTTCCAGAACTAAAAAAAAAAAAAAAAAAAAACTTTTCCCGCCTTGTTCACCTTGCTATCCTATTTTGGCGCGGAACATTTTCCCTGATCTCATACCACGAGATAATCTACTTGTTTTTCCGTTTAATAAAAAAAAAATTACACTTGTTTGTAAAAAAAAAAACTTTTCCCGCCTTGTTCACCTTGCTATCCTACCAAAAAAAAGTGAAGTTTTGTTGAAATCGTTTGAAAAATGTAGATAGCCTTTCTCTGTAATCTTTTACAATTTATGATTTTTACTTATTGAATACAGTAAAAAAAATTGCATATTTTGCTTGTGGTGATTCATAATTAGAATTCTGATTTGAATATATTTTCCACTCGTTGTTTCTAATACAAAAATATTAACTTTATTTGGGTTTATTAATTTATTACAAGTACTGTGTTCGTTCCTTAATAATTATCATCTTCGAAATATTGTTGTTTTTTGTCTATCAGATTTTTTACATCGGCATTTTTAAATTATTTCTTAATACTTTCTTTTAGATATTGAATTAATTTCAAATAGAACCAATGCCTTATTGATCTGCCTTGTAACAAATTGCAAAGGGAATTGAAAAAACGGCACTAAAGTACGTTGAATTATCTTTCCCTACTTTATCAAATCGAAAAAAATGATTGATTATCTGTCTTTTTTTTTTTTTTTGACCAAAAAAAAACAATATTTTTAACGAAAATTTCAGACGTGCTAAGAACGATTAAAAAATGTAAAAAAAAAAATACCCCAAAAATACTTTCATCTTTCCTCTTTAATAATAATATGAACATTAGACGATAAAATTTTGTTTTCGTCAAGTTCGGCTTTTTTTTCATCATGCTATGCTCTTTTGTTTACATTTTCGTGGGTGAGTTTTCCCCCTTTCATTCTCACGATGTGTCTTAATCGTGTTTTCAAATTGATTTTGTTTAAAAAAACAATGTGTTTTTCCCATTTTCGGCGCCGTAAGAACCACCACAAGGTAATTTTATGTAGTCCTGTGAAGTTTTGTTGAAATCGGCTAAAAAATGTAGGAAATTCGATCCAATATATAAACGTTACAGACACACACACACACACACACAATCTGCGTTTTATAATAAGTAAGATAATTGGGTCTTTCTATATTGTCAATAAAATTGGTTCTCCTACTACTTATAATCCAAATAAATCACCTAATCTAAGCGAAATAACTGGATCTACTTTTAGGAGACTTCAACTTAAAAACATTCCAGTTGTGAGCATTGTTTTTTTTCGGCAAATCACAGAATACATTTGAAAAAAAAATGTGAAAATAGATAAATATCTCGACATTTTCACCATGACAAGGAAATCTTAGAACATATTTTGGGAATGTCAGTAGTTATGAGAGCACTGGGAAACTTATGGAAGAGCACAGGAAAAGGATAGAAGTTACAGTAAACTACGAGAAAAGAAGGAATCGCCCAGAAGACAGCATTATTGAAAAAGGAAACTTTTAAGAAGAATGTTGTAGTGTTTAGAAGACTTGATCTCACTCCAGCCTCAACCAGAACATACAACAAAAACAATTAATAATAATAATAATAACAACAAATAAAAAGCCCCGTTAAAATCTCACAGTTTTCCTATTTGAATTTTCTGATTAATCTTACTTAATTCTTTAGTTAATAGCGAGTTCTTTGTCAGTAAAATATCTGTAGAAATACCCCCCTATCACATCAGAAAATATTTCAGTTTGTCGACTTTAAGAAAATATTGCAATAACAGTCATAAATACGAATTTAGATTGTTGTTTTAAGAAGTGGGTACAAATAAAAAGATTTGAAATTGACACCATTTTCCATTTTACTGAAACAGTCGTTAAACACTTCTATATCCCCTTCTTTCTTTCTTTCTTTCTTTCTTTCTTTCTTTCTTTCTTTCATTTTCTCACTGAAACCAAGAAGCGTGTTTCTTTCGTGTTCTTCTGCGCAATCAAAAGGGAATAGTCCACTATTTATGAGGTATTAGCAAGAGATGTTAATCACTTCAACCTTCCTTCTATCATTTTTCTTTCTTCTTTCCTTCTTTTTTTTCTTTCTTTCTTTCTTCCTTCCTTCCTTCCTTCCGTTCTTTCTTTCTTTCTTTTTCTCACTGAAACCAAGAAGCGTGTTTCTTTCGTGTTCTTCTGCGCAATCAAAAGGGAATAGTCCACTATTTATGAGGTATTAGCAAGAGATGTTAATCACTTCAACCTTCGCTTCTATCATTTTTTCTTTCTTCTTTCCTTCCTTTTTTTCTTCTTTCTTTCTTCCTTCCTTCCTTCCTTCCTTCCGTTCTTTCTTTCTTTCTTTTTCTCACTGAAACCAAGAAGCGTGTTTCTTTCGTGTTCTTCTGCGCAATCAAAAGGGAATAGTCCACTATTTATGAGGTATTAGCAAGAGACGTTAATCACTTCAACCTTCGCTTCTATCTTTCTTTCTTTCTTTCTTTCCTTCCTTCCTTCCTTTCTTTCTTCTTTCTTTCTTTCTTTCTTTCTGTCTAGACAAAGCCATATATTACGAACATTTCTCTTAGTAAAAATTTTAAAATTACTCAGCAAATGGTGTTATTTTATTTATAGCAATTGAATATTTTAGCAAGCAAGATATGTTAAGCACTTCAACCTTCCCTTCTTTCTTTCTTTCTTTCTTTCTTTCGTTCTTTCTTTCTTCCTTTCTTTCTTCTTTCTTTCTTGCCAAATCCACCATCTTACGAACATTTCTTTTAGTAAAAATTTTAAAATTGCACAGCAGACGATGTTATTTTATTTATAGCAATTGAATTTTTAGCAAGATACGTAAAGCACTTCAAGTTTCGCTTCTTTCTTTCTTTCTTTCTTTCTTTCGTTCTTTCTTTCTTTCTTCGTTCCTTTCTTTCTTCTTTCTTTCTGTCTTGCCAAGTCCACCTCTTACGAACATTTTTCTTATTGAAAATTTTAAAATTACTCAACAAACGATGTTATTTTATTTATAGTAATTCGATTATTGGCTATTGCTTTACTCGGTTTCCATCTTTTGATAGTCTGCATCTGAAAAAATGGAGAATTTATCGCCGTCTCCACAGCTTCTCGGCTTTTTAGCTAAAAGATGAAAGTGCAGTATCTGTTCTTATTAGCTTAACAAAAATTCTCTCTTTCTCCACTCCTATCTTCTATTCTTTCTTTCTTTCATTTTCTACTAAAAAAAAATGTAGTATCTTTTCTCCACTTTCCACGCGAATGAAACGGAATAGTCCATTATTTATGAGGTACTGACAAGAGGTATTAAACGCTTCTATTTTTCTTTCCTTCATTTCTTCTTTCTGTCTTTTTTCAACTGATACCAAGTAGTGTCTTTTTCAGTCTTTTCCACGCTAAAATATCGGAATAGTCCGTTATTTATGTGTTAATGGCAGGACGTAACCGTCGTACGAACTAGTGAAGGAAGAGGCAAGCACAATTATAATGGAATGATAGCCCCCTGGTGATAACCCCCTGGTATAAAATCACATATAACACTCGTGGTTTCTGCTCTTAAATGATTGGAGTTTTTTTTCATGCATATATTATATTTTGGCAAATAAAGATGGTCTGAGGAACATATGCCGTTCAGTTCCATAGATGCCTTTGTCATTTGCCTCACCTTAATCAGGTGTGTATGTTCTCTCGGTCTTCATAAGTGGAAGAAGTGAGAGAGCAACATGAACTGTTGTCAAGAGAGTTATTTTTTCCTTAGGTTTGAAGGATAATGCAACCAAGGCAACTTGGGAGACGCATGAAGATATTTCTGAATACAATCAATCGGAGAGCAAACAGTTTTATCCGATATGAAGTTATTTGTAACTAGGTCTGAGCTGCAGATTTATATACAGCTTTTATCTCAATTGGTCATCACATTGCACACATCTGACTGTGATGCGTGTGCCTGCTATACTCATATCAGTTTAGTACCATGATGTGTTTCATTGAGCTTTGTATACTTGTAACTCACCACACCTCCGTCAAAATATGCATGTGAGGGTGGTATATTAACATTTCTAATGCAGTATTCGTTTGCAAAAAATAGGATTTTTCTAACGAAGCAAAATAAATTTATATAACCCACAAATCATCAATATTTTTTTTAATTTCAAAAAGCTTGATATGCCATAAAGAAAATTCATCAATCAATCAATCAACCCTCTAAAATGATAATAATAATCATAATAAATCCGCTTAAGCAATAATGATAACTGCAAGATTTTGAATCGAAATAGATAACACTGATATCATGAAATCAGATTAGATTTATCGGAATAAGCAAAAATAAAAATATACAGACAATACCTCAGGAGACGAAGAAAGATTTTTCCTTGACGTGACCCAAAATTAGAAAGCTTATGAATGATATAAATATATGAACCAGTGTATTTGCGATGGGAGACGAGAGAACTGTCAATTTTATTTCCGAAAACAGGAGAAAACCATGATCAAGCAAAATGTCTTACATTTGGAGTGAACTGAGTAAAACTTTATATGAATTTAAATGAATTAAACTTAATAAGAAGAAGACTCGTCATCACTGATGCATGTCAACTCGACTTTTAGAGAATCTATGGCCTCTACCCGGCCGAAGAGATGACTAGTGTGTGACCATGACAAACAGAAATTTTGACAACATTTATAAAATGATAAATAAATCTAAGTATGGCTGCGACGAGTATACTTAAAAAAGAGAAACTGAATTCCTATAAATATAACCCTATCAAAATAAACTCTAGCAATAAGATATAGTCACACGTGCTAAAATTCTCCCTCACTGGAGCACGTTCACCTTCAGTCTCTTACTTTACTCTGGTGAGTTTTTGTACTCTTTCACACACGTGACTATTGCGTAGGCCTACATAAACTTCATCTATATCCCAGGGTATCAACAGAAATGTAATATTAGTTGAATTTGAAGCTTATTTTTCCTATATAATATTCGATCGATGTGATTGAAATCCTGAATCCTGGATTAAGCAAGTTATAATTAATAATAAATATTTCTTTTATAATTTAATTGCAATTTACACACACTGACTTAACTAAAAACATTCTAACACTGACAAATGTCTTTGTCAATATGCGTTAATAGAAAATATTGAGTGACCTAAATATTAACTGAAAATAATTTATTTCATTTAAACCAGGGATAGGCAATGCTAGTTCCTCGGGCCACATCCGGTCACTGGGCCATCTCCGGACACTGGGCCACATCCGGCCTGCGAATGATTTTTGTCCAACCCGCCAAATTAAGGAATTTGGATTTTATTGATGATTATGTTAAGTTGGTATCCTATTATTTTTGGCAGTAAAATATTTTGTTTAAATAACATACAATAGAATCCCTCATCTCCGGAATCCCTCCTATCCGGAGTGCCTCATATACGGAATCCCGCATATCCGGATATGATCCTGAACTATTTGGGTGATATATAACTCATTTGAAATTTTTGTTTTTCAGGAAATTTACTTTGGATAATTGCTTTGGATAATGGCTTGTATTGGTGAAAAAAATGATGGGAATAAGAGGATAAAAAAAATCTTTGGAGTTATCGCAAAAAGTGCCAATTTTAAACAGACTAGACGTTGGTGAAAGTTCATTGTAACTAAGGGCTGAGTTCAACATAGGAAAATGAACATAGTATGACATAAAATCTATTCTCCAGTGTTCACACTGTCACAATCTACAAGGAAATATAAAATAAGATTGTGATGAAACCTGCACTAAAATTGAAAAAGCTATTGAAAAGGTTGTCAGTTTTATGGAAAGAAAGCCAGCATTCAGCTATGACGATTGCAATAACGGACACAAAGTTGAAAGTATCTTTCGTTTAAAAAATTTCAAGAAGAAAAGCAAAAAAAAAAATGCGGAAAAAGTTGAGGATGGCGTGAGAAAAGAAAGAATCATCATACAACAGCGATTAAAAAATCCTCGTTACATTATTTGTTTTATATAAGTGGCATACTGAATTTTCATTAGCATTACATAATTTATTTCTTTTTCCTTAAAATCAATTCCGTTATATTTCACTCATCCTTACCTTATTTTGTTTACTATAAAATATTGAAAATAAATGTTAAAATTCCTCATATCCGGAAGTCCTTCTTAGTCCGGTTGTCAGGGATTCTACTGTAATATTAAGTTTTTTGATTTTCTTTAAATCCCAGTACGAGGCAGCATTCTGGACGGATCGGTCTGAGGTTGTGACAATTTCTTATAGTAAATTTGATATGACCCACTTCCGAGTCACTGCATAGCTGTCTGGCCCGCTCTCTCCAAAATTTTGCCGACACGCGAAAACGATTAGCTTCCTTAAGCAAATAACAGTTTTTGGCAACTTTTGTGGATCTACAGAGAATTGAGAATTTCCTCATTAAGAGGATTCTGTAACGTTTGGAACAAAACGACAATATGAAAATATCAAACCAAACTGAAAAGCAAAGAATCAGTTCCAATAATCGTACTCAAATCTGCATCTAATGGATCTTATTAAAAACATTACTTTTCCAAATCGATTGTCTTTCTTCATAATCCACCATACAAACATCTACTGAATTCTGTTAGAGTTAACGATGATTCATTTCACTTACCAATCAATCTCTACTTTACTTTTCCTCACCCATCACATATTTTAAGCCCCAGGTATGGATTGAATTGAAAGACTTTTATGTGGAAGAATTATTGTTATCTTCAAAAATAATCATTAATATATTAACACACAAACAAAAAGAATTATTCATACAAACTGAAATGTTTCGTTTTTAAATAATCGCCAAAACAAATCAGTCAATCAAAACCCTACCCCTCACAATTTTACTCAATGCCAGAAGAGCTTCGTTACTTTTCAATAGGGAAACTCAAAAGGAAACACTATCTAATTCCAGTTTAATATATTTAATTTATATATAGGTTATAGGTTAAGATATAGAAGGAATGTCTTCTGAAAAATTCGAAAAATGAATTCATTATTATTGTGGTACCATGCATCCAGGCGATTTGAAAGATATATTTATAGATATATGATTTGCTTTTTTACGGTTTATCAACCATTTGAGGATTATTTAAGGCCGAAATGTATTTTAGGCTTTAAGAATAATTCTTTCTTTTTTTGCAAGAGGATTGAACCGCCATGCATTCAGGCGATTTGGAAGAAAGAAAAAAAAACGAAGAAGAGGGAAAGGAAAAGTAATACGAGACGGGTCATAGGCGAAACACACACACACACGGCCTAAGAAAAGAGACGGGAATAAGAAAGAAAAGGTTTATTTTTGATAGATATCAAATGTCGAAAATATCTAGGTCACCTGCGAACAAGCGTTGACCGATTTCCGCTTATCCGCGAAAAAGTGGAATTGTGTTATCAAGAGATGCCACCAAAGAAAAGGTTCGCTTGAAAACGTTAGATTTTGATAATTGACAAAACTCAGGTGTAGCTTGCAGCCTTGGCTGTGTATGGAAAATTAAAATCCAACACAGGTAGTTTCACTGGCTAAGTTTTTCTTTTGACAGAATAGACTTTTGCCCTGCGATAATAAAATTTTGTTATCAAACACATGAACCGAAGGAAACTGACATATTTTTATTTCTGCTTTGGAAGACGCCAAATTGGCGTAAAACTTGAAGAAAATTCCTTTCTTAGACCATGTCAGATAATCCAGCTGTCCAGTGCACTACCGATAAACGGCTTAACGAACGCCACGTGTTGAACAGAGAGTTGTCACATCAACCGCCCATGATAACGGCGATTTGAAAGAAAGAAAAAAAAAAGAAAGAGAAGAGATCATTAATTTTTTTTAGTTAAGCAAGGTATATTTCTTTTCCAAAACAAAGCCACGGGTTGTTCACGCCCGACTAAGACATCATTGGCCAAGTGGTGATCACATGACGCACGAAGGGGGAGGAAAGATACCCGACCAGGACCTCATTAGCCGAGAGTGGTCACGTGACGCCCGAAGAAAACAGTCGACGCCCTATCCAGAGTATAAGTATGAGAAGCCGCTACGAAGAAGTGGGGAGGGCAGTTCATGCCCCTCAGAAGCATGGTGAGAAAGTGGGAGTGAGAAAAAGTTACCAAAAATGGAAAGAGTGGAAATCCCTAACCAGAAATAAGAAGAGGTGGATATGTATTTAGAATTATCGAAGAACCCCTGGCGGCGACAGACCCACCCCGGTTTTGACGGCGTCAATAAAAACGAAGCCCCACCAGACAGAAATCAGTTCGCGCACCGACGGCAGAGATGAGTGCCCAGTAGTTCGTTCGCCCCTAGCGGGCAGAAGAGGCGAGTTCGTCGGACTCTGGCAGGCAGAGTTAGTTCAGCCCCGGACGGCAGAGATGAGTGCCCAGTGTTGAAACCGCCTCAAGATAGCTGACCAAGATCCACGCAAAATTTTGGACTCTTCTTCAACCAAGAACAATTAGTTTGAAGAGCGACTTAGAACCAGACCACAGAAATAAGTTTTTCGACTTTCGTCCAAAGACACACCGAAACACAAATTTCTTACAGAGCAGACAACTTGAAGCGTTAAAACTTGCCTAGTGAAAGGGACGTGCCACAATCCACAGAACGGGTCGGGAGGTTGATGCAGTCCTATGTACCGAACAACTAGACATAAAAAGTTTGTTACCTTTTTCTTTGATACTTTGAACTTTTTGAGTTTTCATTTTATTTTCTTTTATGCATATTTGTGTGTTATCACCCCCGTTGAACTCAGTTTGCATTACGGCCCCAACCCCCGTTTGATCTCGTCTGTCTATGATCAATTCACAACGTGGGTAGGCAGACTGGAGATCAGTGCAGTTACCCTGGTAACCAGGCGTTGGAAGCAGGTTGGGAACGGCGAGGCTGATATCAAATCTAACCAGATTCCTACCCGAATCACCAAAGGGTTAGAACGTCACGCTTGGAGCAGCGACACCCGGACGGAGCAGCGAGGAGCGAACAGCTAACGCCGCGGCGAAGACGTTAATTGGTGCTGTTTAGGGACGTCACATCTGGTGTCGTGACCGGGATAGGACCCTGGAATGACCATGTCCCAACTGACGCCGTGGTAGATCAGGATAGAACGTCACAGTTGGCGCTGCGACCGGGGGACGTCACGTCACAATTGATGCCGAGACCAGGATCAGAACCTGGAGCAGCCACGTCACGTCACGACTGGTGCCGTGACCATAGGATACAACCCTGAGACAGCCACTGCCACAATTAGTACCGTGACAGCAGGGCAGGATCCTGGATCGACCGCTGTTGCTGAGAAATTACGAATAGGACTCAAAACGACCCGGGACCGAGAGGAACGAGAACAGAATCGTCTGTAAGGTAGGACACTTTATTTGATTTCCCAACCTCGATTGTTGCTGCGTAGATTGTCTTTCTCTTTAAATATGTCGGACTATGATTCAGATAGAGCAGTGGGGGATGAAGAGGGGGCTAGACAAGGGTTGTCAGCTGACCTAAGAAGGCTGTTAGGTGGACCGAGGGTCCCAGCATTTGACGGCAGTGGGAAAGATTTCAAAAACTGGCTGGCACTCCTGGAGAAGAGCCGAGTTATTTACGAACTTACAGAACACGAGACCCTGTATCTGGCATACGATGCCACAAAAGGGAAAGCGTCCGAATTTATGAAGGAGCTCTTGGAGAGTCAACCCACTTGTCTTGGGAAAGATTAAAGGGACTATTGACCAAGGAATTCGCCGACGAGGGCACGGCTATAGAGGCCATGAGGGCCCTCCTAATGCTGACACAGCTGCGGGACGAAACCCCGGGAGAATTGGGGGCCCGAGCAGGGAAGCTGTCATCATTGGCCTTACCGGAAGTGGTCAGAGACAATGCGGTCATGCAGGCTCAACTAGCAGACCTGTATGTGGAGGCGCTAAGTGACGAGCGTGTTCGTCACGACGTGCTAAAAGAGGGGCCGCTGAGGCTGTCGGCAGCAATAGAGCTGGCCAAGGAGAGCCAGAGTTTATGGGAAAAGGTGAAAAGGTGTGGAAGGAAACAGATACTAAGTCAGGAGGCCGGAAGAAGGGGGTAGGCGGAAGACCCCCCGCGTGGAATCGGAAGGTTAAATTAGAAGTAGATCAGCCTGAGGTGTGGGAAGAAGACCCCAATAGAAAGGCATGGTCAACCAGGCATGGGTTTTATAAGCCCACGCCGGGTAGATACGGGCTGGTCTGCTGGACCTGTGGGCATGAGGACCACTGGGCGCGGAATGTCCGACTTCGATCGGGACAGGTGCACCAGGTGTGGTAAGAAAGGACACCTGGCCAAGTGGTGTGGGCTGAGGAAAGGTGCCCCACCGATATTAACAAAGAAGGCTGAGCCCAAGAGACCGGACCAGGGAAAAGCCAGCGGGCCACCCCGGAATTAAGAGGGAGGGTGGCCCAGTTAAAAAGAAGAGAAATAAAAGCTTGGACCAGTGGTCGGGCGAACCGCTTGGGTAGAGGACATGTCCCCCCGGGAGTAGACGGGAGGTTGGCCCAGTTGAAGAAAAAAAAGATCAAAATGTTGGACATGTGGTCAGGCGGGCCACTTTGCGGCGAACTGTCCGGCAAGAAGGTGCTGGTTTTGTAGGAGGCCAGGACACCTGAAGAGAAGCTGTATCCTTAGAAACAGCCGCGAGAGACTGGGAGAGGTCCAGCCGGGGCCGCCCAGGTGCGGGGGGCACAGAACTCCACCTCATGAGAATAATGAAGGTGATTTATTGCTACCGGCGCCTATGGCTGGGTTGACCCAAGGGTGGGAACCCAGGAAGAGGAAAGCTCAAGTGTTCTCTTCACTGACGCAAGAGAAAGAGCTATCCTGTGGAGCAGAGATAGGTGGTAGGGCGATGAAAGCTCTGGTAGACACAGAATCATCCGTGTCATTGATGAGAGAGGAAGCATACAGGCGGGTGAAACGGAAGAGTAGGTTACAGGGAAGCGGACATAGAGGTCACGCAAGCAGATGGAGCCCCCTGAAGATAAAAAGGGATGGTGAGGCTCCCGGTGAGGATTGGGAAATTAAGAAGCACCCAAATTTTTACGTAACCCCCGACCTGTGTACGGAGGCAATCTTGGGAGAAGATTGGCTCCGGAACCAGAGGGCCCAGATAGAGTTCAACCCCACTGTGTTGATAGTGAATGGCGAGAGAACGCCATTGGGATGCCACCAGAAGAAGAGATAACAATAGTGGTGGAGGAGGATGTAAAGCTACTCCCTAGGACGGCGGTGTCGGGAAAGGGTAGGTTAATGTCAGGGAAGAAAATAGGAAAAGGACCCCTGCAGTTGGTCCCTGTAGAAGAAGGGCCTAGAAGAGGAACGAGGTAACTCTGTGTGAAACGGTGGTGGAGGCAGCTGAATTAGTGCCCATTATGATGGTGAACCAGGCCCAAAAAGACTATAAAAGGTTAGGAGAGGGAAGAGATGGGGGAAAGCGCTTCCCCTACGGACTCTGAATCGGGTGAGATTCGAGGAGGAACGAAGGAAACCTGTAGAGCAAACAGAAGGAATCGTGGACGAAGATATATTAGCACCGGATCAATTTAGAACCAGAGTGGGGGGTCTGTTGAGAGACAATCGAGATGTGGTAGCCCAGTCAGACAAGGAATTGGGCCAGACCCACACAGTCAAAATGAAAATCGACACCGGAGATCACCCCCCTGTGAAATTGAAACCCTACCGGACACCTATTCATAAAAGACCCCTTGTAGAAGAGGCAGTAGAAGAGATGTTGGAAGCTGGGATGATCGAAAGATCGATCTCCCCTTGGAGCTTCCCAATAGTAATAGTGGGTAAGAAAGATGGCGGGCACCGTTTGTGTGTAGATTTTAGGAAACTAAATTCTATATCGAAGCCGTTGGCGGTGCCATTGCCACTAATAGATGACATATTAGCATTATTAGGGAAGGCAAAGTACTTCTCTACGTTGGACTTGAGGTCCGGGTATTGGCAGGTAGCCCTTGATGAGGCTGACAAGGAGAAGGCCGCATTTGCGTGTCACCTGGGACTGTTTCAGTTCAGGGTGATGCCATTGGGGTTAAGCTAATGCCCCGGGAATCTTCCAACAGCTAATGTCAATAGTATTAGGAGGATACGAGAGCTTTGCCATGGCGTATTTGGACGATATCTTAATATTTTCGGAGTCAGTGGAACAACACTTTTTCCATCTAAGACAAGTGTTGGGAAGGTTAAGAAAACACGGCTTAAAATTAAAATTGTCGAAGTGTCAGTTTCTGGAAGAGGAGACTAGATATTTGGGCTTTGTCATAAACGGAGACGGTATTAAACCCGACATGGATAAGGTGAAAGTCATAAGGAAATGCCAGAACCTAAGACAGTGAGACAGGTAAGAGGTTTTTATAGGAGCTATAGTTTACTACCGACGCTTCGTCCCGGCATTTTCGAGAATTGCCATACCACTAGTAGCCCTGACGAAGAAATACGCTAGGTTCAAGTGGACAGAGAACTGTCAACAGGCATTTGATACGCTAAAGGAACAGTTGACAACCGTCCCCTGCTGACGTACCCAGACCTCAGCAAGCCCATGGTACTATACACGGATGCCAGTGAGCAGTGTGTGGGGCAGTTCTTACCCAACCGTGTCCCGATAAAGAAGGACCAGTGCCAGGCATACCAGAGGAAGTACCGATATACTTCCTCTCCCATAAGCTCTCAGAGACACAACAGAGATGGCCAGTAATAGAAAGAGAAGCATATGCCATCATATATGCTCTCCAAAAACTGGACTACTACTTGAATGGTGCGGTATTTACTATAAAAACAGACCACAAACCTCTGCAGTACCTATTGCAGGCAGAATGGACAAATAATAAGAAAATTCAACAGTGGGCACTTAAGTTAAATGGCTACCACTGTAAGATAGAGTATTTGGCAGGGAAGGAAAACACGTGCGCAGATTTACTCTCAAGAATACCGAAACAACTGGAAGAAAGATCTGTAAAAGTAGAGCAGGGAGTAGATAAAGCCGAACTTCCCCTTCGAGAAACTGAGTATGGATATATCAGGACCATATGGGGAAACTGCACAAGGAAACAACTATATAGTGAGTTTTGTCGATTGGCTAACAAATTGGCCTGAGGCATTTGCGGTACCAGACAAGAAGGCTAGAACTGTGGCCGGGTTGATAATAAGTGAAATCTTCCCTAGGTATGGCGCCCCTGTGCAATTGGTAACAGATAATGGCACGGAGAATATAAACAGCATAATGAGAGAAGTTCTGACAGGTTTGAATATAGAGCACGTAAAAAACATCTCCATATCACCCCCAAGGAAATGCTAAAGTGGAAAGCTTTCATAGAACCTTGGGAGATGTATTGGCCAAGCTGGTCAGAGAGAACACTGGAAATTGGGACTTGTATTTGACGCAGGCTCTGGCGGCCGTGAGGTTTACGATAAACGAAACCTCCAGATTTTCTCCTTACTTTATGTTGTTTGGCAGAGACGTGGTCCTGCCTGTGGATAACCTATTGAAGCCCCGAAGAAAGTATATGGGAGATCATCATCATCAGCTATTGCTGGAACAACAACATAAAATATTTGTACAGGCCAGAAGAAGAATAAAGAGGGCCCAGAAGAAAAGAAATGAGAGAGTGAATGTTGAAAGAAAGGTAGTAGAATTGAAGGTTGGAGACCCTGTCTACTATAAAATCCACCAGAGAGAAGAAAAGCTGGACCAAAGATGGGAACCGTACTACCGGATAGTAGAGCAGACGGGTCCAGTATCATATGTAATATGGGATCAAGTGGCAGGACGAGCAAGGAGGGTTCATGCCAATGATCTGAAGAAGGCTGAAATAGCTAACCTGGAAATGAGCGAGCCGAGGCCTAAGAAGACAAGGACAAGGAAGGTAACTCTGGTTGAGCCAGAAGAAATGGAGACGGAGGAAGATTCCGAAGAAGATGAGGAGATAGATCGACTTGGCCAGATAGACGAAGCGATCCGAGTGACGGAGTTGGAACCCTCGGCGGGGATCAGCGATGTTCAGTCGTCGACTGAATCGGTGCAGAAGACCCTGTGAGGTCGCCATCGCACCCCATGTCCAAAGAAAAGGAAGAGAAAACGAGGAGATCCAATCAAGCAGTCAGGGGGCTCTAAAAAGAGGCACCCTGAACAGGACGAAGGGCCCAGCGAGTGGGAGGAAGAGGATCAAATACCCCTTTCCCAGCTCAAGGAAAGGCTAAGGAACAGGAGAGATCTAGACATAGAGTCGAGAGGTATTAAAGACGTCCAAGGCGAGGACTCTAAACAGAAGGAAGAATCAGGGGATGAAGAAGAGGACAAAACACCTCCAGGACGGGAATTAAACACAGAGGGAAGGTTAGAGGTTGAGCAGGGACCACCTCGGAAGATGAGATCAAGAAGGGTGAAGAACCCCAAATCTCAGTAGAACAAGAAGGCTGTGCAGAATAGAAGCATTCAGTGTCGACAAGATAACGACACTGGCTCATCCAAAAACCTGCTGGCTGACTTTGGTGGATGTGGATGGAGGGGATGGAGTCGCGAGCTACACCTCACGAAGGACGGAAGAAGATTATTGGCATTGCTGACTGGCCATCAGTGGTGTCATGAAGTACGACCTTTGGAGTGAGCGCCACGCACTTCTGTCCGGGCCATTCTGTCTGCTAGAAGTTAGTTAGAGGAGGGAAGAGCTGAACTTAGTAAGAAATTATGGAATAATTGAGTGATGAATCGAGCAAGACTGAATGGTTGAGAAGAATAACAACAAGAGAATTTTGTTACCTTTCTGGAATTATCAAGATGAAAGGGTTGATGATGACGATGATGATGGTAGCCACGCTGATGGTGACGATGGCGGAAGCTGGGAAGCACAGCCGAAACACCATTTTTAAAAAGACGAGTGAAGTAATAATAACCAGGTCTAAATGGTTGATCACATTCGTGATAGATTTGAACCCATACGAGTCTCTACTAAATAAGTTAGGAAACGAGCTAACGCAGCTGGATGCAGCCCGATTGAAAGTAGGACAAGATTATCCCAAGGAAAATGGGTATCTTAGTTTATTGCACTCCCTAGAATCAGAGGCCACTATGATTGAGGCTCAATGGAGGGACATGCAAAACTAACTGAAGGGAATAGAGTTACTGCAGACGCGGGTAAGGAGATCAGTAGTTCCGATTGTGGGAAAAGCGCTGAGTGTCCTGTTTGGAACAGTGACTGAAGATGACGTTAAATTCATAAGAAGGAAACTGGGAGAAGTGGAAGTAAACCAGAGGACGTTTGTTCAGGTGGCAAGGGAGAGTGTGACAATATTAAATGTGACAAGGTTAAAAGTGGCCAAAAATAGAGCCAGAATCAATTGGTTAATAGATAACCTGGCAAGGTTGAGACAAGAGGTAATTAATGATAAGAAACTGTAATGATCGAATTACAGGATATGAGCGGATTCATGCAAAAATATTTCCAACTGATGACAATTACGAATAAGGTACGACAAATTTGTCAGTCGTTGACGACCTTGCTGGAACATGTGAGAGCGCAATTAGACATGCTGTCATTGGGACACCTCTCCCCAAGCATAGTAAACCCGGGTCACCTAAGGGAAGCGCTACTCGGAATACAGGCCGAGTTACCCCACCATTTAAGGCTGCCAGTGGACCCCACTAAAGAATTGTGGAAGTATTATAATGCACTAGGATGTGTGACCTTGTTAGAAAATAGGCGACTATTGGTTGTGATATCTGTTCCGTTGTTAGATAGAGAGAGTATATTCGAGATATACCAGGTTATAAATTTACCCATTCCCTACCCCAAAAGAGATCAAGGTTTGGGAATGATAGCAAGGTACAAGGTGGAAACAGAATACATAGCTTTAAATTCGGGGAGAAGGAAATTTATGTTGCTATCAGCTGAAGAAGCTGGAAGGTGTAGAGATGATGCTCTAGGGACTTGTACCTCGTTAAGCTCTATCTATAAAACTGGTAACCGCAAATTGTGCATACTAGAATTGTTTGAAGGGAAGAGGGAAGGAATCAAGAGAACCTGCCAAGTGGAGGTATTAGCAAACACGGCATTACCACAAGCTATCAGTGTTTCAGACTGGGTGTGGGCAGTAGCCACACAGAAACCTATCAGCTTGTCTAGGGTATGTGGGGGGAGAGTCCACAAGGACATTAAGAGTAAAGGCCACCATTATCCCTATTAAAGTTACCCATGGGATGTTCGGCGGTTGGGATATCTATTTCCTTACCCCCTATTACCAGGAAGAAGAAAGATATGAAGGAAAGATTCAATCATAGAGATGATTGGCAGAGGCTTATTCAATTGTACAGAATTGTGGGAGCCAATAGTGAAGGGATTCTCTAATGTTACCTTAAATAAAATGCCAGTACTAATGAAGCCGATAGAAAAGATCGATATGGATCAATTGAGGGACAAGTTAAGTGCGTTGGGAAACGAAGGTGTGGCTTGGGAAGACGATGAGCAGATCGCGATAAGTTGGTCAATAGTGATGGTCACATTCATAGTTATAGCCATCGGGGGTGTATTAATATGGAAGGTTAAGAGTAAGGGGAGATTAGCGAACGACAATCTAATGAGCATGCAGCAACTGGAGAGGGAGATGCCGAGCAGTGTTCATACTCCGACGGAATTGGCGAAGAAATTGCAGGAAGACCAGCGGAGGAGGCTGGCGTGAGACCACCACGTGCGGCGGAAAAACCTCCCACAGCGGAGAGGAAAACATTGACCAAGAAGAACAAGCCATAGTAACCACATCTGCACCCACAGACACACGCACACATTACATTTGCATGTAGAACAGAAGAAGATGAAAAGAACATTACATTTGCATGTAGAACAGAAGAAGCTGAAAAAGAACATTACATTTGCATGTAGAACAGAAGAAGTTGAAAAAGAACATTACTTTTGCATGTAGAACAGAAGAAGATGAAAAAGAACATTACATTTGCATGTAGAACAAAAGAAGTAAAAGAGAACATTACACTGCATGTAAGAAAGTAGTATATAATTGCATGGGACAAATGCATGGTGCATGTTAAATGATGTATTCGGGTTTAGGTGTCATTTACGGGTAAATGACAAATCGGTTAGGGGAGGATTGTGGCACCATGCATCCAGGCGATTTGAAAGATATATTTATAGATATATGATTTGCTTTTTTACGGTTTATCAACCATTTGAGGATTATTTAAGGCCGAAATGTATTTTAAGTTTTAAGAATAATTCTTTCTTTTTTTGATTGAACCGCCATGCATTCAGGCGATTTGGAAGAAAGAAAGAGAAAACGAAGAAGAGGGAAAGGAAAAAGTAATACGAGACGGGTCATAGGCGAACACACACACACACGGCTTAAGAGACGGGAATAAGAAAGAAAAGGGTTATTTTTGATAAGTATCAAATATAGAAAATATCTAGGTCACCTGCGAACAAGCGTTGACCGATTTCCGCTTATCCACGAAAAAGTGGAATTGTGTTATCAAGAGATGCCACCAAAGAAAAGGTTCGCTTGAAAACGTTAGATTTTGATAATTGACAAAACTCAGGTGTAGCTTGCAGCCTTGGCTGTGTATGGAAAATTAAAATTCCACACAGGTAGTTTCACTGGCTAAGTTTTTCTTTTGATAGAATAGACTTTTGCCCTGCGATAATAAAATTTTGTTATCAAACACATGAACCGAAGGAAACTGACATTTTTATTTCTGCTTTGGAAGACGCCAAATTGGCGTAAAACTTGAAGAAAATTCCTTTCTTAGACCATGTCAGATAATCCAGCTGTCCAGTGCACTACCGATAAACGGCTTGACGAACGCCACGTGTTGAACAGAGAGTTGTCACATCAACCGCCCATGATAACGGCGATTTGAAAGAAAGAAAAAAAAAGAAAGAGAAGAGATCATTAATTTTTTTTAGTTAAGCAAGGTATATTTCTTTTTCCAAAACAAAGCCACGGGTTAAGACGCCCGACTAAGACATCATTGGCCAAGTGGTGATCACATGACGCACGAAGGGGGAGGAAAGATACCCGACCAGGACCTCATTAGCCGAGAGTGGTCACGTGACGCCCGAAGAAAACAGTCGACGTCCTATCCAGAGTATAAGTATGAGAAGCCGCTACGAAGAAGTGGGGAGGGCAGTTCACGCCCCTCAGAAGCATGGTGAGAAAGTGGGAGTGAGAAAAGAGTTACCAAAAATGGAAAGAGTGGAAAATCCCTAACCAGAAATAAGAAGGTGGATATGTATTTAGAATTATCGAAGAACCCTGGCGGCGACAGACCCACCCCGGTTTTGACGGCGTCAATAAAAACGAAGCCCCACCAGACAGAAATCAGTTCGCGCACCGACGGCAGAGATGAGTGCCCAGTAGTTCGTTCGCCCCTAGCGGGTAGAAAAGGCGAGTTCGTCGGACTCTGGCAGGCAGATTTAGTTCAGCCACGGGCGGCAGAGATGAGTGCCCAGTGTTGAAACCGCCTCAAGATGGCTGACCAAGATCCACGCAAAATGTTGGACTCTTCTTCAACCAAGAACAATTAGTTTGAAGAGCGACTTAGAACCGGACCACAGAAATAAGTTTTTCGACTTTCGTCCAAAGACACACCGAAACACAAATTTCTTACAGAGCAGACAACTTGAAGCGTTAAAACTTGCCTAGTGAATGGGACGTGCCACAATCCACAGAACGGGTCGGGAGGTTGATGCAGTCCTATGTACCGAACAACTAGACATAAAAAGTTTGTTACCTTTTTCTTTGATACTTTGAACTTTTTGAGTTTTCATTTTATTTTCTTTTATGCATATTTTGTGTTATCACCCCGTTGAACTCAGTTTGCATTACGGCCCCAACCCCCGTTTGATCTCGTCTGTCTATGATCAATTCACAACGTGGATAGGCAGACTGGAGATCAGTGCAGTTACCCTGGTAACCAGGCGTTGGAAGCAGGTTGGGAACGGCGAGGCTGATATCAAATCTAACCAGATTCCTACCCGAATCACCAAAGGGTTAGAACGTCACGCTTGGAGCAGCGACACGCGGACGGAGCAGCGAGGAGCGAACAGCTGGCGCCGCGGCGAAGACGTCACAATTGGTGCTGTTTGGGGACGTCACATCTGGTGTCGTGACTGGGATAGGACCCTGGAACGACCACGTCCCAACTGGCGCCGTGGTAGATCAGGATAGAACGTCACAGTTGGCGCTGCGACCGGTGGACGACGTCACATTATTTTGGAATCATTTATTTAAGAAATGTTAGTTAAGTTTATTTTCTAGTTCATGAAGTCTTAGACAACAACCAATCACAAAGTATTCACTCTTTAAGTAAACATAGATAGCTTTTTATAAACTTGTGAGCGACCCTTGAACCGGGGTTGTAAACTTATTTGTTTATTTTATTACATACATTGCAACTGGAGTCTAAACAATGGCCGGCATTAGGACGTGTCTGTTTCATCCTTTTATCTTCGGTGGGGGTGCTATATATCAAAGCGCCTTACATAGATAAGCGTTTGTAAATGATCTTCAACAATTGATTTAGGTATTCAGAATATGAGGAATTTATTCTCTATTGTATTAAGTTGACTATTCTTAAACTGTCCTCGATTTGTTTGCAATCAAATTAAACTGGCAAACTTTACAAAGGCGATACTTTTCAAACCACTTTTGACACGTTCGATCCTTCTCCGTAATCGCAACAATTTCGTTTTCGTTAGAGGCGATTTATAACATGGTGAAAATATCTTGTCCACCTTAAACCAATAAGCCAACAGGCGGCGATGTAGTCATTTTTAAATGCACATCAATCCAAAATAAATCACCATGTTGGGATTAAATCGAGATTTGGTTAAACTTGGTTGTGAGATTGCAAGAAGCAATAATATTAAGGAGCTGTATGATGAACCAGGAAGTTACACTTCGAGAAGACAAAAAGCGAGTCAGAAATGTGTAGTTATCAAAAAGCTACGTGTTGCAATACAGAACTTTGGCTGCTTGTCATTCAATTTCCACTTGTGGATACTTTTTTTATTCATTTCACAAAAAGGCAATAAAGCCACTAAGAAGCAAAGTGTTACTGACCGTGAGAGAATATTAGGAAGAAACACTGTTAAGGTGAGAGAACAATTAAAAAAGAGCATTTAAAAAAACATAAGATAAAGATCGACATTGCATTTAAATCTTTGAAGATCAATATCGACTGGGAAGCAAAAAAACCAGAAAAAAAAATCGACAAGCGAGAATTTCGCGCGTAGAAACAGTTAACATAGACCTTACGATGATATCGAACCATTTCAGCTGTAAGATAATGAGACCTTACCATCAATCTTTGTCCATAAATTCATAAAATCTAGACATCACAGAGGATGGTTCATTAACACAATTTCCATGAAAGTATTTATAGAAAAGGCAGAGGGAAGCTAAGTTACGGCGGAGTGAAAGTGACCGGAACAGAGATGCCACGTCAGGACAAATAAGATTGCAAATTTTTGGGTCTTTATCAAGAATCACTAAATATACGATAAGAGCAGCAGACCAGATATGAAAGCAATATTCAAAACATGAACGAAAGGTAGACTTATAAATATGAAAGAGAGATTCTGGCGAGAATAATTGTCTAACACGATACAGAGTGTCAAATTATTATTATCGAGATAACTTTTTCTAATATTTCAAAAAACCTTCCAATCAATTCACACAAAATATTCACAATGTTGGCAACACTGAACTGCGCAATCGTTGAAATTTTGTACTGATCTGCGCAATGTAAACAAACTGGCGCCATATTTGTTTTCAGCACGGTGATTGAGCGTACCAAATTATTAGAAAAATATAAGAATTTAGTGAAAAAGATGGGCTGTAAAAAGCAGTTTAAGTGATGCTGAAAAGAAAACTATTACCTCAGAACTTTCAATGAGTAAATCTACCTAGAAATGTTTAAAATGATAGGGAAGTGTCATCAAACAGTAAAAATTCACCGCCGACACTACACAAGTACGCAGAAGGGCATATAAAAGGCAAGAAAGGGTTATTTCACGTGTCATGTCTGGCAAACGAGAGGCAACGAAGAACCATGGATTTACAGGTCAAAAGCTTTTCAGACGTATTGGGATCCTACTGTGACTAAAAAGTACTCGGTGTCAGTATCTAAAAATAGCAACAACAGTCAAACCTATCAAGCCGCCGTTGACGAGAAATCTCATTCAAAATCGATTGAAATGGGCCGAGAACAATATGAAGATTGACTTCTCTAAAGTTTTGTTCACAGACAAAACTCGAGCAACACTTGATGGGCCAGATCGATGGTGCAAAAGGCTGGGTAATGAACAGACAAAAATCGCCATCAGAGTTTGAGACGCCAACAAGGCGGTGGAGCATAATAATCTGGGGTGGTATTATTGGAAACACATTAGTGGGCCCATGGAGAGTACCAGATGGCGTCAAAATGACTGCTGATGCATGCATATTGTTTATGAAGGAGCATCTTGAACCGTGGATGAAAAGACAAAAGAGTTGCCTTCAAAAAAAGGGCCATTGTTTTTTATGCAAGATAATGCTCCCTCACACGCTGCTCACAAGACTACTGAATATTTGAAACAGTTAGGCTTCGATGGATATCTAAAAATAAAGTGGCCAGAAAATTCTCCGGGTTTGAACCCAATCGAAAACCATTGGAGCATTATGAAGCGAAGACTGTACGCAACGGACGACAATTCAGGAGTAACGCTGAGTTATGTGAAGCAATTCTTGACATATCTCGCGGCATTACAGCAGATGGCATCCTAAAATTAACAAATTCTATGGATCGTCGACTTCTTCAAGTAATTTAAAAACAGGGAAAGAACATTCCCTATTAATTTTTTTAAAACTGTTTTTGTTTGTACCTGTTATTATTTGTTTGATTATCTTATTTATTAGCTTCTTTTAATCATAAACATTCGCGTGCAACATTAATAAACGTTTTGTTTGCGATTCTATTTTTTACTAAACCTTTCTAATAATTTGGCATCCTCAAATCACTGTGCTGAAAACAAATATGGCGCCAGTTTGTTTACATTGCGTAGATCAGTACAAAATTTTAGAGATTGCGCAGTTCAGTGTTGCCAACCTTATGTGAAAAATTTGTGTGAATTGATTGGACGGTTTTAAAATATTAGAAGAATGTTATCTCGATAATAATTTGGCATGCAGTGTAGTCTTTCCACTACATGTCAGCCGAAAATGTTAGCCCGAAAAGGTGCAATGAGTCACTCTTATGGAAATTAGCATCCGACATATTGATGGAAGGCAAAAAGGGTTCTTTTTAACGATTAAAAGAGAGTAGCTTCGTTTTGGAGGCGTTAGAATTAACAAGCCATTCCTTGCCCCGTTTAACAACATATTGTTTGTCGTTTTTTAGATCAGCTGCCAATTTGACTTCATCGAATAGATCAGACTAACTATTAAGACAAGAGTAAATAGTTGTGTCATTGGC
>CAHIKZ030004686.1:3207500-3230000 GCA_903632075.3 Acanthosepion pharaonis
AATGTCAAAATTCTCTCCTTTGCCAGACTTTTTTGTTCCACTCTTCTTATTTTAGACCAGAACAAATTTTCATGATAATATCCACTTCACTTTCAGAAATATTGGAGTATTCTCCGATCGAACTCAAGGCCAAAGTGAACAGACCTTAGATATAAAAAAAGATTAATAGTCGATAATATCGAACTGTTGCAAGTATAGCTGTCCTTATATCGGATGTTAGAAAACGAGTTGATAACATCAGCTAGCAATCTAACCACTGTAAGAGTCCAAGGTTGTTTTTTATGGAGTGGTTGGTTCTTTCCAAAATAGTTTTACTGATTCAAGCCACAGTCATTTATTTCAAAGCCCTATTAAATTTAGTAATAGTTTGATTCAGTTTTTTTTCTTTAACTTTCTTCTTTCTTTCTTTCTTTTATTTTTGTGTCTTTCAGGATATAGGCATGCAAATTTCTCCTACAGATTCATTTTCTTTATAATTTGTGAATTTCCATTAAATATAGCGGATTGGTTTCATACGCTGTCTTCTCCTGATTTGGAATTCAGAGTTTCCTTCTATTAAACTATCTATCAGCAATGCAAAGCCTTGATTCATCCTCTATTGAACTATGCCGGGTGAGATCATCGTTGATTAACTGTTGAAAATGTATTCATGATAATGTGATATTATTTCACTACTGATTCGTTTTTTTATCCTTCTACATTTTCTATAATGATATTTAATCTCTGAAACCAAGCTTTTTTCGGTTTTCTTCTTCAAAAGGAATATCCATTTTTTTGATTTAAAATGTTAAACTTCCCTTTCCTTTTCACCTTTTTTCCCTTCCTTTTTTCTTTTTTTTCCTTTTCCTTCCTTCCCCTTTTTTCTTTCTTTTTTTTCTTAAACCCAAAAAATGTTTTTTTGTGTTTTCTAAAAAAGAATTTCCCCTATTTATATATTCAAAGCGTTAATCATTAACCCCTTTTATTTTTTTTTTTTTTCTTTCCTTCTTTTTTTCTTTCTTCTTTTTTTTTTTCTTTTTTTTTCAACAAAATATTTAAATTTCTTTAGTAAAAATTTTAAAATCCAAAAAGGGGTTTATTTTTTTTAAATTTAAATTTTTTGAAAAGGAAATTTAAAAATTCTTCCCCTTTTTTTTTTTTTTCTTTTTCTTTTTTTTTCTTCCTTTTTTTTTTTTTTTTTGCCAAAACCATTTGAAATTTCTTTTAGTAAAAAAAAAAAACCCCAAAAATTTATTTTTTTATGAAATTGAATTTTTTGAAGTGGGCCTTCAAGTTTGCTTCTTTTTTTTCTTTCTTTTTTTTCTTTCGTTTTTCTTTCTTTTTCTTTTTTTTTCTTTTTTTTTCTTTTCCCCAAAATCCACCCTTACCGGGAAATTTTTTTTAAAAATTTAAAATTTAAAATTTCCATTTAATTTAAAACAAAAATTATTGCTTTTATGGTTTCCTCTTTATTTGTCAAAAAAGGGGGAAATTTATCATAAATCCCACAACTTTAAGCTTTTTAGCTAAAAAAAAGTGAGTACTGTTTTATTAACAAAAAAAAATTTCTTTTCACTCCATCATTTTTTCTTTTTTCATTTTACTAAAAAAAATGGAAATTTTTCTATTTTAGAAGAAACGGAAAGTCCATTATTTAGAAATTTAAAAAAAGGGGTTTAAAACCTTTTTTTTCCCCATTTTTTCCTGTCTTTTTTAATATACCAATAGGCTTTTAAAATCTTTCCCCTAAAATTCAAATATCCTTATTTTGTTTAAATGGGGCAAAAAATCTTAAACTATAAAAGAAAAATTTAATGGTGACCCCCTGGGATAACCCTTATAAATCAATAAATTTTGGTTTCTGTCAAAAAGATTGGATTTTTTTCCATTTTTTTTTGGAAATAAAAATTCAAAACTTCCTTCTTCCTTTTTCCTTTTTTTCCTCCCCTTTAACAGGTGTTTTTCTGGTCTTCATAATGGAAAAAGGTAAGCAAATGAATATTTAAAAAGGGTTAATTTTTTCCCTTTTTTTTCCCCCTTCCTTTTTCTTCTCTCCCGTTTTTCTTTTTTTTTTGAAACTACGAGCGCGTTTTTCATTTTTCCAATTGTATCACATTGCAAATTGAGGAAAATTCCTCTTTTCATTCTTTTCCTTTTTTCTTCTTTTTCTTTTCCCCCCTCCGTCTTCTTTTTTTCTTTCAAAAAAGAGTTTCGTTTCAAAAAAATGGGATTTTTCTAAGAAGCAAAAAATTAATCCCAAAAATCTCTATTTTTTTTTCCTTTTCCTTTTTCTCTCTCTCCCCTCTAAAAAGAAAATAAAACATTTCCTTAAGAAAATTTTAAAATTTTTAACAAAAAAGAAAAATTTTATTATGAAATAATTTAATTTACAATAAGCAAAAAAAAAATTCCCCTCCTTTTTCCTTCGTCCCTTCTTTTTTTTTCCTTTTTTCGGGGGGCAAAAAACTTCAATTTTTTTGAAAAAAAAAATGCAAGCAAATGTTTAATTTTTAATAGAAAAATTTAATTTTAAAGAAAAAACCCCAATGGCTCTCCTCCTGTCTTCCTCGCTTTTTTTTCCTCTCCCCAAAGAATTTTAAAAGAACAAACAGAAATTTTAAAATTTAAAAATTTTTAAATAAATTAAGTATGGCTCCAGTATCTTAAAAAAAGAATTCCCTTAATTCCCTTAAAAAATAAATTGAAAAGATTGTCAATTTAAAAAATTCTCCCTTTTTCAACTTCACCTTCCTTTTCTTATTTACTTTTGAGTTTTTTTCTCTTTCAACGAAATTTGGTGGAAAAAACCATTATTAGGTACCAAAGTATTAAGTTAATTTTTTTTTTCCTTATTTTCTCTGTTTTAAATTAAATCCTGGAAAGCAAGTTTTTAAAAAAATTTTCTTTTTAATTTTAATTTAAAAATTTTAAACCGTTAAAAAAACATTTAAATGAAATTTTTTTTGTCAATATCTTAAATAAAAAAAAATTGGTGCCAAAAATTTTTTTAAAAAATTTATTTCATTTAAAAGGGAGGGCAATCCCTTTAGTTCCCCAAATCCTATCCTCTCACCTAATCGGTGGAGTTTTGGCCAAGAAATTTAAAATTTGGTTTTTTTTTATTTAAGGGTACCATTTTTTGGATAAAATATTTTTTTAAATAACAACAAAAACCCCCTTTTAAATTTTCCCGGGTCCCTTTCGATCCCAATGGTATGACCCTAAATTTGGGTGATATATAATCATTTGAAATTTTGTTTTAAATTTACTTTTGGTATGCTTTGGATAATGCTTTATTGGTAAAAAAAATTTTAAGGGGAAAAAAATTTTATTCCCCAAAAAATCCAATTTAAAAGCTGATTGGGTGAAAGTTCATTTAACTAAGCTATTAAATAGGAAAATGAAATAGTTGAATAAAATCCTATTCTCCAGTTTTTACAATTTACAAAATAAAAAATAAGATTGGGGTAAAACCTGCAAACTAAAATTGAAAAAGTATTGAAAGGTTGTATTTTATGGAAAGAACCGCATTATTGACGAGAATAAGGACAAAAAAGTTTACTTTGTTTAAAATTTAAGAAAAGCAAAAAAAAAGGGAAAAGTTAGGAGGGCTGAAAAGAAAGAATCTCTCAACGCAAAAATCCCGACATTGTTTTATAAAAAAGGGCAACTAATTTTTTGGCATTACTAAAAATTTCTTTTCCTTAAAATAATTTCCGTTATATTTCCTCATCCACCTTATTTTTTTACTATTTAAAATATTTAAAATTCCTATATGGAAGTCCTTCTTTCAGTTTCAGGGTTCCCCAAAAATTTTAAAGTTTTTGATTTTCTTTAAACCCCCATACGGGCGTTTTGGGCGAATCCTGATTGACAATTTTATAAAAAATTTTATAATTGATCTTTTATAATTCCCCCTTTTCCCCAAAATTTTTCAACCGAAAAGATTACTTTTAAAAAAATAACTTTTAATTTTTCATTACGGGGGTAAATTTCCTCATTAAAAGGATTCTGAATTTTGGAAAAAAACGCAAATAAAAATATCAACCCGAAAAGAAAAGAATGTTAATAATTTTATCAAATTGCATTAATATTTTTAAAAAATTTATTTTTCCAAATCGTTGCTTTCTTCATAACCCCACCATAAAAATTACGAATTTGTTTTTAACGATTTCATTTCCTTCCCAATCTTTATTTCTTTTCCTTTTACCAAACCAATTTTAACCCCAGGTTGGTTGATTAAAACTTTTATTGGAAAATTTATTTTTATCTTAAAAATAATCATTTAATTAACACACAAACAAAAAAATTTTGCCTGAAAAATAAAAAAATTTTTAAATTTTAAAAAAAACAAATCAGCAATCAAAACCCATAAATTTTTCTAAAAATTCGTTCTTTTCAAAGAAACTAAAAAGGAAAATCTAAAGAAATAAAATTTTATATAAGGTTATAATTAAGATTAAAAATTCTTCTAAAAATTCAAAAATAATTCATTTTTTTGGTACTATAGGGATTTGAAAATATTTAAATTATGATTTCTTTTCGGTTTTATAAAACATTTGGGGTTTTTTAACCCGAAAGAAAAATTTTTAAAAATAACTTTTTTTAAAAGGATTGACCCCCTACTTTCCCCAGGCGTTTGGGAAAGGAAAACGGAAGGGAAAAGGAAAAGAATAAGGGGTTGGGCACCCCCGGCAAAGGGGGGAAAATAAAAAAAAAAAGGTTTTTTTAAAACAAGGGAAAATATTTCACCTAAAAAAAAAGCGTTCCTTTTCCCGTTACCCAAAAAGGGAATTTGATCTTTTAAAAAAATTCCAAACGTTTTTTTAAAATTTAAAAACTCGGTTGAGTTCAGCCCTTCTTATAAAATTATCCCAACAAAATTTTTTTACTCTAATTTTCTTTTGAAGAATAACTTTTGCCTCGATAATAAAATTTTTTGTTTAAACCAATGCCAAAAACACATATTTTATTTTCTTTGGAAGAGCCAAATTCTAAAACAAAAAATTCCTTTTTTTAACCTTAGATAATATTAGTATGGAAAAAAGTTAAAGAACCCCTGTTAAAAAGATTTTTTAGTGTAACGGCATTTTGGAAAAAAAAAAGAAGGTCTTTTTTTGGTTAAAAAAATATTTTTTTTCCAAAACAAAGCCAGTTTTTTTGGATAAGCATCTTGGCCCAATTGACACAGAGAGAAGGGGAGGAAAGATCCACCGGGGCCCCATTCCCGAGAGGGGGACGAAAACAGTCGACCCTATCCCGGAAAGTTGGAACCGCACGAAAAGGGGGAGGGGTTCAGCCCCCAAAAAATGGTGAAAAGGGGGGGGTGAAAAATTAAAAAAAATGGAAAAAGGGGGGAAAATTAACCAAAATAAGAGGGTATATTTTTTTTACAAAACCCCGGGCGCGAAAAATTTTGACACTAAAAAAACCCAAAAAATACCCCCCAAAGCGAATGGTAAAATGGTTCCCCCCCTGCGGGCAGAAACAGCTCGGACTCGGAAAATTAACAGCCCCGGACGGAGTGATCCCCATGTTAAACCCCTTTCAAAAAGGAAAAAAAGAAGCAAATTTTTTTGGATTTTTCAACCAGAACAATTGTTTAAAGCACTTGAACCAGACCACGAAAAAATTTTTTTCGACTTTGCCAAGGGGCACACCAGAAACAAAATTTCTTACAGAGCAAGGCAAACCCAAAAAACTTCCGGTGAAGGAGTGAAATAAGAACGGGGTCAGGAAAAATTTACCGTTTTGGGAACAATAAATAAAATTTTTCCCTTTTCTTTGATCGAACGAGTTTTCATTTTTTTTCTTTAGCTTTTAAAACCCCCTTTGAACTCAGGCGTGCAAACCCCTTTTGACTGTTGTCTGGGTTTTAAACGTGGGGGGGCAGACAGATCAGGCTTTACCCTTAACCAGGCTTTTGAAGAGGTTGAACGGCAAAAGGTGATTCAAACTAAACAATTTACAAAACCCCAAAGGGTTAAAGTCAGGGGCGGCCCCCGGAGGGGCCCCGGGAAAACGCTGCCGGGGAAAACGTTGGTTTGTTACCTTTTCTGAAATACTAAATTTAATTTTTTTCCCCCTTTGAAGTGGTAATCAGGTGAACCCCAATTGGCCCCCGGGGATCCGCCCAAATATCCAAGGGACAAAACCTGGGCCCCCCGTGTCAACTGGTCCGGCCGGGAAACAATGGGACCCCACTGACAATTTCCAACCGGGGGGGATCCTGGATCACCGGTTGCTGGAAGGGGAAAATACCAAAGGGGCCCGGAGGGGAACGGGGGAAATGCTGTGGGTGGGCCTTTTTTGTTTAACCTCATTGGCTGCGGGGGCCCTTTTTGTGGATTGTTTCAGATAGAGCAGTGGGGGTGAAGGGGGGCTGACAATTGTCGGACCAAGAAGGCTTAGGGTGGACCAGGTCCCAGTTTTTGACGCAGGGGGAAAAATTTTAAAACGGGCGGCACCTTGGAAGACCGGATTATTTAGAATTACGAAAGGACCCGACGGATCGGACAAAAGGAACGTCCGAATTTATGAAATTTTGGGGTCAACCCCTTTCTTAAATAAGGGACTTTGACCGAGATTGCCGAGGGGGGCACGGTTGGAAGCCAGGGGCCCTTAAAGGGACCAGGGGGGAAAAAACCCAGGAAATTGGGGCCCGAGAGGGGAAGCTTCACATTAGCCTTACGGGAAGGGGCAAAAAGCGGTATAAAACCCCTAGCAACCTGTTTGGGGGCTAAAGGGGGCTTTGTCACAAATTTTTAAAGAGGGCCCTGAGGCTGTCGAGCAAAAAAGGGCGGCCAAGGGGGAGGTTTAAGGAAAAAGGTAGGGTGGAAGAAACAATCGTAGGAGGCCGGAAAAAGGGGGGCGGAAAAAAGGGCGGGAATGGGAAGGTTAAAAAGAGCCCCTGAGGTGGGAAGGGCCCCAAAAGAAAGGAGGTAAAAGGAAGGGTTTATAAGCCCGCCGGGAAAAGGTGGTCTGTGGATGTGGGATGAGGACCACTGGGGGGAAGGACCATGGGCATTCACCAGGTGGGTAAAGCACCGGGCCCAAAGTGGTGTGGGCTGAAAAGGTGCCCCACCGAATTAACGACGGGGCCCCCAGGGGCCGGGGGGAAAAGCCACGGCCATTTGGGAGGAGGTGCCCAGAAAAAGAAAAAAGTTTGGACCAGGGGGGGGGAACCCGGGGGGGCCCCCGGGGAAGAGGGGAGGGGGCCCCTTAAAAAAAAAGACAAAAGTTGGACAGTGGTCAGGGGGGGGCCCCTTTTGGGAAAATGTCCGGGGAAGGGCGGGGGTTTTGGAAAAAAAGCCAGGACATGAAAAGCTTTTTTAAAACGCGCAGAGGGGGGTTTTAGGGGCCGCCCAGGTGCAGGGGGGACAAAACTCCACCTCATGAGAATAATGAAGGTGATTTATTGCTACTGGCGCCTATGGCTGGGTTGACCCAAGGTGGGAACCCAGGAAGAGGAAAGCTCAAGTGTTCTCTTCACTGACGCAAGAGAAAGAGCTATCCTGTGGAGTGAGATAGGTGGTAGGGCGATGAAAGCTCTGGTAGACACAGAATCATCCGTGTCATTGATGAGAGGAAGCATACAAGGGTGAAACGGAAGAGAGGTTACGGGAAGCGGACATAGAGGTCACGCAAGCAGATGGAGCCCCCCCTGAAGATAAAAGGGATGGTGAGGCCCCGGTGAGGATTGGGAAATTAAGAAGCACCCAAATTTTTAGCGTAACCCCCGACCTGTGTACGGGAGGCAATCTTTGGAGAAGATTGGCTCCGAAACCAGAGGGCTCCAGATAGAGTTCAACCTTAATTGTGTTGGATAGTAGAATGGCGAGAGAACGCTATTGGATGCCCACCAGAAGAAGAGATAACAATAGTGGTGGGAGGAGGGCTTACTCCCCAGGGGCGGTGTCAGGAAAGGGTAGGTTAATGTCAGGAAGAAAATAGGAAAAGGACCCGCAGTTGGTCCCTGTGGGAAGGAAGGGCCTAGAAGAGAACGTGAGGTACTCTGGTGAAACAGTGGTGGAGGCAGCTGAATTAGTGCCCATTATGATGGTGAACCAGGCCCAAAAGACTATAAAGGTTAGAGAGGGGAAGAGATGGGGAAAGCGGGCTTCCCCACGGACTCCTGAATCGGGTGAGATTCGAGGAGGAACGAAGGAAACCAGACAAACAGAAGGAATCGTGGACGAAGATATATTAGCACCGGATCAATTTAGAACCAAGGGGGGGTCTGTTGAGAGAGAATCGAGATGTGGTAGCCCAGTCAGACAGGAATTGGGCCAGACCCACACAGTCAAATGAAAATCGACACCGGAGATCACCCCCCTAGAAATTCTGGACACCACCTATTCATAAAAGACCCTTGCAGAAGAGGCGGTGAAAAGAGATGTTGGAAGCTGGGATGATCGAAAGATCGTCTCCCCGGAGCTTCCCAATAGTAATGGTGGGAAGATGGCGGGCACCGTTTGTGTGTGATTGCAAGAGCCAAATTCTATATCGAAGCCGTTGGCGGTGCCATTGCCACTAATAGATGACATATTAGCATTATTAGGAAGGCAAAGTACTTCTCTACGTTGGACTTGAGGTCCGGGTATTGGCTTGAGTAGCCCTTGATGAGGCTGACAAGGGAAGGCCGCATTTGCGTGTCACCTGGGACTGTTTCAGTTCGAAGGGGTGATGCCATTGGGATTAACTAATGCCCCAGGAATCTTCCAACAGCTAATGTCAATAGTATTAGGAGGATACAAGAGCTTTGCCATGGCGTATTTGGACGATATCTTAATATTTTTCGAGTCAGTGGAACAACACTTTTCCATCTAAGACAAGTGTTGGGAGGATTGAAAACACGGCTTAAAATTAAAATTGTCAGAAGTGTCAGTTTCTGGAAGAGGAGACTAGATGTTTTGGGCTTTGTCATAAACGGAGACGGTATTAAGCCCGACATGGATGAGTGGTGAAAGTCAAAAAATGCAGAACTGGACAATTAGACAGGTAAAAAAGAGTTTTATAGGGCATAGAGTTACTACCGACCTTCGTCCGGCATTTTCAAGTGCCATACATAAAGTAGCCCTGACGAAGAAAATACTAGGTTCAAGTGGACGAGAACATCAACAGGCATTTGATACCTTTAAAGGAACGGTTGACAACCGTCCCACTGCTGACGTGCCAGACCAGCAAGCCATGGTACTATACACGGATGCCAGTGGTAGTGTGTAGGGGCAGTTCTTACCCGCCGTGTCCCGATAAAAGAAAGGACCAGTGCCAGGCATACCAGAGGAAGTACCGATATACTTCCTCTCCCTGCTCTCAAACACAACAAGATGGCCAGTAATAGAAGAAAGAAGAAGCATATGCCATCATATTTGCTCTCAAAAAACTGGACTACTACTTGAATGTGCGGTATTTACTATAAAACAGACCACAAACCTCTGCGTTACCTGTGCAGGCAGAATGGACAAATAATAAGAAAAGAAAATTCAACAGTGGGCACTTAAGTTAAATGGCTACCACTGTAAGATAAGAAGTATTTGGCAGGGAAGAAAACACGTGCGCAGATTTACTCTCAAAGAATACCAAACAACTGGAAGAAAGATCTGTAAAAAGTAGAGCAGGGGAGTAGATAAAGCCGAACTTCCTTCGAAACTGAGTATGGATATATCAGGACCATATGGAAACTGCACAAAACAACTATATAGTGAGTTTGTCGATTGGCTAACAAATTGCCCTGAAGGCATTTGCGGTACCAGACAAGAAGGCTAGAACTGTGGCCAGGTTGATAATAAGTGAAATCTTCCCTAGGTATGGCGCCCCTATTGCAGTGGTAACGAATAATGGCACGGAGAATATAAACTTATAATGAAGAAGTTCGACCAGGTTGAATATAGAGCACGTAAAAAACATCTCCATATCACCCCCCCAAAATGCTAAAGTGGAAAGCTTTCATAGAACCTTGGGAGATGTATTAGCCAAACTGTGGTCAGAGAGAACACTGGAAATTGGGACATATTTGACGCGAAAAGGCTCTGGCGGCCGTGAGGGTTTACGATAAACGAAACCTCAGATTTTTCTCACTTTATGTTGTTTGGCAGGGAACGTGGTCCTGCCTGTGGATAACCTATTGAAGCCCCCGAAGAAAGTATATGGAGATCATCATCATCAGCTATTGCTGGAACAACAACATAAAATATTTGTACAGGCCAGAAGAAATAAAGAGGGCCCAGAAGAAAAGAAATAGAGAGTGAATATTTGAAAGAAGGTGGTAGAATTGAAGGTTGGGACCCTGTCTACTATAAAATGTTCAGAGAGAAAAAGCTGGACCAAAGATGGGAACCGTACTACCGGATAGTAGAGCAGACGGGTCCAGTATCATATGTAATATGGGATCAAGTGGCAGGACTGAGCAAGGAGATTTCATGCCAATGATCTGAAAGAAGGCTAAAAATAGCTAACCTGGAAATGAGCGAGCCGAGGCCTAAGAGCAAAGACAAGGGAAAGGTAACTCTGGTTGAGCCAGAAGAAGAAATGGGAACGGAGGAAGATTCCGAAGAAGATGAGATAGATCGACTTGGCCAGATAGACGAAGCGATCCGGTGACGGAGTTGGAACCCTCGGCGAGGATCAGCGATGTTCAGTCGTCGACTGAATCAGTGCAGAAGACCTGTGAGGTCGCCATCGCACCCCATGTCCAAGAAAAGGAAGAGAAAAACGAGGAGATCAATCAGCAGTCGAGGGCTCTAAAAAGAGGCACCCTGAACAGGACGAAGGGCCCAGCAGGTGGGAGGAAGAGGATCAAATACCCCTTCCCAGCTCAAAGGAAAGGCTAAGGAACAGGAGAGATCTAGACATAGAGGTCGAGAGGTATTAAAAGACGTCAAGGCGGGGACTCTAAACAGAAGGAGAATCAGGGGATGAAGAGGACAAAACACCTCCAGGACGGGGAATTAAACACAGAGGGAAGGTTGGGGGTGAGCAGGACCACCTCGAGATGAGATCAAGAAGGGTGAAGAACCCCAAATCTCAGTAGAACAAGAAGGCTGTGCAGAATAGAAGCATTCGGTGTCGACAAGATAACGCTTCATCAAAAACCTGCTGGCTGACTTTGGTGGATGTGGTGGAGGGGATGGGTCATGAGCTACACCACGAAGGACGGAAGAAGATTATTGGCATTGCTGACTGGCCATCAGGTGTCATGAAGTACGACCTTTGGAGGAGCGCCACGCACTTCTGTCCGGCCATTTCTGTCAAGTTAGAAGTTAGTTAGAGGAGGGAAGAGCTGAACTTAGTAAGCATATGGAATAATTGGAGGATGAATCGAGCAAAGACGGGATGGTTGAGAAGAATAACAACAAGAGAATTTTGTTACCTTTCTGGAATTATCAAGATGAAAGGGGTTGATGATGACGATGATGATGGTAGCCACACGCTGATGGTGACGATGGCGGAAGCTGGGAAGCTTGCCGAAACACCATTTTAAAAAGACAGTGAAGTAATAATAACCAGGTCTAAATGGTTGATCATTCGTGATAGATTTGAACCCATACGAGTCTCTACTAAATAAGTTAGGAAACGAGCTAACGCAGCTGGATGCAGCCCGATTGAAAAGGGACAAGATTATCCCAAGGAAAATGGGTATCTTAGGCACTCCCTAGAATCAGACACTATGATTGAGGCTCAATGGAGGGCAAAACTAATGAAGGGAATAGAGTTACTGCAGACGCGGGTAAGGAGATTAGTAGTTCCGATTGTGGAAAAGCGCTGATGTCCTGTTTGGAACAGTGACTGAAGATGACGTTAAATCTATAAGAAGGAAAACTGGGAGAAGTGGAAGTAAACCAGAGGACGTTTGTTCGGGTAAGTGCAGGGAGAGTGTGACAATATTAAATGTGACAAGGTTAAAGTGACAAAAATAGAGCCAGAATCAATTGGTTAATAGATAACCTGGCGAGAGTTGAGACAAGAGGTAATTAATGATAAGAAACTGTAATGATCGAATTACAGGATAGGAGCGGATTCATGCAAAAATATTTCAACTGATGACAATTACGAATAAGGTACGACAAATTTGTCAGTCGTTGACGACCTAACTGGAACATGTGGGAGAGCGCAATTAGACATGCTGTCATTGGGACACCTCTCCCCAAGCATAGTAAACCCGTTACCCTAGGGAAGCGCTATCGGAATGCAGGAGCCGAGTTACCCCACCATTTAAGGCTGCCAGTGGACCCCACTAAAGAATTATGGAAGTATTATAATGCACTAGGATGTGTGACCTTGTTAGAAAATAGCGACTACACAGTGATATCTGTTCCGTTGTTAGATAGAGAGAGTATATTGGAGATACCAGGTTATAAATTTACCCATTCCCCACCCAAAAGAGATCAAGGTTTGGGAATGTAAGGTACAAGTGGAAACAGAATACATAGCTTTTAAATCTGGGGAGAAGGAAATTTATGTTGCTATCAGCTGAAGAAGCTGGAAGGTGTAGAGATGATGCTCTGGACCTCGTTAAGCTCTATCTATAAAACTGGTAACCAAATATTGCATACTAGAATTGTTTGAAGGGAAGAGGAGAAATCAAGAGAACCTGCCAAGTGGAGGTATTAGCAAACACGGTATTACCACAAGCTATCAGTGTTTCAGACTGGGTGTGGGCAGTAGCCACACAGAAACCTATCAACTTGTCTAGGGTGTGGGGAGAGTCCAAAGCGACATTAAGAGTAAGGCCACCATTATCCCTATTAAAGTTACCCATGGGATGTTCGACGTTGGGATATCATTTCCTTACCCCCTATTACCAGGGAAGAAGAAAGATATGAAGGAAAGATTCCAATCATAGAGATGATTGGCAGAGGCTTAGTCAATTGTGGCAGAATTGTGGGAGCCAATAGTGAAGGATTCTCTAATGTTACGCTTAAATAAAATGCCAGTACTAATGAAGCCGATAGAAAGATCGATATGGATCGGTGAGGGACAAGGCGGCGTTGGGAAACGAAGGTGTGGCTTGGGAAGACGATGGCAGATCGCGATAAGTTGGTCAATAGTGATGGTCATCATAGTTATAGCCATCAGTGTATTAATATGGGGTTAAGGTAAGGGGAGATTAGCGACTGACAATCTAATGAGCATGCAGCAACTGGAGGGAGATGCCGAGCAGTGTTCATACTCCGACGGAATATGAAGAAATTGCAGGAAGACCAGCCGGAGGAGGCTGGCGAAGACCACCACGTGCGGCGGAAAAACCTCCCACAGCGGAGAGGAAAACATTGACCAAGAAGAACAAGCCAGTAACCACATCTGCACCCACAGACACACGCGCACACATTACATTTGCATGTAGAAATAGAAGAAGATGAAAAGAACATTACATTTGCATGTAGAACAGAAGAAGCTGAAAAAAGAACATTACATTTGCATGTAGAACAGAAGAAGTTGAAAAAGAACATTACTTTTGTATGTAGAACAGAAGAAGAAGATGAAAAAGAACATTACATTTGCATGTAGAACAAAAGAAAAAAGAGAACATTGGTTCGCATGTAAGAAAGTATATAATTGCATGGGAATGCATGGTGCATATTAAATGATGTATTCGGGTTTTAGGTGTCATTTACGGGTAAATGACAAATCGGTTAGAGGATTGTGGCACCATGCATCCAGGCGATTTGAAAGATATTTATAGATATATGATTTGCTTTTTTACGGTTTATCAACCATTTGAGGATTATTTAAGGCCGAAATGTATTTTAAGTTTTAAGAATAATTCTTTCTTTTTTGATTGAACCGCCATGCATTCAGGCGATTTGGAAAAAAGAAAGAGAAAACGAAGAAGAGGGAAGGGAAAAGTAATACGAGACGGGTCATGTCGAACACACACACACACTTAACAAGACGGGAATAAGAAAAGAAAAAGGGTTTTTTTTGATTGAAGTATCAAATATAGAAAATATCTAGGTCACCCTGCGAACAAGTGTTGACTGGTTTCGATTATCCACGAAAAAGTGGAATTGTGTTATCAAGATGCCACCAAAAGAAAAGGTTCGCTTGAAAACGTTGATTTTGGGAATTGACAAAACTCAGACAAAGCATTGCAGCCTTGGCTGTGTATGGAAAATTAAAATTCCACACAGGTAGTTTCACTGGCTAAAGTTTTTCTTTTGATAGAATAGACTTTTGCCCTGCGATAATAAAATTTTTTGTTATCAAACACATGAACCGGAAGGAAACTGACATTTTTATTTCTTTTGGAAGACGCCAAATTGGCGTAAAACTTGAAGAAAATTCCTTTCTTAGACCATGTCAGATAATCCAGCTGTCCAGTGCACTACCGATAAACGGCTTGACGAACGCCACGTGTTGAACAGAGAGTTGTCACATCAACCGCCCATGATAACGGCGATTTGTTTCAAAACAAAAAAAAAGAAAGAAGAGATCATTAATTTTTTTTAGTTAAGCAAGGTATATTTCCAAAAACAAAGCCACGGGTTGTTCACGCCCGACTAAGACATCATTGGCCAAGTGGTGATCACATGACGCACGAAGGGGAGGAAAGATACCCGACCAGGACCTCATTAGCCGAGAGTGGTCACGTGACGCCTGAAGAAAACAGTCGACGTCCTATCCAGAGTATAAGTATGAGAAGCCGCTACGAAGAAGTGGGAGGGCAGTTCACGCCCCTCAGAAGCATGGTGAGAAAGGGGGGAATTGAAAGAGTTACCAAAAATGGAAAAGAGTGGAAAATCCCTAACCAGAAATAAGAAGGTGGATATGTATTTAGAATTATCGAAGAACCCCTGGCGGCGACAGACCCACCCCGGTTTTGACGGCGTCAATAAAAACGAGAACCCACCAGACAGAAATCAGTTCGCGCACCGACGGCAGAGATGAGTGCCAGTAGTTCGTTCGCCCCAGCGGGTAGAAAAGGCGAGTTCGTCGGACTCTGGCAGGCAGATTTAGTTCAGCCACGGGCGGCAGAGATGAGTGCCCAGTGTTGAAACCGCCTCAAGATGGCTGACCAAGATCCACGCAAAATGTTGGACCTCTTCTTCAACCAAGAACAATTAGTTTGAAGAGCGACTTAGAACCGGACCACAGAAATAAGTTTTTTCGACTTTCGTCCAAAGACACACCGAAACACAAATTTCTTACAGAGCAGACAACTTGAAGCGTTAAAGTTTGCCCTGAAGTGAATGGGACGCCACAATCCACAGAACGGGTCCGGGGAGGTTGATGCAGTCCTATGTACCGAACAACTAGACATAAAAAGTTTGTTACTTTTTTTCTTTGATACTTTGAACTTTTTGAGTTTTCATTTTATTTTCTTTTATGCATATTTTGTGTTATCACCCCCGTTGAACTCAGTTTGCATTACGGCCCCACCCCGTTTGATCTCGTCTGTCTATGATCAATTCACAACGTGGATAGCAGACTGGAGATCAGTGCAGTTACCCTGGTAACCAGGCGTTGGAAGCAGGTTGGGAACGGCGAGGCTGATATCAAATCTAACCAGATTCTACCTGAATCACCAAAGGGTTAGAACGTCACGCTTGGAGCAGCGACACGCGGACGGAGCAGCGAGGAGCGAACAGCTGGCGCCGCGGCGAAGACGTCTGGTGGTGCTGTTTGGGGACGTCACATCTGGACGTCGTGACGGGATAGGACCCTGGAACGACCACGTCCCAACTGGCGCCGTGGTAGATCAGGATAGAACGTCACAGTTGGCGCTGCGACCGGTGGACGACGTCACATTATTTTGGGAATCATTTATTTAAGAAATGTTAGTTAAGTTTATTTTCTAGTTCATGAAGTCTTAGACAACAACCAATCACAAAGTATCGACTCTTCAGTAAACATAGATAATTTTTATAAACTTGTGAGCGACCCTTGAACCGGGGTTGTAAACTTATTTGTTTATTTTATTACATACATTGCAACTGGAGTCTAAACAATGGCCGGCATTAGGACGTGTCTGTTTCATCCTTTTATCTTCGGTGGGGTGCTATATATCAAAGCGCCTTACATAGATAAGCGTTTGTAAATGATCTTCAACAATTGATTTAGGTATTCAGAATATGAGGAATTTATTCTCTATTGTATTAAGTTGACTATTCTTAAACTGTCCTCGATTTGTTTGCAATCAAATTAAACGGCAAACTTTACAAAGGGCGATACTTTTCTAAACCACTTTTGACACGTTCGATCCTTCTCCGTAATCGCAACAATTTCGTTTTCGTTAGAGGCGATTTATAACATGGTGAAAATATCTTGTCCACCTTAAACCAATAAGCCAACAGGCGATGTAGTCATTTTTAAATGCAACATCAATCCAAAATAAATCACCATGTTGGGATTAAATCGAGATTTGGTTAAACTTGGTTGTGAGATTGCAAGAAGCAATAATATTAAGGAGCTGTATGATGAACCAGGAAGTTACACTTCGAGAAGACAAAAGCGAGTCAGAAATGTGTAGTTATCAAAAGCTACGTGTTGCAATACAGAACTTGGGCTGCTTGTCATTCAATTTCCACTTGTGGATACTTTTTTATTCATTTCACAAAAAGGCAATAAAGCCACTAAGAAGCAAAGTGTTACTGACCGTGAGAGAATATTAGGAAGAAACACTGTTAAGGTGAGAGAACAATTAAAAAAGAGCATTTAAAAAAACATAAGATAAAGATCGACATTGCATTTAAATCTTTGAAGATCAATATCGACTGGGAAGCAAGAAACCAGAAAAAAAATCGACAAGCGAGAATTTCGCGCGTAGAAACAGTTAGCATAGACCTTACGATGATATCGAACCATTTCAGCTGTAAGATAATGAGACCTTACCATCAATCTTTGTCCATAAATTCATAAAATCTAGACATCACAGAGGATGGTTCATTAACACAATTTCCATGAAAGTATTTATAGAAAAGGCAGAGGAAGCTAAGTTACGGCGGAGTGAAAGTGACCGGAACAGAGATGCCACGTCAGGACAAATAAGATTGCAAATTTTTGGGTCTTTATCAAGAATCACTAAATATACGATAAGAGCAGCAGACCAGATATGAAAGCAATATTCAAAACATGAACGAAAGGTAGACTTATAAATATGAAAGAGAGATTCTGGCGAGAATAATTGTCTAACACGATACAGAGTGTCAAATTATTATTATCGAGATAACTTTTTTTCTAATATTTCAAAAACCTTCCAATCAATTCACACAAAATATTCACACAATGTTGGCAACACTGAACTGCGCAATCGTTGAAATTTTTGTACTGATCTGCGCAATGTAAACAAACTGGCGCCATATTTGTTTTCAGCACGGTGATTTGAGCGTGCCAAATTATTAGAAAAATATAAGAATTTAGTGAAAAGATGGGCTGTAAAAGCAGTTTAAGTGATGCTGAAAAGAAAACTATTACCTCAGAACTTTCAATGAGTAAATCTACCCTAGAAATGTTTAAAATGATAGGGAAGTGTCATCAAACAGTAAAAAATTCACCGCCGACACTACACAAGTACGCAGAAGGGCATATAAAGGCAAGCCGAGGGTTATTTCACGTGTCATGTCACAACTTAAACGAGAGGCAACGAAGAACCATGGATTTACAGGTCAAAAGCTTTTCAGACGTATTGGGGATCCTACTGTGACTAAAAGTACTCGGTGTCAGTATCTGAGGGAAATAGCAACAACAGTCAAACCTGTATCGAAGCCGCCGTTGACGAGAAATCTCATTCAAAATCGATTGAAATGGGCCGAGAACAATATGAAGATTGACTTCTCTAAAGTTTTGTTCACAGACAAAACTCGAGCAACACTTGATGGGCCAGATCGATGGTGCAAAGGCTGGGTAATGAACAGACAAAATCGCCATCAGAGTTTGAGACGCCAACAAGGCGGTGGAGGCATAATAATCTGGGGTGGTATTATTGGAAACACATTAGTGGGCCCATGGAGAGTACCAGATGGCGTCAAAATGACTGCTGATGCATGCATATTGTTTATGAAGGAGCATCTTGAACCGTGGATGAAAAGACAAAGAGTTGCCTTCAAAAAGGGCCATTGTTTTTTATGCAAGATAATGCTCCCTCACACGCTGCTCACAAGACTACTGAATATTTGAAACAGTTAGGCTTCGATGGACCTCTAAAAATAAAGTGGCCAGAAAATTCTCCGGGTTTGAACCCAATCGAAAACCATTGGAGCATTATGAAGCGAAGACTGTACACCAACGGACGACAATTCAGGAGTAACGCTGAGTTATGTGAAGCAATTCTTGACATATCTCGCGGCATTACAGCAGATGGCATCCTAAAATTAACAAATTCTATGGATCGTCGACTTCTTCAAGTAATTTAAAAACAGGGAAAGAACATTCCCTATTAATTTGTTTAAAACTGTGCCTTTGTTTGTACCTGTTATTATTTGTTTGATTATCTTATTTATTAGCTTCTTTTAATCATAAACATTCGCGTGCAACATTAATAAACGTTTTGTTTGCGCGATTCTGGGAATTTTACTAAACCTTTCTAATAATTTGGCATCCTCAAATCACTGTGCTGAAAACAAATATGGCGCCAGTTTGTTTACATTGCGTAGATCAGTACAAAAATTTTAGAGATTGCGCAGTTCAGTGTTGCCAACCTTATGTGAAAAATTTGTGTGAATTGATTGGACGGTTTTTAAAATATTAGAAGAATGTTATCTCGATAATAATTTGGCATGCAGTGTAGTCTTTCCACTACATGTCAGCCGAAAATGTTAGCCCGAAAAGGTGCAATGAGTCACTCTTATGGAAATTAGCATCCGACATATTGATGGAAGGCAAAAAGGGTCGATTTTTAACGATTAAAAGAGAGTAGCTTCGTTTGGAGGCGTTAGAATTAACAAGCCATTCTTGCCCCGTTTAACAACATATTGTTTGTCGTTTTTTTAGATCAGCTGCCAATTTGACTTCATCGAATAGATCAGACTAACTATTAAGACAAGAGTAAATAGTTGTGTCATTGGCATATATATACCATGTTGAGAACTGATATTATGAAGGTCGTTAACAAAAATTAGAAACAAACTTGCTCTAAGAAAAACCTCAGTAAATTTCAGTCAGTCAGTCTTCAATGATCATCACATCTAATATAATATTAAATAAAACAATGCAAAAAAAATAGTTTCAATGAAGTCAGTTAAAACTAAACATCATAATGTAGTCTAACAACAAAATGAAGACGAAGCTTTATTTGTTTACCGAATGGATAATATTAGTTAATAGTATCACCTGTATCTGTCTATATTTCTGAGATGAGGTATTACGTGGATAAAGACGTTGTAGATCCAGTGACAGGGCCCAAAGAGTGTGAGTTCAATACCCGATAAGGCAGTGGAGAACTTTCAGAGGGAAATTAACAGGAGATAACTGATAACTTACATCCATTAAACATGGCACGTGGAACTAGAACAGTCTACCCCAGTGAGCGAAATAAAGGGTTCGATTCGACATTCCAAACACGTGGAGAAGGACGGAGCGTACACCGGCCGAAACGTTGTAATAAATATGGCGACAAAGAAGAGGAATATAGTCCGAATAACGTAAATAAATATCAGCCGTATAAATTCATAGACCCCATCGAAACATTCTTTCAGCACAATGATAAAAGAATTGGAATACTCTTGTACTGCATTCTCTAGATATGTACGTCAATAAAAAAGAATTGTTGATTCGTGTGTATCCAATAAAAAGAAGATTAAGCTGTCGTCTGTTAACAATTGTGTTAAACTCAGCAATTTAACTACCAATGGGGATTGGAAGAAAACTAAAAATATATAAAAAGGATTAAATGAAACTTAGTTTCGATGTCCACTTTGATTCGTCATTGAAAACTGGATGAACAAATTCTAACTTGAATAATGAGCTTTTAAAGAAAATATGAGATAATATCAGTTATTAGGTTATTTGTTTCATTTTCTATTTCAAACGAAAACGGACAGCTATACTTCCTCCATCTTCCATTAATCCGTCAATCCTCAAACCAGTATCTTTTCCGAGCTGATCCACATATATTTTTCGGTTTCCATCTTTTCTGTTTTCCGTTTTTAGGCTCCCACAAGGGTACTTTATTTAACAGCACTTATTTTTCGGCTAATGAATCATAGACTTTGTTGTGGTGTGGGGTCTGGAAAGATACAACACGTATCTCGAAGGAGTTGTGGTAGTAGTATTCAATATTCAGACAAGTTACTGCAATAGTATTATCATCGTCTTTCCTAGATAATTAGTTAGTACTAATTACCATCAGTGGATCAGTCCATTCGTGATAGTAAGGAGGGTAACTGCCTCTTACCACACCAGTCATAATTCGTACTGATTCCGCTCTCATTCTCTCTCTCTCTCTATCTCTCTGATACTTACACACTAATTGACGAAGTACCCAAGTGAAATGTAAAGGCAAATATTAGTGTCGTGGTAATGTTAAGTCTCGTGGTAATATTAAACGACATAAGAATTCAATTTAGTTGGACCAAGAATTTTCAGCACCTCCTTGTAAATATTAGTACAGTTGTTTTATATTGTTTTTTTCTTTAACATCAACTGGAAAAGAAAGAGACAACAGAATATTTTCATGAAACCCCCGACAAAAAAAAAAAAAATGAATCACATTTATTTCATCGTTTTCACGCGTTCCTGATTTCATAATCATAGTAATAGAATTTATATTGATTTTTTTTTCATGGTAGCAACAGTAAAATTTAATTAATAACTTCCAAGTCACAGTATTAATTACATTTAGTAAAACACACGTCACCACTAAGCGTGTGTGACCCCCAAATTACAAATAGTCAAGATCACACTTTTACGGGGTATTATGACATTAATTATTAGTTTAAACCAGTTTTTTTTCTGTTTTACTTTTTATGAACTTTCCAGTTAGCCATAAGAGGTCGATGAAGAGAGATATTCCGTACGCTCAAATTAATTTCCGGACAAAATCGAAAGAGATCAATCTGGTCTTATCAGGAGACATATAATCAACATTTAGGTAATGAGAAACTGTATTATTATTATTATTATTTTATTATTATTATTATTATTATTATTATTATAGCCGTTTATAATAATGATTAAACTGAACTCATTCTGAGGATCCAATCAACTGTTTAATTGAACAAAGCTTGGAAAATGTCTGAACCCCGTCAACCCACGCTGAAACACATCATTCTGGTCTGAGCATCGAATAAAACAGGGTTGACCCTAATCAGCACCATAGACGGAGGTTGACTTATTAAGAATATGATTGTCTTGACGGACTTTTGGCTCTGGCGTCAGTTTAACTACAACTTCCTAAATGAAGAATATCTGTAGGTTATCGGATGGATATGAAATCAAGGGAAAGAACACAGGGATACATCGAGTATCCTACCTAACTAGTTTGCGTATAGCAGAACGGCGAGTGAAAGGTATAGTAAAAAGACAAACATTGCTAAGAACTACAACAATAAGAAGACGTGAAGAGCCATGTTCGTTCACGTCCGCAAGGACAACAAAGTAGAATACAATTAATGTTATTTTAATAATCCGCAAAAAACGACGATTCACCTTAATATGTAAGCATATTATCAATGAATAGTTTTCTGCCTAAAGGACGCATGCGTATACGGGGAGTGCAAGTGTACGTAAATTAACATGATATATTTACAAATGCATTTAATACAGAAAACAAAATTATTTAAGAGAACACATCAAAAAGTATTCGGATTGTTGCTATGTTAACGGAACTAAAGTACGCAAAATGAAGCCACTTGGCGCACATTGACCTTGCATTTTGCTGATCATCCCAGATACTCGAGTAGAAGAAAAATTGATTGAAACTATGTTGCTATATGAGAACTGAACTTAACAGAAATGTATATTAAATAGTTTTAATTATATATTAATCAGAATTTAAATTTAAAATTTATTAAAGTGAAAATATATTGAAAATGATCTAATTTCAGAATTATATATCAACCAATATATATATATATCCTTCCTTCCTTGACAAAATGTTAAGAAGAATAAAAACAACGGCGTTAAGACTAATAAAAAAATGACATTAAGAAAACTAAAAGTGGTCGGCTCAAATATGCATCTTGACTGATCGGGATACCAAATATTTAAAAGATCCTATTGTAAAATTTAGTGTTGCTGCATCTTCCGTTTCTCTGGTTATAAACGTTTAGCCCATAATTTGCTCTATGTCGACATTACTATATATATATTGAGTGATTAAAAGTATCTCCCTATTTTATTTGTGATGGACTCTCTCGTCTATATATATACATCAGTCAACACACACACATACACACACACACACACACACACACATATATATATATATATATATATATATGGCGACTGAAAATTAACTCACTCTCTCTCTCTCTCTCTCTCTCTCTATATATATATATATATATATATATATATGTGAACATTGAAGTCAGCAATCAGAGGTCGATTGCGTCTGGCATGAAACAGCCTGTCTCCTCAGAATGT
>CAHIKZ030004686.1:3240000-3245000 GCA_903632075.3 Acanthosepion pharaonis
ATATATATATATATATATATATATATATGCGTGTGTATGTCTGTGTGTGTGAGTGGGTGTGTTTGTGTGTGTACGTACTACGTCTATTGGCATATACACTTGTGAAATATATATCTTTGATCATATTAACAAATAAAGCCACATGTATGTACGTATGTATAATCTGAATATATGTGTTTACTTGCCTGTGTCTTTCCTTATGTTTTTCTTTCTATTTCATTTAAAATTAATGGATATTCTCCGACCTCGCTTTAAATAATGCATATTTTGACGGGAACAACTTTATGATATATTTCGCTTTTCAAATATTTCTTCTTTATTTCGCCTTTATTTTTTTACATTATTTATATTGAGTATAGCGTTAAATAAATTAACATTTTTTCGATTTTTTTGTTTTTGTGTTAGAATTGAGTGAGTTGAGAAAAGATGTAGTTCCTTACACGAAATGTGAGTGAAGATGTTGATACAAATTGTAGCTATTTCTAGAATGACATTGATAAAATCATATTTGTAAAATTACGAACATTAAGCTTAGAAAAGGATATTCAATGATGTTTGTTAAGCAATGTGTGATTGCCATTGATATAAGAAATAATTTCATCTGAATTTTACATTAGAAAATCTGTATTTCTTTTACGATTATGATTTTAAAATATGATACAGAAATCCGAAGTCGTTTTGGAACAGTGAAAGATGGCTTCCATAAAATAAAGAACTTATTAAGCAACAGTAGATTTCACTGGAAAAAAAAAAGTAGTGATTAAATTTGATCTAATATCAATCAATCTATATAAATGTAGGGAATTTTCCACACAGGTAAGGAAGAATTTTTCGCTAACAGAATATGCTTCTACAGAATGATACTGAAAATATAATCAAAGAAGCAACGAGAAGGTTTTCAGTAAAATAGAAATGAAAATAATACTTCTGCTTAAACACAGAAAAAAACAGTTAAATGAAGAAGGCTTGGGGAATTTGACACTGAGAAGACATTAAAAGCAAGAGGGGTGAGTGAAAAACCAAGTAATATACTAACATCCTTGGGTGAATGGATAGCAGAACATGAACTGGGAAGGATGACAGAGATCAAATATTGTTTAGAGCTACAAATAATAAGAATTTGTAGATCGCCCACGCCCTCAAGGGACAGGGCCTATAAAAGAAGATGATTAATAAACCCTGCAATTTTTATTCAAAACAACACAAACAAAACACCTTAAACAGTCAAATCATGACGAGGAGTTAATAACACGTAAAAAACCGCCCTTGAAAATGGTTAAAGAAGTGGCCGAAACCTCTTCGGACAATGGAGAATATGAACGTTTTTTTTTTTAAATCCCTTTAAATCTCCTACCAAACGGAAAAATATAAAAATGCTAGAAAAAGTAAAAAAAAAATTAATTAAATTTTCCTTGTCTGTCATATTTTCCGAAATATCTTTAAAAGATAGAACGGTTGCTGCTCAAATATGATTGATCCGCCATTTTCGCTTGCGGTAGATTGAAAATTCATCTCTATCTATAAAAGGCAGGATGTGTGTGTGTGTGTGTGTGTGTGTGTGTGTGTGTGTGTGTGTGTGTGTAACGAATGCACGACCGCAATTTTAGACGGATTTGCACCAAAATTTACATGCACATGCTCCAAGTTAGCAGGAAGGCCAAGACTGATTTTTCATTTCCGAACACCCATTGATAGTGGCAATAATCGACTTTTTCTTGCTTCTTCGGCAGTTTTCATGTAGTTTGCGGCCATTTTGTACTAGCCAGAGTGAGAGCCAATAGCTGGCTGCCACGAATAGGCAGGAAGATTATATTGGCCAGCGTGAGAACCAACAGCTGACTGACACGAATATTAACTAGCATGCTAGCATACAAAAAATTCGATAGCTGCATTCGTCACAAGTGGGAAAAATTTAAATCTGCATGGCACTTTACTCCAATTAGCTCATTCGCTTGCTTAAACTCAACGTTGATTCTGATTTCGCAGAACTGGGTTGGGTGTGAAAAAGTATTTGTTGTTAACATTCTTTTTTCATTCGGTTTTTCCAGTTACGAGGCTTTTTTTTTTTAAAGCTGGTCGTTTTGTGTTCATTTTGTTTAGTTCTTTTTTCGTAACAGATTTAATGTTTAGTATAGAGCTTAGAAAAAATTCGCAGTGTGAGATAGGCAAGAAGTAAGGCATGTAGCAACATCAGCACGGCAAAGGGCAAGGAAGGACAAACATATTTTAAGTCAAGTGATAGCGATTGCTGTATGAGTCATACGATTTTTTAATCAAGCACGGGCAACGCCGGGTCATGCTGCTAATCTGGCATATCTTTTTTTCTGCATTTCCGACATTTTTTCTTTAGCGATAAATCACCCCAACCATTGCTTCTAGATAAATTGCCATGGCTAAATAGTTTCAATCTGCCCGTTAGATAAGGTCTTGTGACTACGTACTGGCACGACTATTATAAGCTGCCGAACAATTACACCCACACAGTTTCATTCAGATTTAATTTCGCAGAAGTTTCGTAAGCCGAGACCGTCTCACTAAAACGATAATCTTCTTCCAGGCTAATCGACCATGATGAGATTCAGATACGGTCCTCATTGTTAGAAAATTAACACTTTAACCAAAGAAAAATATCACATTATGTTAGAAAAGCAGGATATAGCAGGTCAAAGAACGCAATAAAACTAACTTGGAAAATGGTGTAAAGTGTTACGGAGTGTCGAATCGGAGTTTTTATGTCTATGAGTGGATGAATAATCGAAGGACGGTTGAAGATCAAGAACCAAAAGTTCTGATTATACAGCGTGTCCATATAGTTCGTGGGCATTTTTAAAAATTATAACTTTTTTTGGTATTTGCGATAGAAATAATTTGTAAAAAGGATTAGAAAGAATAAATCTATATATTTTTAAGGCTCTATTGAAATTTAATTTAAGATTCCACATTTACTCAATCATTAGTAATACGATTTCGCAGTTCACGGAAAACATTTGCCAACTGATTTACAGCAATGATTGAAATCACATTAGTTATTTTAGTTATACTTAAAATTAGGTACATTAAACTGTATAAAATTTTTTACAGATTATTTCTATCGCAAATACAAATAAAGTTATAAGTTTTTAAAGTGCACAAGAACATTATGGACACATATATATATATATATATATATATATATATATATATATATATATATATATATAATAATGAAAAGAACAGTAAGATATATAATCCGATGTTCTTATAGATATTCTATTTTTTACAAAATAGTGCTCAATGTAAATTTACAGAGCATTAATATTATAAATTAACTGATTTAAAATGTTTTTCGCTATACAGTTCTAACCATGTTTCAAAAAACATGGTTGAAAACATGGTTAGAACTGTGTAAAAAAAACATATTTTTAATCAGTTAATTTACAATATATATATATATATATATATATATATATATATATATATGTATTAAACATATAGCCGAATAATTTCAAATTGCCGTACAATATCGTCTTTAAAAAGAACAATTCTAAATAATTTTACTTTATAAATTAAGGACAAGTACGAAATACTCCAAACGTCCTTAGGTTTTATTGCTAAGGTGCTTAATCTGTCCAAAATATTGAATAAGTTTAAGTCGGCGTGGATAAAAGTGACTTTCTTCAGGGTAGACATTTGAATTCTGTTATTTTTTTAATATATAGTAGCAGCTACTGAAGATTAAATATCCTAGTCTTATGGTAATTTAACCCATAGTTTGAGATAGACAGATTCATCTTTTGCAAGGATCAATCACGCAAAATGAGCAAAATAGAATACAGTCTGATTTAGAACAACGAGGTAAAAACTGTAAAAAATTCAGTAGATTTAACATTTATCCCTAAAATATCAATTCTCTGCAAAAATAGAATGACGCGATCTTCAAATTCAAATTTCCACGCTAATATTTATTGACCAATCAGTGATGTTGTCTCAAAAGCAATTCAAGCTTTCAAAAAGAAATCAAACTTTTCGTGCCGTATGCTAAAAACAAAAAAAAATGAGGGCTAATCATGAGCGGTCTCCCTTTGTTTTGTTACTCTCCTCTTTGAGATATCTATTTCTGTTTACTGGGAATATAAAAGGACATTACACGCGAACCTTGTATTCTCAGTTGAATAAAGCTTCCTTAAAGCCTACACCTGCGTAATTTTGTCATTACACTCACATCCAGAAAATGATTAACAATCTTTTCCATCCTATATAGCGATATTAAAAATTGAGGAACATATTTATTAACCAATAAAACAGCGGCATTCGATTACTGTGAAATAGCTTTACTTAAATTAATAAACTAGTTTTTTTCAGTATAACTTTAACCAGGACTAATACTGCATACTTAAATTTTCTACTTAAAATTTATTGAATACTAGGTTTCTTTTTGTAAATTAGTAAAGCTTTTAATGTATATTCATGTACCAGTTTGTATAGTATACATTACGAAAATATTCAAGCGACACTTAGACAAATGGTGTTTATAAAATCCTATTAGTACTGATAGTTATCACCTAACAGCCAGTCTGTTCCTAACTTTACGTTATAGAAACACAAAATATTATGTAAATTGTGATTTCCTTGTGATAATTTCACACATACTTTTCATACCATGCTAACCCAATTAATTTTTGTGTTGTAAAAAACATTTTTCGTCTGGAATTTGCTTTCGAGAAACATTTTAACTTGTTTTTTTTTTTTCACTTTAAATGAAAACAAAATATTTTATACTTAATAATATAATTATTTAAATTTGTAGAGCTGTGTTTCAAGATTATTTCGTTTCTTCACTTTTCTCACACATTTTCTCTCCATCACTCCCTCTCTCACTCTCTCTCCCTCTCTCTCTCTCTCTCTCTCTATATATATATATATATATATATATATATATATATATATGATCGAGAGGCAGAGAATTTCGCTTTCTGGCTGCTAGGCCAATGTCCGCATCTCACCATGATCGATTTATTCAG
>CAHIKZ030004686.1:3247500-3337500 GCA_903632075.3 Acanthosepion pharaonis
AAAAATGGACCATTCTGTTTTGATTGCGAGCAGAGACGGAAGGAAAGAGTATATCAGAGACGCTGTTTTCTTTAATGAGAAAAAGAAAGTTTACATAAGTAGAAAGAAAGGAAAAAAGAAAGAAACCTGAAAAAAGAAAGAAAGAAAACTGAAAAAAAAGAAAGAAAGAGATAAGGAAAGGAAGTAAACTGAAAAAGAAAAAAACAAAAGGAGAATAGAAGAGACGATAACAATCTCATATATTTAATAACTGCTTCAGCGAAATGGAAATCATTTAATCAAAGCAGACTTCTTCTTCTTCTTCTTCTTCTTCTTCAGGATATAGGCGATTATAGTTCTCCACAGTCTCTCTAGTATCATTTGCCTTTTTTTCTATCTCTCCTAATCCTTGTCCTGCCAAATAATTACAAATGCTTGTTAGGTAGATTTTTCGACGATTTCATCTGTTCTTCTTGCTTTCACAATGTCATTTACGTGTTAAATTTTCCAAGTCCTCTTTCATCAATATGTGCATTAGAAATTTCAATTATCTCTTTCTGATTCTAAGTATGTGTGTTCTTTTAGCTCCCGTTTTTTTTTCCAAAACTTCGACGTTTCTCACATCTTCAGTTTATGATATTCTCAGCATCCTTTCGGAGAATCTCATTTCTTTTTTTTTCTCAAGTCTTGTTTTCTTCTATCCTGATATTGTCTATCATTCAATGCCCTATATTACACCACAGTTCAATACTCTTTTCTTTGTTTCTAACGAAATTTGCCTGTTTCTTAATACTTTACTTAGCTTCTCCAAAACATCTTTCGCCATTCTAATGCACCTCTGGTCTCAGGCGTTGCATGTTCTGTACTCTGTTAGTAGATTTTCCTTTAGAATTACCTTTTATCCTTGCTTTATTTTGCTGTCTCCAATCTGTACTTTGCATCTAGGGTTGTTCTTTTTGCTTATTGTTTTCTTAGTCTTTATCATATATTCCAACAATCAGTAACCCCAGAAAAATAAATGAATCAGAGTTTAAAAAACAAAAAACAACAACAACAACACAATAGACAACGATTGAAATTGTATTTAAATTTCTCAAAATTGTATTTAAATTTCTAAGAATTGTATTTAAATTTCTAAAAATTGTATTTAAATTACTAAAAATCAAATTTACTCAAAGCAAGAGGCCGGAAGGGAGTTCTACAGATCAAGAAGTGCGAGGGAAGAAGCAGTGAGCATAGAACTTACGGTTATATCCAGCTATTTCAACTGTAAATGGATGAGACCTAGCTGACAATCTAGTACTGCGCTTAAATTCGTAAAGTTTACGTTACCAAAGAAGAAAGCTCACCATAACAACATGAAAATATTTATAGAAAAGGCATAGGGAAGCTACCTTACTGCGGTGAGGAGGTGACTGAAGTCGATATGCCATGTCAGAACCGATAAAATTGCAGATTTTTGTATAGATTTGATCGATAATCTGTAGCTACATAGCAGGATAAAGAAGTAATAGCAATATCCCTGGATGAATGTTAGATCTTTGTATGTGCAAGATAGATTCTGGTGAGAAAAAATGTCTAGCACATTAACTGCCAAAGTAGCTGAAGTATTAATTGTTTCAATATAATCGTTCAGCAACAATTAAAACATAAATACATAGCTGGATTCTCAGTGTTTACATTATTCGGACTATTGTCCTCATCTTTGTCGCCATATTTATTACAGCGTTTCGGCAGTTGTACGTTCCGGCCTTCAGGTGGTTGGAATGTCGAACTGAACCCTTTATTTCTCTCACTGGGGTAGACTATTCTAGTTCCACGTTACATGTTTGATGGGTGTCAGTTGTCAGTTATCTCCTGTTAATTCCCCTCTCCAAGTTCACCACTGCCTTAACCTGGTATTGAACTCACGCTCTTTGGGTCTTGTCACTGGGTCTAGCTAACGCCTTTATCCACTGTGCTATGTGTTCTCAAGTGTCCTCAAGAGTTTGGGGAAAAGGATAGGCCGATAATCTCCCTCAAGATGTGTGCAAACATGATGCAATTTCATCCACCTGTCAATTAATATTTTACTTTACAAACGTGAAGAGAATCCCCTCTGTAGGGTTACTCTGTCGTTAGTAAGATACCTTTTAGTGAGCTTGTGTACTGTGTGACTATCACAATAATAGTTCATGCAGTGTTTGAGAAAATATTGCATCGACCAAATTGCTTATTCACACGTCAAGTGCTCAATGTTGGCAAATTTCTATTCGAGGGTACTTCTAAAGAAAAAAACATTCTACATTTAAAGGAAGGCCATTTAAAGCTTGGATATGATTAAAGATTAAGCACATAAGGAGAAATCTGATGGCGATCAGGTTAGTGAATTATACAGACAGTTATTATAAGTCGCTAGTTTTGTTGTGTGAAATGTCAAGTGGAATTATTTGATGAATAACACTGGTTTGGGAATTTAGCATTTATATAAAATGGCAATATGCTTTACTAACATGAAAACATATATATACATATATATATATATATATATATATATATATATATATATGTGTGTGTGTGTGTGTGTGTGTGTGTGTGTGTGTGTATTTATAGTCGATGTTGGTTTTCTGCAACACTTTAATAGGATTTAAACCTGAATCGTAGATTTCAGGAATTACTTAGACAAAAGATGATATGAACCGGAAACCATAAAAATGATTAGAAACATTAACGCAATTAATAAAAAAATCAACTACGATCTACCATTGGCTTTTATTCAAACGTCCATATATATATATATATATATATATATATATATATATATATATATATATATAAAGTGAACATAAAGTCAACACTTAGAGGCGACAGTCTGTTTCATGCTATATGCAATCGTGAGGCCACGAAACAGACTGTCACCTCTAAGTGTTGACTTCTATGTTCTCTTTTATATTTACACACGCTCTATCTCTGATATCGAGCACTTTATCCCATAAATATCGCAGACCTTAATAATATATTTCTTCATATATATATATATATATATATATATATATATATATATATATATATAGTACGTTAACTTATTGTGCGCATATATTTCATATCTAAATATATATATATATATATATATATATATATATATATATATGCTCCAGAAAAATTTATTTCAGTTGAGCTCTCTGGGCAGGAAGTGTGGGTTTGTAAACAGTGACTATTACGGCTAATAATGCAAGACTCTTCGTAAATCGAATCGAGTTCTCTCGGTCACTGTGTGCTTATCTAAAATTAAATACACATAAATTCACGTTTATCCCTGCCGTGCGCCAACGGCTTAGTGGTAGAATCCACGACTGACGCCAATTCAGTCGGGTTTTTATCCTAGCTAGAGGCAACCGAACGTCTAGCCATACAGATGAGCTGTGATTAAACAGCAAAATGTTTCTATGTATTCCCCTATACATTTCCTATATATTCCTGGAGTTCCACTCTCTATCTCTCTCACGCTCTTTCTCTCGATTTCTCTCTCTCTCTCTCTCTCTCTCTCTCATATATATATATATATATATATATATATATATATATATATATATATATATCTTCCTCTTCTCGTCTATATGCCTATGTTTACCCTATTCACTTATACGCAGAGAAGTTAAAGCGATATATTGACAGATGCACCGAGGTCATTCCAGAGTTAAATCAATCGCCACAAATATCCCTATATATCACCGCTGCAAAATGACATAAGTTTCCTGGCTTACGTCTGTCTGAATCAATCTGACAAACAAGCTATTATGATTTATCTATGTCTCGGAGGGTGGATTTGAAAAACGCTGGGAGAGTTAAATCGCAAGATAAAAAAAAACAAACATGGAGTTCGAATGGTTCAATAAAATTCAATTAATATCGTTCATTACATTCAGTCAGAAAATATTTTAAAAGAATTTTCACCCAGTATTCTGCTTCTAAAAACTATATTTCTTCCTGATTCTGTAATATTCCCGTGTAGCGTGCTGGCTATTGGCGCGAAAATATAAATCGGTTAACCGAGTTTCAAATTTGGCGTGAGTTTTTCAAGTTCGCACAAATGATCTTTGAAAAGGCATGCTCCAGCTTTCCCCGCTATGGATTAAATAAAAGTAGACTGATTCTCTAACCTGGGAGTGTTTCAGTTTAGGAGAATGAATACTTTCAATTAATAACCGTGGATAAAGCAACGAGGAAACCTTCTAAATTATAGCCAAGAATTCATTCGCAGACTACAAAGAAAATAAATATCTATGAATCCATGATCAAATGTGTCAAGAAGAAATATAAAATTAAAATAAATTAAAATATATAATAATATCAATGATGACTTTTAACTGTTTCCTGTTTCTGAGATAAATTATTTGACCTCTAACTAATAATATATATATATATATATATATATATATATATATATATATATATATGTAAGCAAATATATAGATGTAGATCCGACAGTATGAAGAAAGAAAATATATACGGAAAAAACAAAACAAAAATCCTTATATACAATTATGCTGTTTTAATGTTAATATGTCAACGTCTGACGTTTCGGTCTAATAAACCATCTTCAGGACATAATGTTATATTTATGAATATGTCCTGAAGATGGTTTATTAGACCGAAACGTCAGACGTTGACATATTAACATTAAAACAGCATAACTGTATATAGGGATTTTTGTTTTTTTTTCCCGTATATATTTTTTCTTCATATATATATATATATATATATATATATATATATATATATATATATATATATGAATGATTACCTATCAATGCATAAAATAGCAAAATGTTTCTATATATTCCCTATATATTTCCTATATATTCACCGAGTTACACTATCTCTCTCACGCTCTTTCTCTCTCTATATATATATATATATATATATATATATATATATATATATATATATATATATATATATATATATATATATATGTATGTATGTATGTAGATATATCTATGTTGTAAATTAGGCGTGAGTTTTTTTTACGTTCGCGCAAATGGTCTTTGGAAAGGTATACTCCAGCTTTTTCAGCAATGATGATCTCTAACTGTCTCCTGTTTCTGAGATAAATTATGTGACCTCTAATAATTTAATACTTGATATTTTTCTTTCTTTGAGATTGAAATGAAATGACTAAGATCCATATTAAGGATGATCATTGAAAGTTCCTCGATAACTTATGGCGCGGGGAATCACGTGTCTTTAGTGCATTGAGGAAAAGCTTTACGATAAATGATTGCATATGAACCTAAAAACGAAACTGATTACTTCTTTTCTTTCTCTTTCGGCAGACTTGAAACAGAAAAATGGACAGATATTCATTGGAGAGGAAAACTAGATTCTTCTTCCTGTCAACCAATAGTATGGTTTTCAGGCACCATCTGTAGGTGCCGCATGTCGGGATCTCCCCCTCCAGCCCGATAACAAATGTTATGAGATTCGAACCCGGGTATCATAGTCGGAATGCGAACGTTCTATATATATATATATATATATATATATATATATATATATATATATATACAGACGTACTGTTTCGCTGTATCACAGCTCATCAGTGTGGATAGACGTCCGGTTGCCCATAGCTATGTTCAAAACCCGGCTGACCTGAGATTTTACCCCTAAGCCGTTTGGAAGAAGCTGAATTTAAGCGTATTTACTTGTAGGTAAACACACAGTGACTGAAAGAAATCGATTCGATTTGCCGAATAGTTATGCATTATTAGACGTAATAGTCACTGTTTACAAACTCACACTTCCTCCCCAGAGATCTCAACCGAAATAAATTTTCCAGGAGCATATATATTGTCATCCACAGACAGACTGTTTCGCTGTATCACAGCTTATCAATGTGGCTAGACGTCCGGTTGCACGGAATATATATATGTATACACACAGACACACAAACATAGATAGATAGATAGATAGATAGATAGATAGATAGATAGATAGAAACGTAATATTTAATGATTTCGAAAACAGTTCATAATGTGAGTTCTTAAAGTTTCGGTGTAGCATTGGCAGTATATATCATTTTTCTGAGTAAGAATGAAAGCGATGCTATTGGCCGAATAACAACTGATGCACTTTTGTTACAAATGTGACGCAGAACATGATCTTAAATTTTGGATACTGTGGTGTATTGGCCGGAGTTTGCCGATTTCAGGTAATTAATCATTTCACTTCAGGAAAAAAATCTTGTCTGAATAAAAATCCAGACACTTTCAATATACCTTTTTTTTTCTTTTTTTAAGCATCCCAACCAAAGCAAGGTGCGAGTGCCACTAGTGCGCAAAGGGGTTACAGAGAATGAAACTAAGAGATAAGACCGGGTATTGCGGAAAGGATAAATAGAAGAACGGGGTTCAAGGCATCGGAATATGGCGATTGACGTTGCCTGTAAAGTTTTGAAGATTGTATTTATCAGAGAGACACGTAAGAGGAAGGGAATTCCACTGTCGGGAAGTGCGAGAGAAGAAGCTATTGTAGTAAAAGTGGTAGTTATATTTGTTTCAAAAGTAAAAGGGTGGGGCCTAGATGCCAGTCTAGTAGCATAATTGTAATCGGGCACCAGGGTAAATTGCTCGTCAGTGCAGATATCATGAAAATATTTGTAGAAAAGACGGAGGGAAGTCATATCACGTTTGTGAGAAAGTTTACTGGAGTCGAGATACCAAGTCGGGAATGACTACATTGTAGATCCTTCTTTGGATTTTGTCGAGGACCTCGGAATGTATAGCAGGGATATCAGAGCATATATGGCAACATTATTCAATGTGTGGACAAATGGTGGAATTGTAGATGTGCATGATGGACTCAGACGAGAAAAACCTTCGGTCACGACACAGAGAACCCAACAATCATTGTGATAGATGCAGCTATTGATTGAATGTAGTTGTTCCACCTCAAGACAGTGGACAACCTGCACTCAAAAGGTACATTGAAACGCTATCACCATGCTGATAGGGAGCATGGACGTTTTTCTATGGTGGTTAAATTATAGCAGTTTTGTTTTGGATTTATTAAAATTTACAAGCCATTTCTTGTCCCAGTTAACCACTGATTGGAGGTCCTTTTCGGGAACAGCGGCCAAGTTAGATTTGTCAGAATTACTAGATTTACTGTTGAGACAGGAGTAAATGGTAGTGTAGTATGTCAAACCCTGTCAAACACCTTCGAGATATCTAAAACCACAGCTCGATCTTCGCATACATATTCAGTGATGGCCTTTAGCACATCAGCGTTAGACCGGGCAATGCGGAAAGTATATTGTTTCTTAGAGAGTTGATCGTCTGAAGTGAGATGCTTAACTATTTACGCATTGATTAATGCCCCAATGACTTTGCCAATGAGTGGTAGGAGACAACTAGAGCGGTATTTAGATTGGCCTGAGTGATCCCCAGAGTTCTTAAAAACAGTTATGACAGAAGAGGGGTTCAAACAGGCTAAAAAGCAAGAATCAGTGAGATGATAGTTGTATAGTTTGGAGAGAAATGGAGACAGCTCAGGAGTACATTTCTTAAAGACTAAGGTTGGTATCCCGTCACCTGCCATTCCTTTATGAGTCTAATTTAGAGATGATGTCTGAGACCAATGATGGAGTTATGTACAATATCACTCAGTAGAGCCTCAGTCCTAAAGGAAAAGTCAGATGTGGGTCCTGCGGATGAGTCGAGTTTTGAGTTGGATGTGATTTTCCAAGGAAAGCATTCAGCCTTATCTGCTCTGTATATTAGGACTTCTGATTGATTGAATACAGGAATGATTGAGGATTTAATGTTGTTAAGGACAATCTTGCAGAGCCACCAATAGTCTCTGGAACCAAACTTGCAAGATGCAATATGCTGTTTTATTCTATCAGCAAACAATAACTTTGATACATTGAGGACACGCCTGTACTCATGACAAGTAGAAAGAAAGAGGCCTCTGTTGCAATCAGATATGTTGCGCTGGTACAGATGGAAGAAGCGATTCCTGTGGGGTATATCGGCCGAGGAAGCAGGTGAGAACCAAGGAGATGAGCACGATTGAACTTAGTATTTCCTTGCAGGAATGAAAAAAACGATTCCAACTTTTACCGAGGAGACCCCAAATGCGCATTTTTGAATGGGATGATTAAAAATCGCATTCCAAAGGAATTCGGGAAGGAAATCACGGAAAGTATACCAGTCTGCGCGTTGATATCTGAAAATATTATATATATATATATATATATATATATATATATATATATATATATATATATACTAGCAGCATGGCCCGGCGTTGCCCGTGCTTGAGTCAAAAATCGTACGACTCATACAGCAATAGCTATCTTAAAATATTTTTGCCCTTCCTTGCCTTTTAAAGAGTGCCCTTTGCCGTGCTGATGTTGCTACATGTCTTACTTCTTGCCTATCTCACACTGCGAATTTTTTCTAAGATCTATACTAAACATTAAATCTGTTACGAAAAAAGAACTAAACAAAATGAACACAAAACGATTAGCTTTAAAAAAAAAGAACTCGTAACTGGAAAAACCGAATGAAAAAAGAATGTTAACAACAAATACTTTTTTACAACCAACCCAGTTCTGCGGAATCAGAATCAACGTTGATTTTAAGCAAGCGAATGAGCCAATTGGAGTAAAGTGCCATGCAGATTTAAATTTTTCCCACTTGTGAATGCAGCTATCGATTTTTTTTTTTTGCATGCTAGCATGCTAGTTAACATTCGTGTGAGTCAGCTGTTGGCTCTCACGCTGGCCAATAGAATCTTCCTGCCTATTCGTGGCAACCAGCTATTGGCTCTCACTCTGGGCAGTACAAAATAGCCGCAAAATGCATGAAAACTGCCGTAGAAGCATGAAAATTTGCACTATCGATGGGAGTTGGGAAATGCAAAGTTAGTCTTGGCCTTCCTGCTAACTTGGAGCATGTGCATGTAAATTTTGGTGCAAATCCGTCTAAAATGGCGGCCCGCATTCGTTTCACACACACACATCCTGCCTTTTTTATATATATATATATATATATATATATATATATATATATATATATATATATATAATTGTATTGTAATCCTTTGAATCTAGGTAGGAATCGTTCTTTCAAGATTTAAAAAAAATATGGCATAATCATAGGAGAGGGAAATCACTTCGCTGGTTGATGATGGTCTGAGTTGATTCGAATATATAATCCTACACTGGATATCTTCCACAAAATTTGTCCCCACGCGATCTGTGGTTATAGAGTGTCCAATGCTGATCTTCTCGCAAAATTAAACTTTGATGGAATTGAGACTTTTCACTGAGCTGGTCATGTTGCAAGGATGAGTGACGTCAGAATGCCTAAGGTCCTCATGTACAGCCAACTTGACAGTAAACAAAGGACTGTTGGACGGTCGTGGCTCAGGTATAACGACAACTTAAAGAGTAACCTATCAGCTGTCAATGTGCCTCATGCTAACTTCGAGTTAGTTGACCTGGATAGAAATAATTGAAGATATTTGTAGGCCCGATCCTCTCCTTTGCACAATATGTAGACATGTACGCAGGACACTACGGCTATGAAATGTCACATACGACATAAACGTAAAGACTGAATGAGATTGTCGGATCACCATTCGGCAGTTGATGGAGATTACATCATAATCTGAAAATAAATGAGAAAAAGTGTAACGTTTCTCTCTCTCTCTCACACACACACACACACACACACACACACACACACACACACACACACACACACATATATATATATGTGTGTGTGTGAAAAGTGTATATAAATATAAATAAATATATATGTATATATATATATGTATAATTATTTATATATTATATGCGCGGTACTTATTAGAAAGTGCTCAATATATAAATTATATATATTTATATAAATTTCAACATACAAATGCGTATGTATAGACACAACACCACCCGTATACATACATATGTCATATCCGAAACTGCTCACATATGTTTATATATGTATGAGTCCCGACGGACGACCAAGTATGTATATGTGTCTGCATACATCGATGTTTGCGTTAGTACGATGACATAAGCGACGAAGTTTCCCCCACCACTTCCACAATAACACCAATACACGCAATCTACATAAACCCAAATTTAAAAAAAAAAAAATCAGTTTGTCTGACGATCGCTAAAGTGTGAAACCCAGTGTCACAAACTCACATCTATCAACCAAATATATATATATATATATATATATATATATATATATATATATATATATATATATATATAGAGAAAAAAGATGTATAACAAATTGGAAAAAGTTTTGTGACGCGTTTCACCCGTTTGAATTTCATTGGACTGAGTTTATTTACGTTATTGTGGCTAAACATGCGAACGAACGAGATATTCTGGGTGTTTCGAAATTTAGAAAGAATTTTTTTTATTTTTTTACAATCTAGCCAAATTCATCAAGATTATTTTTCTTTTTTCATTCAAAATTTCTTCCTGATACATTTATATAAATTTAAATATCGTTAATCGTTATCATTATATATATATATATATATATATATATATATATATATATATATGTTGGAAATTTTATGTTACTGTATACACCACATGTATCAATAGAATTTTTTTTTATTTAATTACCGTAAAATGTGAAAATACTGTGAAATGCCTTAGACAACCCCCGGACTCTGGGCCACATTCGTCCTCCAGATCACATCCTGTCTGTAAATATTTTTTGTTCGACCCGCCAAATTAACCGTAGTAACGAATTTACATTTTGTGCTGATTGTGTTAGCTGTCTTCCTGTTCTTCCTGCACTAAATCAAGGAACCTTTTTTAAATAATATAACAGTAACTTAGTTGTTTTATTTTTCTTTATTTTTCCAGACCAATCAGCATTTTAGACGAAGCTGTCTGAGGTTGAGAAAATTTGCTATAGTACCTTTGATATCATGGCCCTCCGAGACAATGTTTAGCTTTCTGGACTGCCACTCCTAATAGGTTGCCGACGCCTGAATTTGTTGAAGAAATCTTACTTAAGAAGAATGTAACTACTGACAGTAATCGAAAGTCTTCACGATCGAAGTGAAGGTAATATTAAATTCCTTTTTAGGAAATTAAAAAATAGTATCAAATCAAAATATATACATATACACAAAATATAAAAAAAAACTCTTCTCGAAATGTCGATGAAAAGATTCATTTAAAAATATTGTTTTTAAATTTCGGCACCGAAACTGAATATAGCAGATTTAGATTCGAATGAGACTCAACGAATGATGCGTGTCCCATAAAAAGAAAACTGAAGTGTGCTTTATCTCCACGACTTCCCGTGGCCAGATTGGTACCTGTCTGCTTCGAATCTAAGAGTTGTTTCCCTGATGAAAAACGCTTATACAGGTTTGATTCATTTTAGGATGTGCTTTTTCATTTGGATGTCTCAAACTTAGCCATTTGGTCACGTTTTTCGAAAATGAAAAAATAACAGACAGATCTGTTCAAACATGCGTAACAACTAAATATGGCATTTAATAAGTAATAATGTCAGATTAAGAATTCTAAAAAAGAGTGACATAGACAATAAACAATAAGAATATTAATTCAGAAATAAACTTCCTTGTTTATATTATCAAAATTAATAATTTTTACAATTAATTTCCATTAATTTTGTTGTACACCTTTGTGCAAATTAATAGAAACAAAACGAATAATTCCGTTATTATTTAATTTTTTACGTATTTTTCCAATGAAACATGATCCAGTGCACATGTTAGTACTTCGTATGTCCATTCCACGAAGTCGTTCTTTGCAGACTGACAACAGATTCTCGATTGGATTTAAGTCAGGAGAGTTTCCGAGCCAGTCGATAGTACTTTGATTTGCTCACTGGTATGGCTTGCCAGTGTGTTCGTGCAGCGTTACAATTTGGTATGCTTCCTGGAAGTAACATCCATCGCAGACAATGACTGTAGGACAACTAATCGACAGTTGAGACAATGATGTCTGAACGTGATGAAAATCTGATGGATTCACAGATGACGAAATATTTTTCAAGGCCAAACAAATTTCATCTTATAACTCGAAAATACATTCATATTACTGCACATCACTGCAAATGACCTAATTTGAGGAAAAAACAAAAATCGATTATACCCTATCAATCCAGTTGGTCTAAATCTGACAGTATGGTGAAGGAAAAGAAACTAAAGATGTTTCAATTAATTTGCACAAGGGTGTACATTTATATTGTGTAGAATATTGTCAATTGTGATATTCCCTGTGCAATATTATCAATAAATGGTCTGTTAAAAAAAAAAACTATGAAATAAACTATGTATAATATGAAATATATTATGTATAAACTATGAACTTGGAGATAATTCCTATGAAGAATAACATTAATTAAATTAAATAAATAACTTTATATATAATTCTTCATAATTAACGACTGAGTTGAATATTGCACATTGTTTGTTCTTGAGAATTCTTCACTCTTTACGCTTTTGTATCACTTGATATATGAAAACGTTGACTGGATATTTAACTTAACGCGTGGAAGTTGAGTTAACTAATTGAATGCAACAAGTGGATAAAATAATCGTTCAGTTTTATGGAAAGAAAGCGAGCATTCAGCTATGACGATCGCAATAACGGAAGCAGTGTTAAAAAGTCTTTCGTTTAAAAAAAAATCAAGAACAAAGCAAAACGAAATGCGGAAAAATTGAGAATGACATTAGAAGAGAAAGAGTCTTCATGCAACAGCGATTAAAAATCCTCGTTATATTATTTGTTTTGCCGACGTGGCATAACATTACATAATTTATTTGTCTTTCCTTAAAATCAATTCCGTTATATTTCACTCACCATTAGCTTATTTTGTTTACTACTACAAAACAATGAAAATAAATTTTAAGCCTGGTTTCAGTTCTTTTATTTTAATCTATATATAACCCCCTATACCCGGACTTTGTAACCAATTCCTCATAACCGGAATACCTTCTTAGTCTGGTTGTCAAGGATTCTGCGGTAATTGTAAAATTGGCGTATAATTTATTCATTCTAAAAATGAAAATAAGAAAAATAAACAGAATTTTCGGCACCAATATGTTATTCAAAGAAATATGAAAATATTATGGAACACAAAAACTGATTTATGAAGTCTATTGAGATGGTTCTATGAATGATTAAGCATGTTAAGAATAGTTGCTATAGTTTCATGTAAATGTTTTCTTTCTGGGCAATACTTCACTGTTGGGTAGTTGAAGTAAGCAAATTAAATATTTACTTCAAAATAATCAGCATTTTCAAAATACCTTTCATTTACAGTAAGGTTCATTCTAGGTTGAGAGTTACATCGAAGGGATAGTTCATACGGATAGGACGGGGAAGATAACGGTTAACTGTAGATCTAAACAGGTTAAGATTGTCGTGGTCGAGAAAAACATCCTCTTAGAAGTCAATTACACAGAGCAGTGGTTCGTGGGAAGAAGCTATTCGAGTGGAACTTACTTTTCACAAATGAAATACGGAGCGAATGTGGGTGGTTTTCTAATATGTAAGTGGCATGGCGGCTGCGAGCCGTGAAGATTAGGACTACCAGAACCAAGTAATACCTAAATCAATAGCAGGAAATTATTTACCCGAGTTTAGCTCAGTTAATCGTTTTGATGTTCATCTTCCAAAACATTAACGATAAACGATTTGACGCGTACCGTACAGGTTTGTCGTTGTATAGTCTATTTTCTAAACAAGTTAGTTTAGTCGTTCTAATGTCTATATCCCAAAAGACTAAATTAGTCGTTTTTATTACGTGTTGATAATTGTAACAAAGGAAAAAATGATTTACCATAACACAGAGCTAAATCACAAACAAATATTTAATTTACTAAAACACAACATAAAATATATACAGGATAAACAATTGTGGCCTATAAAACAGAAAACACAGAGTTACTAGCGAAGTGTTACGATGGAGGAGGAAGGTGAGTCAAAATATCTTTATCACTTTAGGGCTAGCGAAGTAATCTAAGTCCTATATTTGGAAATCCACAAAGGTGTGTAAATACATATTAATTTTTAGTTTGGTCAATGAAAATTAGTAAAAATTCTATTTACCAAATTTGTTCCATGAAATTCTCTTTTGGGTTTTGTTGGTCGGCAAAGTTTTATAGAGATTCTTTCGGCTGGATATAATAGTCCTCGAATCAAAAGCCGGAGTTGATAACAGCAGAAATTTCCCTTCATCAACATTATTTATTGTACTTTGTACAAATATGGCACAAGGCCGAAAAAGGGGGTTGGGGTAAAGGACGGTCATCACTTGTCTTAGATTAAAACTTAGCTAGCCACAACCACTGACCCTATCATACAGAACAATATTCCTTTCACCAAAACAACACATTTATCCATACCTTTCTTACTACAAACACCAAAATGCCTCTTTGACTCCATGAAAAACCTAAATAATCCCCTTATGTACAAAATATTGTCTGTGGGGAGGGGCATAAAAACAACAACTTCTAAAATGATCCCCAATGAATATATACAAAATGACAAAATATATTTACAAGAAACCAAATAAAATTAGTGTTAGTAATAAAACCCCCACAAACTTTTGAAAGTGGCAGAAATATCAGTTAACCGGACGAAATCGATGCGGGACTTATGAAAATAAGACCACACTCATTCTTCCCAAGCATTCACACAGGCACACACTCATTCATACACAACAACAATTACGAAAAACACACACACGAAAAACGAAAGGCGCCCCGCATCTACCAGAGAACTGACATCACTGACCACCTAAAACGAGGGAGGGATGGGGAGTTAAACTAAAAAAAAAAAAAATGGGGACAGAAAAAAAAGGGGACCAATGAGCAAACACACCCTAGCTAAGTTTACCAGAATAGAAAAACTAAAAGAAAAAAAAAAAACCTAATCTAACCTAACTCCGGGATGGGTTGCCTATGTTGAACCCAGGAAAACAATATCCTAATGCCTAACCGGCATCCAGATGCCACTCAAGGTCAGCCCTTTTACTCGGCACATACGCGCAAGATTCACCCACCTTTTGTTGAATTCCGATGAGGTGAGCCGCCGCCTTTCTGTCCTGATCTTGACTTTAAGCTGATGCTTAAAGAACAAGATCAGTTGGGAAAAAGTGAACTTCTCGCCCTCATGGAATCCCTTCTGACGTGTCGTCCAAATCACGACTCACATAACCCCTAGTAAGCAACAGAACACATAGTGTTCAGCCTTCGTCATCTGCGGCACCACATTGCTACAAACAGAACTGGCTTCCAGGACAAAAAACTTTCCCGCAGCATGCGAACCATGAGGCCTTCAACAAACTTGCACAACGGCACTACCGCCCTGCACTGAAAGAAGGCGTGACCAATGGTCTCGACTTCCCCCGCACAGCGACGACAGTTTGGATATTTCTCCAAGCCTGCTGAACAAAGTCTCTTGCCGACCCAGAGGGCTTCACGAATCACCAGCCAGGTGAGTGATGCCTCATCGTTATTGAGGCATTTCAACCCGGGCGCCCAAGGCCATATCGAGCGAGCCTCCTGCTTCGTAAGACCGAGCTCGCCAATCAGATCATCTTGTACGGACCCCCTAACTAAAACTTGATATAATGCCTTGCGAGACAACGCCTGGGCGTTGGAGAGACCATCCGAAGCCCGTAAGAGGAGCTTCAGAGCGCGACGACATTCACGATAAAAAGAGCACTCGGCACGTGGTGTACCGCCGGCCTCTTCTTCGCACGAGTGCACACTTTTCAGGGACGGAAAATGTTTCTGGACGTCTTCTTTCCAAAAGGCACCCTCCTCATTCGACCCACGACACATTCGGTCTAAAAAGGTAATGCGAAGCATATATTGACGAATCTCAATGCTAGGCATCCCCAGACCGCCCTCAGAGGATGGAGGCAACAGACCTCGCGAGATACCATAGGGGCCTTGCCTCTCCACAAGAAAGAGAACAAGGTCCGGACTAATGACAATAGTCGGGCATACGGGAGTGGAAGCACAGAGAGTCGGTAGAGGAGGATCGGATAGATGTGTGAAACACATACTTCCGCCCTTCCCTTCAGGGAAAGTCTCCTCCGAGACCACAGATTAATCGCGATCTCGGCCTTCCCTTGTACCTCCGACCAGTTCATTTCCAACTGGAGATCAGGACCAAACCAGACGCCGAGTATCTTGATCGGCCCATCCGTCCAGAGGAAAGGTCCGGGAAGAGAAACTCCCTTCCACACCCAACCGCAAGCCCACAGACTTATCGCGGTTGATCCTGGCCCCTGTCACCATCTCATACCCACTTATTTCTTTTCTGACTTCGTCAATCTCGGCTCTGCTCGAAGAGCCGAAACGTCGTCAGCATAGGCAGAATACCTGGCTGGCGAGGAAATTCCGCGCAGGACCGGATTCGCCTTTAACTTGCGAAGGAATGGTTCCAACGCAAGAACGTAAAGCAAGGGCGATAGCGGACAACCTTGACGAATGGAGCGAGACAATACGAAAGGCTCCGACCTTACCCCATTCACTTCCACCAGCGCACCGGGGTCGCATACAAGAGTCGGATCCAGGAGCGAAAGTCGGCTCCGAAACCGGCCGCCGACAGGACAGCCTCCAGAAACCGATGGTCAACCCTATCGAAGGCCTTGGACTGATCTAAATTGATCAGCGCGGCTTCACTGTCGACTTGTTCTAAGATCAAGCGTACCATATGAAGGTTATCCTGAATCGTCCTGCCCTTCACAGCACAAGTCTGTTCGGGGCCAATCAGACGAGACAGGACAAGCTGCAAACGGTTGGCTAAGATCTTCGCCAAAATCTTTAAGTCAGTATTTAACATCGTTAAAGGGCGAAAGTTCCCTAACCCATCCCCACCGTTCTTGTCCTTACGCAGCAACTTGATCACACCCCTGGTGAAGCGTCGAGGTAAAGACCCTGCCTCATCCAGTGGTTGTAAATCAGCTGCAGCAAAGAAACAAAAACGGGCGACAGCCTCAAGTACACTTCGTAGGGAAGACCATCTAGTCCCGGAGACTTATCCAGGCCAACCTGCTTCAGCGCTTCCCAGATTTCCGACTCTGTTATGGGACCCTCGCACCTAGCCGCTTCAGCTGCCTCAAGGCAGGGAAAGTCAGCCAAATAGGCATCGAACTGAGCAGAGCTCAGATGGAGCTCCCTGGTGAAAAGATCCTGAAAGTAAAGCCGAAAGGCCTCGCATATGCCCGCGCTTGTAGTCACGGTCCGCTTATCCGGCAATGTGACGCACGCTATATGTCGCTTAGCCGCGTTCCGATTTTCCTCTGCACGCAATTCAGCGGCCATATTCGTCGCCTCAGAAGACATTCTTTTTAGCCTAGCCCTAACTACCAGAGCTTGATCCTTCTTGATAAGCAAGGAGGCCAACTCTGCCTTAGCTAAGACTATGTCCCCACTAACACGGGATTTAACAGCCCGATCGACCTTTTCCTCTAAAGCCGTTTGCGCCGCTAATCTATCTAGATTGAGTCGACGACTAAAATCGGCAGCAAACGTTCTAATCTTAGATTTTAATTTTCCCCACCAGGCGTTACCCACAACCGCCCCGTCAATTCCCTCTGAATCATTAGTAGCAGCTGGTCCCGGAAATCCTGCTCACCAAAAAGTGAACAGTTAAATTTCCAGTAACCAGCCATTCTAACCTTAGGCTTATCTAAGTTTACACGGACCCGGACAAGCCTATGATCCGTATAAACTATATAGTGGAAACTTGGACACTCTAAGAGCCCTACATCGACTCTCTAACTAACACTCGGTCCAGGTAGCTCGCAAGCGAGCCAGGAGCCGAGTTGCCACTATTTGTCCAAGTCCATGCTACCTCCTGAGGGTGCTCATTCCGGTACTTATCGACAAGATCAAACCTGCCGATAAAGTCCCGAAATGCCTTCACATCAGGATTGTTAGTACCCGGTTTTTTACCTATACGATCTATCTCGGGGTCAAGGACGGCATTCCAATCCCCGCTAAGACTACCCGACGAGAAGTCGTCAAAAACGGCTCGATCTGCCGAAACAAAGCAGGCCGCTCAGTATGACTATTGGGCGCATAAACCCCAATGAGACGTAAAGCCTTATCCTTTATAGTAACATCCAGCACACAAAGCCTGCCCGCCGGATCTGCGAAGACAAGGGTACATGCAGCCTTCAAAGACTTGCTCACTAGCCAAGAGACACCCCTCGAACGACCATCAAAACATGCTGAATAAAGGGCGAACCCCTTAGACAGTATATCCTCATGGTCATGAGAAGAAAACCGGGTCTCTTGCACACAACAAACATTCACCCCGAGGCGCTGAAGGTCACGAGAGAGCCTCGCCCTGCGAGACTCGGACCTCAGGCCCCGCACATTTAACGTAGCTAACCAGAGAGCCATTGAGAAGTCCGATTAGGGTTGTTTACCTGCATTAAACATGGACGGGGTAAGGATACCGACCGCCTCTCCCATAGACCCATGGCCCATCTCAGTCTTGATGGTGCCGTCTTGGGAGATACCGCCGATATCCCAGGGGAAGGTCAGTTTAAGAGCTCTATATAGGGAGGGGTGAACTAAAACTGGGACCCTTCCTGCACAAAATTGCTTTAAATTTTTAATTGTTCGTTCTGTGTGATTGCAATCGGCAACGCCATTTTGTAAGCACTGATGGCCTCATCGAGCATAGCCCAAATCGGTTTAGCCCCAGGTCCAGTTCTGATGACTGTCATAACCCTTTGGGCCAGCGGGAAGTTTTGAGGCACTTCTATATCTTTGTCCGCGAACTGTCGAATCGAGAGCAAATATTTTAAGTCCTTTATACGGTTGCCGTAGTCCCTGGCCCTTTCGGCCTGGGCAGGGGTAATACGACAAACGTCTTCTCCGGAGTTATAAATAGGCTTCTGTGCCTTCTTCTTTTTATCTTTCATCTCCTGAGAAGGGCTTCGGTGACGTTTGGAAGCGGGAGGTGGCATGTCCGCTTTTTTAGTAGGGGAATGACTTGGCGTATGTAGAGGAGTGTCGGACGGTTTTTGTTTAACAGGGGAAGGAGTGGGTGTGTTGAGGGGTGTATAAAAAGATCGGTGTCTGTAAGGGCTGGGATCTCTACTGAGGGGAAGCGATTTGGAAGGAGATATCTGGGGCGAAGGTCGTTTCTTAGGAGAGGGTATGGACCGTGTAGAGGACGTGGAAGGAGAAGGGTCTGGGGATTGAGAGACGCGCTGACTATCTAGTTTCTTTTTGAGATCCTTAATTTTTTCCGTCTTTTCAAATCCGGGATCAAATTTCTTTTGTTTGTCTTGGAAAGACATTTGAGAGGCCGGGGCATCGCCCTTAACGTTGCCAGTGGGCGTGGGGCTGTTAGTGCCTTTCGTCCTTGGGGCTTCAGGGGACTGAGGACCCGCTGCCCGGCGCTTCCCTCTGGCCTTACCAGCAACTAGCCATTCCCCCTCCCCCTTCTCCGCAACTGCACTAGCAGAGGGCGAAGGCTCTTTGGGGAATGTGGTCTTTTGACCAACCGGAGGAGTTTCCCTACCGGTCCCAGAAGCTGGCATGCCCATTACAGGCGAGGCGGTAGGTAAAGACTCGGTCAGAGGGGGATTCTGGTCAACGGGAGATTGAACTCCAGAGGCCTTCTTCTCTGGGCAGGAAGAGGAAAGGTGACCAGTCTTTCCGCACTTCCAGCATACCGGTTTCCGGCCGGTCACAATGACCGGCAATTTCAATTTCCCTACTACCAGGCAGTTGGGGATGGAGAGGAAGGCTTTTTCATCTAAACGGATATCAAAACTCCACCCCCGCTCAGGCTATCGCAAGATGCGGCTAGTATTTCTCTCGAACTGGGATAGGTAGGCCGCGAGATGTTCCCCGAGAACCTGAGGAGGGACCTCATATATTGAAACCCTGGTCCTTCTTCGGCTAGGTACTCTGTCCGCAGAATTAGATCTTTGGTAATCAAGTCCTTGCTCGAAGCTGTCTCGCAATCTTCCGGCGTGGGTAACAATACGTCCCACATGAAAAAGCGTGCTCCTCTCACAACTCTGAGGGGCTTGAACCCTAGGGACTCCAGTGATTTTATCACTGTGTCTTTCGTCGAGCGACAAATTTTGCGTGTTCGCTTGTCCACGACGAAGACTGACACTATTCTTTTTTCAATTTTTCTTAGTTCCTGGGCGTCTTCCAAGAGTCCACCTTCTACGACAAGGTGTGCGTAACTCTTAGCTCGCTCCAAGAATTCCGCAACATTGATAATACAACTTGGCGGGGACTTCCAACACGAGGGCAATTCCCCGGCCTCTGAATTATTCATTTTTTGGTCAGATTTTGAGGCACTATTGGCCTCCATACAATTTTCATTGCCATTTTGGGCATCCATACTTGTGGATTTTTGGCCATTTTGGCCTTCCGTAGATTCATGGGGAGAATTTTCATTGACATTTGATGAAGTACCTGGTAACACAGGATACTCCTCCGTGTCGTCTTTGTCAGGTGTTTTTTTTCTTTACAGAAAATAAATGTTTTTTCACGGACTTTTTTAGGTCAGGGATGACAAGTTTTTTCTTTTTTATAAGAAAAGACGAAGTATTTTTTTTCTTCTCCATTTTTTACAAAGGGAAGGGGAGGGAGGGTGAAAAAATGGGAAGGGAAGGGGAGGTGGTAAAAAAAATCAAAAGTACGCCTATAGGCGGTGTGTGCGGGGGGGGTAAATAATAAAGATCGCTAGTAGCGAAAAAAGACAAAAAAAATCGCCCGAAGGCGAGATAAAAAAATAACGGCAAACGATAAATAAAAGGTTTTACAAAGGACAACAATTAAAACAAATGGCAAGACAAAAAGCAAACTAAAAAGTACAAAATTCGCCTAAAGGCGAAACAAATAAATTTAAAATACAAAAAACGAAATAAACAATGAAACGGTTGACAAAAGGTAAACAAGAAAAATACGAAACTATCAAAAAAAAATTAGCCGAAGCTAGTTACAAAAACAAAAATGGCTGACGTTAAGAAAGCGAGTCAAAAAGTAAACAAAAAAGAAAATAGACACGTTAGACAATACAAAGAAACAATACAAGGATTAGTACAAATTTGGCACGAAAAAAAGCACTACACGAGAAATAAGTTAACAGATATTAAAAGGTAAGAAAGAAAATACTAGAAATTAGAATTAGTCAGAAAACGTAACACAGACGGGGGTTAAAAAAAAAAGAAAAGATATAATTAAAAAAAAAAAAAAAGGGAAAGACTGAAATAAAAGTAAAAAAAAATTAAGAGGATAAAAAAATAAAAATTAGAGGAGGGTAAAAACAGAAAAGAAAAATCAAAATCTTTTCAAACAGTCTTATAAACAGGCAGTAATAAAAGGAATAAACTTAACCAAAAATGCAGATTAACACAAAAAACGGGTAAAATCCAAACAAACCAGTCACGCGTGAGTCGATAAATGACAAAAATTGACTAGAACAACGTCAATTCCCATTCATCAACATTATTTATTGTACATTAGTACAAATGCGGCACAAGGCCAAAAAGGGGTTGGGGGTAAAGGACGGTCATCACTTGTCTTAGCTTAAAACTTAGCTAGCCACAATCACTGACCCTATCATACAGAACAATAATCCTTTCACCAAAACAACACATTTATCCATACCTTTCTTACTACAAACACCAAAATGCCTCTTTGACTCCATGAAAAAACCTAAATAAACCCCTTATTTACAAAATATTGTCTGTGGGGGAGGGGGCATAAAAACAACAACTTCTAAAAAATGATCCCCAATGAATATATACAAAATGGCAAAATATATTTACAAGAAACTAAATAAAATTAGTGTTAGTAATAAAACCCCCACAAACTCTTGAATGTGGCAGAAATATCAGTTAACCGGACGAAATCGATGCGGGACTTTATAAAAATAAAGCCACACTCATTCTTCCCAAACATTCACACAGGCACACACTCATTCATACACAACAACAAATACGAAAAACCCCCACACGAAACGAAAGGCGCCCCGCATCTACCAGAGAACTGACATCACTGACCACCTAAAAAAAAAGGGAGGGGATGGGGAGTTAAACTGAAGGAAAAAGAAAATGGGGACAGAAATAAAAAGGGGACCAATGAGCAAATACACCCTAGCTAAGTTTACCAGAATAGAAAAAACTAAAAGAAAAAAATGCAAAAACCTACTCTAACCTAACTCCGGGATGGGTTGCCTAGGTTTAACCCAGGAAAACAATATTCTTAATGCCTAACCGGCATCCAAATGCCACTCTAGGTCAGCCCTTTTACTCGGCACATTCGCGCAAGATTCACCCACCTTTTGCCGAATTCCGATGAGGTGAGCCGCCGCCTTTCCGTCCTGATCTTGACTTTAAGCTGATGCTTAAAGAACAAGATCAGTTGGGAAGAAGTGAACTTCTCGCCCTCATGGAATCCCTTCTGACGCGTCGTCCAAATCACGACTCTCATAACCCCTAGTAAGCAACAGAACACATAGTGTTCAGCCTTCGTCATCTGCGGCACCACATTGCTACAAACAGAACTGGCTTCCAGGACAAAAAACTTTCCGTGCAGCATGCGAACCATGAGGCCTTCAACAAACCTGCACAACGGCACTACCGCCCTGCACTGAAAGAAGGCGTGACCAATAGTCTCGACTTCCCCGTACAGCGACGACAGTTTGGATATTTCTCCAAGCCTGCTGAACAAAGTCTCTTGCCGACCCAGAGGGCTTCACGAATCACCAGCCAGGTGAGTGATGCCTCATCGTTATTGAGACATTTCAACCCGGGCGCCCAAGGCCATATCGAGCGAGCCTCCTGCTTCGTAAGACCGAGCTCGCCAATCAGATCATCTTGTACGGACCCCCTAACTAAAACTTGATATAATGCCTTGCGAGACAACGCCTGGGCGTTGGAGAGACCATCCGAAGCCCGTAAGAGGAGCTTCAGAGCGCGACGACATTCACGATAAAAAGAGCACTCGGCACGTGGTAAACGGCCGGCCTCTTGTTCGCACGAGTGCACACTTTTCAGGGATGGAAAATGTTTCTGGACGTCTTCTTTCCAAAAGGCACCCTCCTCATTCGACCCACGACACATTCGGTCTAAAAAGGTAATGCGAAGCATATATTGACGGATCTCAATGCTAGGCATCCCCAGACCGCCCTCAGAGGGATGGAGGCAACAGACCTCGCGAGATACCATAGGGGCCTTGCCCTTCCATAAGAAAGAGAACAAGGTCCGGACTAATGACATTAGCCGGGCATACGGGAGTGGAAGCACAGAGAGTCGGTAGAGGAGGATCGGATAGATGTGTGAAACACATACTTCCGCCCTTCCCTTCAGGGAAAGTCTCCTCCGAGACCACAGATTAACCGCGACCTCGGCCTTCCCTTGTACCTCCGACCAGTTCATTTCCAACTGGAGATCAGGACCGAACCAGACGCCGAGTATCTTGATCGGCCCATCCGTCCAGAGGAAAGGTCCGGGAAGAGAAACTCCCTTCCACGCACCCAACCGCAAGCCCACAGACTTATCGCGGTTGATCCTGGCCCCTGTTACCATCTCATACCCACTGATTTCTTTGCTGACTTCGTCAATCTCGGCTCTGCTCGACACAAGAGCCGAAACGTCGTCAACATAGGCAGAATACCTGGCCGAGGTGGTAGCGCCAGGCAGGGAAATTCCGCGCAGGACCGGATTCGCCTTTAACTTGCGAAGGAATGGTTCCAACGCAAGAACGTAAAGCAAGGGCGATAGCGGACAACCTTGACGAATGGAGCGAGACAATACGAAAGGCTCCGACCTCACCCCATTCACTTCCACCAGCGCACCGGGGTCGCATACAAGAGACGGATCCAGGAGCGAAAGTCGGCTCCGAAACCGGCCGCCGACAGGACAGCCTCCAGAAACCGATGGTCAACCCTATCGAAGGCCTTGGACTGATCTAAATTGATCAGCGCGGCTTCACTGTCGACTTGTTCTAAGATCAAGCGTACCATATGAAGGTTATCCTGAATCGTCCTGCCCTTCACAGCACAAGTCTGTTCGGGGCCAATCAGACGAGACAGGACAAGCTGCAAACGGTTGGCTAAGATCTTCGCCAAAATCTTTAAGTCAGTATTTAACATCGTCAAAGGGCGAAAGTTCCCTAACCCATCCCCACCGTTCTTGTCCTTACGCAACAACTTGATCACACCCCTGGTGAAGCGTCGAGGTAAAGACCCTGCCTCATCCAGTGGTTGTAAATCAGCTGCAGCAAAGGAACAAAACGGGCGACAGCCTCAAGTACACTTCGTAGGGAAGTCCATCTAGTCCCGGAGACTTATCCAGGCCAACCTGCTTCAGCGCATCCCAGATTTCCGACTCTGTTATGGGACCCTCGCACCTAGCCGCTTCAGCTGCCTCAAGGCAGGGAAAGTCAGCCAAATAGGCATCGAACTGAGCAGAGCTCAGACCGGGCTCCCTGGTGAAAAGATCCTGAAAGTAAAGCCGAAAGGCCTCGCATATGCCCGCGCTAGTAGTCACGGTCCGCTTATCCGGCAATGTGACGCACGCTATATGTCGCTTATCCGCGTTCCGATTTTCCTCTGCGCGCAATTCTGCGGCCATATTCGTCGCCTCAGAAGACATTCTTTTAGCCTAGCCCTAACTACCAGAGCTTGATCCTTCTTGATAAGCAAGGAGGCCAACTCTGCCTTAGCTAAGACTATGTCCCCACTAACACGGGATTTAACAGCCCGATCGACCTTTTCCTCTAAAGCCGTTTGCGCCGCTCGTCTATCTAGATTGAGTCGACGACTAAAATCGGCAGCAAACGTTCTAATTTTTGATTTTAATTTTCCCCACCAGGCGTTACCCACAACCGCCCCCGTCAATTCCCTCTGAATCATTAGTAGCAGCTGGTCCCGGAAATCCTGCTCACCAAAAAGTGAACAGTTAAATTTCCAGTAACCAGCCATTCTAACCTTAAACTTATCTAAGTTTACACGGACCCGGACAAGCCTATGATCCGTATAAACTATATAGTGGAAACTTGGACACTCTAAGAGCCCTACGTCGACTCTCCTAACTAACACTCGGTCCAGGTAGCTCGCAAGCGAGCCAGGAGCCGAGTCGCCACTAGTTGTCCAAGTCCATGCTACCTCCTGAGGGTGCTCATTCCGGTACTTATCGACAAGATCAAACCTGCCGATAAAGTCCCGAAATGCCTTCACATCAGGATTTTTAGTACCCGTTTTTTACCTATGCGATCTATCTCAGGGTCAAGGACGGCATTCCAATCCCCCGCTAAGACTACCCGACGAGAAGTCGTCAAAAACGGCTCGATCTGCCGAAACAAAGCAGGCCGCTCAGTATGACTATTGGGCGCATAAACCCCAATGAGACGTAAAGCCATATCCTTTATAGTAACATCCAGCACACAAAGCCTGCCCGCCGGATCTGCGAAGACAAGGGAACATGCAGCCTTCAAAGACTTGCTCACTAGCCAAGAGACACCCCTCGAACGACCATCAAAACATGCTGAATAAAGGGCGAACCCCTTAGACAGTATATCCTCATGGTCATGAGAAGAAAACCGGGTCTCTTGCACACAACAAACATTCACCCCGAGGCGCTGAAGGTCACGAGAGAGCCTCGCCCTGCGAGACTCGGACCTCAGGCCCCGCACATTTAAAGTAGCTAACCAGAGAGCCATGAGAAGTCCGATTAGGGTTGTTTACCAGGATTAAACATGGCCGGGGTAAGGATACCGACAGCCCTCCCATAGACCCATGGCCCATCTCATTCTTGATGGAGCCGTCTTGGGAGATACCGCCGACATCAGGGGAAGGTCAATTTGAGAGCTCTATATAGGGATGGGTGAACTAAAATGGGGACCCTCCCTGCACAGAAATATTGTAGTTTTTTAATTTCTCATTATCCACGATGGCGATGGGTAGAGGCATCTTGCACGAGTTCACCGCTTCTTCCACCATCGCCCAGGTTTGGTTGGCCGCAGGTCCTGACCTAATAACAGTCAGGACCCTCTGGGCATTTGGGGAAGTTATTTGGGTCTTCTATATCTTTATCGCCGAACTGCTTGATAGAGAGCAGGTATTTTAAGTCCTTAACCCTGTTGCCGTAATCTCTGGCTCTCTCTGCCTGTGCTGGGGAAATCCGGCACACCTCCTCGCCAGTGTTAAAAAGGAACCTTTTCTTCCTTTCCTTTTTCTCCTCTTTAGTGGGAGATCTAAGCCGCTTTGTAGCTGGAGGAGGCATTTCGGCATTTTTTGCCGGTGATTGCTTGGGGGTATGAAGGGGGGTAGATTTTTGTTTAACTGGAGAAGGAGTGGGAGTATTCATGGGGGTGTAAAATGACCTGTGTCTATAGGGGCTGGGATCTCTGCTGTGGGTTTTGGCTTTGGATGGTGAAATGGGTGAAGGTGGGGGTTGTTTCTTTGGTGAAGGGGAGGGACTAGCAGGAGATGAAGGGATTGGATCTTTTCTTTTTGCGTCCAGTTGTTTTTTGAGTGCTTTTAATTTTTCAGCCTTTTCATGGCCAGGGTCGAATTTTTTTTGTTTTTCCTCGAAAGTAAGACTAGAGACCGGGGCATCGCCCTTAACGTTGCTAATGGGAGTGGGACTGTGAGTGCCCTTCTTCCTTGGGGCTTCAGGGGACTGAGGACCCGCTGTCCGGCGCTTCCCTCTGGCCTTACCAGCCACCAGCCATTCCCCTCCCCTTCTCCACAACTGCACCGGCAGCGGGCGAAGGCTCTTTGGGGAATGTGGCTTTAGGTGACGCGCCGACCGGAGGATTAACCGACCCGGTCCCGGAGGCTGGTACGCCCATTACAGGCGAGGTGGAATTTTGAGACGCGGTCAGAGGGGGATCTTGTGTAACTGGTGCTTGACTTCCAGAGGCCTTCTTCTCTGGGCAGGAGGAGGAGAGATGACCAGTCCTCCACACCTCCAGCATACCGGTCTTCGACCCGTCACTATGACCGGTAACTCAAAGCGCCAACATCCAGACAGTTGGGGATGGAGCGGAAGGCCTTCTCGTCCAACATGATATCAAAGCTCCACCCCCGTTCAGGCTATCGCAGGAAGCTCCCAGAATCTCGCCATACTGAGAGAAGAAAGCGGCCAGATGTTCCCCGATAACCTGAGGAGGGACCTCGTATACAGTTACCCTGGTCCTTCGTCGCCCTTCGTATTCGGTACGCAATATCAACTCGTTGTTGATTAGTTCGCGGCTAGCCGCGGCGACGCAATCTTCTGGTGTGGGCAACAGTACGTCCCACATGAAAAATTTAGCACCCTTAACTATTCTAAGGGGCTTGAACCCGAAGGATTCTAGTGCTTTCAACACTGTGTTTTTCGTCGAGCGACAAATTTTGCGCGTACGCTTGTCCACGACGAAAACTGACACTATTCTTTTATCAATTCTCTTCAATTCTTGGGGGTCTTCCAAAAGACCACCTTCAACAACAAGGTGGGCGTAACTCTTGGCACGCTCCAAGAACTCCACTAAATTGATTATGCATTTAGGAGGGGACTTCCAACAAGAGGGCGATTCCCCGGCCTCTGCATTAGTTTTTGTGCTGTTCGATTCATTGTCTGTATTTCCGCTTTTTTCAGCTTCCATATTTTTGGAGGCTTTTTTAATGTCTCCACAATTTCCTCGTTTGTGGGAACACTTGGGAGGTCAGGATATTCCTCCTTATTGTCTTTATCGGGGGGTCCTTCTTAGGGTTAAATAGGTGCTTCCTTTATACTTCTTTTTTAAAAGAAGTATTTTTAAATTTCTTTTTTGCGATTAAAAAAGAAGGTACTTTTTTTTCCTTCTTATCCATATTTTAAATGGGGGGGAATGGGGGGGGGGAATGGAGAGGGGTGGGCAATAAATATATGGGCGAGAGAAAAAGAAATAAACTCAAAAAAAAATAAAATAATTATGGAGACCAAAAAACAATTAGACAGTTCACCTAAACGTATAAAGAATACAATACAAATATCGCCTAAAGGCGAAAAGACAAACACGTAATAAACAAAAAACTTTAGACAATAAAAAACAGAAAAAACTTCGACAAAAGCCGAAGCTAAAATAAAATCAAAATGGCCGACGTCAACAAAAAATTACGAAACAATAACACAAAGCTAATTACAACAAAACAATACGTAACTAAGACAGACGAAGCTAGACACAAAAAATAAAAATGGCTGACGTTAAGAAAGCGAGTCAAAAAGTAAACAAAAGAAAATAGACACGTTAGACAATACAAAAAAACAATACAAGGATTAGTACAAATTTGGCACGAAAAAAACACTACACGAGAAATAAGTTAACAGATATTAAAAGGTAAGAAAGAAAATACTAGAAATTAGAATTAGTCAGAAAACGTAACACAGACGGGGGTTAAAAAAAATAAAGAGGAAAGAGAAAAAGGAAAAGACTGAAAAAAAAGTAAAAAAAATTAAGTGGGTAAAAAATAAAAATTAGAGGAGGGTAAAAAACAGAAAAGAAGAAATCAAAATCTTTTCAAACAGTCTTATAAACAGGCAGTAATAAAAGGAATAAACTTAACCAAAAATGCAGTTCAGCACAAAAAACGGGTCAAATCCAAGCAAACCAGTCACGCGTGAGTCGATAAATGACAAAAATTGACTAGAACAACGTCAAATTTTCATTCATCAACTGACAACCCTTTTCCAAAATCCCATTTTTATAGGGGCTAACACCTAATTTGCATATTTCTAGATGTTTCTCGAATCATCTAGATTTTTCTCGAATATACTAGAATGATCTAGAATCTTCCAAACATTCTATTTCTAATTTCTCTATTTTACAACTACTTCATGAATGAAAACTTTTTTGTAATAACAAGTAGGACTCAGTGGAATCCCTTATTATAGAAATGCATCCTCGTAACTGACCTTAGTTACAGTTTCTGGGAAAGACCGTGTTATCTAGCGTGATCAACAATTTGAACAAGGCCAGCTCAAGCCATCGGTCATCACAATGACTTGTGACGGCTCCCAATTCCACTCACAAGGCTTGGTGTGCTTTTCAGATACTTTCCAATGGTTCCGCACACTGGAATCCACCCGTCCAGTCCGATAGCATCAGGAAGTCGGCTTCCTGACATATCGACCATGGTGAGACTCGAACCCGCGCCTCATGGTCAGAATGCGAACGTTCTAACGTGCCAGCGTGTCTTCTATACATGTTAGATATTGTGATGTGTTCCGAAATTATTTAGTGTATTTTTTTTATATTTGTCTTCCAAATAGATTAGTTATCTTGTATATTTTCCAAAATTAGTTTTAAAACAATTATATCTGTCCTCCAAACTGGGTAATCATTTTGAGGTTAACAAAAATGTGGATCTAAGCGTAAGAAGGATTTTGCGTTTTGTGACAGGCAATGATAAATGGATATGTTGCAATTAAATGATTGATCAACAACTAAACGACCCAAAGACTGGTCTTCAGATAAAGGAATTGATGTTGGGCATAATATCAGAGGGTAGCACTCTGCTATTAGATCCTTCATACGAAACCAAACGATATATTCAAATATATATTGCTACAAAAAGCAATGTTCCAAAAATATTTCGCGATTATTTATAATGTAATATTCTATCAGGATAACTCTAGCTCACATATATCTCTTGTCATTAAATAAACACCGTGCTGCTTGGAAGTTTTAACATATACTTTTTATTCAAATGACACTGTACTTTCGTAATATAATTTATCCATAAAGACTCGTGTCCTGGGTATGATGATAAACTGTATTCGCGTCCTGGGTAAGACGATAAACTACGTCCGCATTCTGAGTAAGACGATTAACTACATTCGCATCCTGGGTAAGACGATAAACTACATCCGGGTCCTGAGTATGACGATAAACTACATCCGCGTCCTGGGTAAGACGATAAACTACGTCCGTGTCCTGGGTAACATGATAAACTACGTCCGCGTCCTGGGTAAGACGATAAACTACGTCCAACAACAAGGCCTCTGATTAGAAGGTTTTGGGGAGCGTGGAAGCACCTTTTAATTGCTGGCATTCCCATGTCCACCCTCACCCACCTGTAAGGGTCCCAGTTATGGGCAAAAAGTTGACACTCAAACTTGTGTAAAAATAGGTTTTAATACCAGAAATGCTTTGTTATAAAAAAATATTACCAACAATACTTTTTTGAAGGAAAAATTATTATCAGCAGTACTTAAAAAAAATTACCAGCAATACAAACAGATATACTTCTTTGAAAAAAATATTGCCAGTTATAGATTTTTTTCAAGGAAAAATATTCCCAGAAATAGATTTTTGAAGAAAAATATATTAACAGCAATAAAATTTTGTCGGCATTAAATAACCCAATGAGGTGTTGATATGCCGTAAAACAAACCAAACCATAAAGAATCGATTTACTGAAACAAAATATATTTCAATTGCTTGAAAACCTGGAGAATAATACTGGGATATAACGTTTGATGCGAAAGTTACATTTTTCTTGGAGTTTTGAGTTATTAACTTCCTTTAAATATGACTGGAATTGACGGGATAGAATAGCAAAGATATGGTTTTATAAAGTTCATATGGAAATTTAAAAAACATATTTCATTTTTTATTTAATAAAGGCAGGCACAGTTCGGGAATCCACTGTAATCATCGAGCTTTTCTCGGTAGAAACGGGTCTGTTAAAATTAGGAAACACTGCTCAACAATAAAGTATTCAGTTCTTGCATGTTTAACAAAAAGCAGGCATATACTTTTCTCGAAAAACGCAAGGCATATGGTTATTTGTCAAAAGCACATTCCGGATTTGTCAGAATATTAGATAATTGAACAAAAATTCCAGGATATATATTTAAATCAACCGCCCGCAATTTTGTATAAAAGTTTGTTTTATTTTTCTCAAAAATTTATCCGAAATATTAATTTATTTCAATCAATTTATAAATAAATAAATAAACATCGAAAGGGCGAAGGAATATTTCTTAAAAAGAATTGTTTTTTTTTGTTTTGTTTTTTCAAAGAGAATTCGTAAAAACCAGCAATGGAAATTCCTTATCGATGGCGAGGACTTCAGAAAAATAACAGTAGATACATTGTCGTTGATATTTATGCATAATGGGGTTGCACATAATACAAGCAAATTCGATATCATACATTTGTCGTATTCCTTCAGAACGTGTGCAATGATGATGGCCTTCCATATATTATTCTAAATAACATTTGATACCTTGTCCCTGATAAGCCATCCGTTCTCATAAACTCATTAAATAAGTATTTCACTGGTCCATCTGCAAATTCTTGCTTGAATACGTCCTTAAGGTTTAGGTTCTTCAATCTGTTTTTGCTCATAATGTGTCCTAGATTTCTCAAAAAATGCTGACGGAAAAATGAATAAGAATACACTTAATAAATAATTAGCGCGTCAAATCAAGCCAACAAGACAGTATCTATCTATCTAGCTAGCTAAGGTTGTTCTTTATCTATCTATCTATCTATCTATCTATCTATCTATCTAGTCAATTGCTGATACCGCTTAACGAGTGGACTGAGAGTTTCCTAGACGTTCCTTCTACAAAACTTTGGAGTCAGGATGCTGAAAGTAACATCTATCAGTTAAGCGCCAAAATACTATATATATATATATATATATATATATATATATATATATATATATATATGCACACACATATGAGGTGATAGAGAAATTGTCGTCGCAAAAATGAAAAGTAACATTGACATCACGTTTTAACAGATATATTTACAAAAATTACACAAAAAATGCTTCTAAACACTAAAGAGTAACTTTCTTTCACAAAATCACCATTAGTTTCAACCCCGGCCTCTTGTCGACTTTGGAATCTCCTGCAACACTTCTGCACAGTATATTGACTTAAGTTCTGAATGTTGCACTAATTCTTTCCTTCAGTTCAACTTTGACGTTACAATGACCTTTTGTAGCCTCTCGCTCAACTGTGTCCCCCCATATATATATATATATATATATATATATATATATATATATATATATATATATATATATATATATATTATTTTTATAAAAAAATTATAACATAAGTATGTTATAAAATAACTACAAAAATAGCCATTTTGTTTCAACACACTCTGTGTCTTATCAAGTGATGATGTTGAAAATAAAATAAATGGTTTTAAAAGTTTCAAATTAATTAACGATCCTACACTAGGGGGAAACATTATTACAAAATCTAGAATAACCAATCAAAAACCAAATATTGAAAGATTCAAAAGCTTGACAACGAAATCATGTTATAATAGCTATTCAGATCTTTAAAATACGTGTAATATTAAAAATAATTTATACTAACCAATAATTATAAAATTATATGATAAAATTTAATATTAAAATTAAAAACTGGCAATTTTAAAATTCAAATTTAATCACTATTAATTTTAAAAACTACAAAATTATTGAGAAAAGAAAAAATATATATGTTTATTCAAATCATTTCTTCATTGAAATTACGTTCGACAAGACGCTACAATATATCCGGTCATTTGACAATACATGTATATATATTTTTTTCTTTTCCCTTTCTTTTCCTTTTTTATTTTAAAGTGTGTGAATGTGGTCTTAAACTCACGCGCAAAACAACAAAAACTACGTAAGCACCATAATTGTTGGTTATTGGAATTCATTCCGTATATACCAATGATATACTTGGATATATATATATATATATATATATATATATATATATATATATATATATATATATATATATATATATACGGATTTATTTTGTCAAATATAAGTTTGGTCAGAAATATTACAGATTATGCATTCAAGATATGCAGTTTTTGCAACTACAGAGGTTAATATCAAAGAACAGAGTAATGATAATTATTAATGAGTAAGGTAAAATTGTTTTTTCAATGCGTAGTCCAAGTTTCATTCAGTCATCAGCAGAAAATATAATCTTTTGAGGAATGGATGAAATCTGTGTTTCAAATGCTAAATTAATTATTAAAAGTTGTTACTCCGTTAGGACAACGTAAAGTGTGCGGTTTTGCTGTGTGATATCAATTGTCTGATATACCACGAAAGGTTTCTCACAGCTGAAGTGGGCATTTGAGTTAACAGAAATTTGGTTCTATAAATAAGATGCTGAGAATATCATGGGCAAGGCATGAGTAAAACGCGGAAGTTTTAAGGAATATAGAATAATGGGTTTGTGTGAATGAATGGGAGAGATATATTTCTGCATAAGTGTTATATACTGTACCTATGAACATTAATGGTTATGAACCGATCCTCATAAATATGTTGGACACTACTGTAAGTGGGGCTAATGTGCTGTCTAAGAAGTTCACCACTAGCAGTGGTTTACCTACTTCACGTCGCTGGCGAGTATTGTATTTTGTTGATTTTTATCAAGATTACCATCTCATTCGGTTTTGGATATTCCGCTTTTACTAACAATTTCTACGTTAACGCACAATCTTTTCCTGGTCGCTACCCAGCTTTGCCGAAAGGGAAACAGCGGAATGCATGGATTAAAAAAACAATTTGATAATTTTTGCTGATTATATATATATATATATAGATAGATAGATATTTCATTTCCAACCTCCGTTTTGGTTATTCCTCATTCAGTAACCTTTTTTTAGGTTGCAACAATAAGAAATAAATATCTTTGTTTTTATAATTTTACCCAATCCGGCTCCTTACTAAAATAGTAATTTAACCAAGTTAGAAAAACTGTTGGATTACACTGCCAATCCCTGACACTTTTTCTCTTACAAATATCCTTACCTGTATTCACCTGATAAAAACTGTTTTCTGGTATACTGTGAAATAGCTTCCACTGAGTATATATCAATTACCTTGTGGGTAATTTTAATCTTACTTTTTCTATACATAAATTAAAGTAAATTTGTCGTGAGAGCGTATTAAAACCTTCAGCATTCCATTCACGTTATATGCACCTTATCAATAACTTAGTACGTGTTTCAATTTCTGTTAAGCACGAACAATGAAACTTAAACGAGAAAAGAATATTAAATCTCATAGACTCCAAACTAAAAGGTCCAAACTACAAAGACATAATCTAAAGTGCAATTCGGCTTCTTTGCAAAATCACACAGCCGCCTACTTTAGTTCGCAAACAATGACAATGCACTTAAACATACAGAAATCTTGGACTGCCAAATCATTTTGTAAGCACTGCGGAAACACGACAAATTAATCTGGCTTGCATTGCCAACACAACCCGGCCACTATTGATTGTGAAATCGTCTCCGGACAGAAATGGCCGGCCGTGCCCACGCAATACTTTAGCCGTTGGCCGTACTAAGAGCCTATTTTCTCGTCAGAAACGGTAAAGGTTATTTGTCTAAGTGTTTTTAATCCGCGAACTTTTTGCAGACAGTACTGCCTCGATTTTAAGCTTCTATCTTACACACAGCCTTAAGCAATTACTGCATTTATTTTTCTATCATTGTCCTTGCCATACTCCTTTCAACCCTTACACATTATATATATATATATATATATATATATATATATATATATATATATATATATATATGTATGTATGAATGAATATATGTATAGTTAGTATGAACAACCCAACTCATAATCGTCTGCAAAAAAGTTTGCCAATGATTACTCACGGTCATGGTACTAGTTTATATATATATATATATATATATATATATATATATATATGTGTGTGTGTGTGTGTGTGTGTGTGTGTGTGTGTGTGTGCGTCTGCGTCTGCGGGGTGAATACGTACAATACTTTGTAATTACCATTAGTCTGGGACATTTCTCTTGATCCACCGTTGAAATTTTCAATGAGTTCTCTCTTATATATATATATATAGACAGACAGAGAGAGAGAAAGACATATAGAGAAAGTGAGACAGAAAGAAACAGAGAGAGAAAGATAAAAACAGAAACAGACACATGAAGACATTTAAAAAGTTGTTACTTTTACATATATAATTACATATCAATACTAACGCGTCCGTATAGTTAATCAAATATAACCATCTGAATACATCACACATGTACAGATGTAGATATTTCCTGTTTAATACATTCGTTTTGGAGTCAGTTTGATTGTCACTGAGTAAACCACTACAGAAAGACTGTACCAGACTAAATAAACTTCGGCAATTTCCTGCAAGACTCTGTAGCACTATGCAAGGTTTTTGTAACAGAAAATTATTTATTTATTTCATTCATGTTATTGCTCATTCGAGAAGTCCCTTTCAGGAACTAAACCATCCAACGTTCTTAGGTATGTATGCATTTTATTGATATATTGACTGTAACTGACAATGGAATCTTTCCATCTAATGTAAAGCGTTTGGTCCGAAACCAAGATAAGTTAATTAAAAGACGAAACCTTATTGCTTTGTATGTTACATTTAACAATACCTGCATAAAAGAACATGTAAATTCACTTTATTATCTCTCTCTTTTTCTCTGGCTCCCTCTCTCTCCTTATGTCTGTGTGTATGTATGCATATATATATATATATATATATATATATATATATATATATATATATATATATATATATAATAACTTATTCGAGGATATCCGTGTCTATTATGTCAATCTAGCCAATCCCTATTGCAGGGGCCTGCTCAGGCACATTTGTCTTTGTTGAACACACACAGAGACCACCTGTGGTTTATACTGCAACTATGCTGAGCTTACCTTAGGCAGAGAGCATGTTACCTAGCGTGAACAGCAATTTGAACAAGACCAGCACACTCAAACACTCGTTTACCTTATTTCACTCACAAGGCTTCTATGGTTTTGCACGCTTGGATCGTTCCTCCTCACAAATCAACCGTGTGTCGATTAGAACTCGGGTCTCATGGTCAGAAAGCGTACGTTCTAACGACGCGCCCACGTTGGATTTTCAAAATATGTTTTCCGAACACCATTCGAATATGTGATGGCCATAATATTTTATTTTCGTCTCGTTTTTAAGACGCCGTAATCTTCGACATCATGGAGGGACACGGTAAATCGAAGAAAAAAAGTTGATCTACGTCTACACGTACACACGCACATGCACACACACACACACACACACACGCACAAACACACACACAGGCACACAGAGTTTTTCACTCTTTTTTTCTAACTCTCTATCATTTTATTTCTCCTTCTCCAACGAGAAATCGTTGTTTTTCTAACTTGTCTACACTTTCGTTTGAATAGCTGGGTTACCATAATTAATTCCAAGATCAACTTAAAAGAAGAAGTTGGAGGGGGAGTGGAGGAGAAGAATGAGGAAGAAACGAAGAAGGAGGAGGAAGTGAAGAAGAAGACGAAGAAGAAGAAGGAGGTGGAGGAAGTGGAGGAGGAGAGTGAGGAAGAAACGAAGAAGGAGGAGGAAGTGAAGAAGGAGAAGAAGAAGTTGAAGGAAATGTAGGAGGAGAGTGAGGAACAAACGAAGAAGGAGGAGGAGAAGAAGAAGAAGAAGAAGAAGAAGAAGAAGAAGAAGAAGAAGAAGAAGGTGGAGGAAGTGGAGGAGGAGAATGAGGAAGAAACGAAGAAGGAGGAGAAATTGAAGAAGAAGAAGAAGGAGGAGGCGGAGGAAGTGGAGGAGGAGAGTGAGGAAGAAACGAAGAAGGAGGAGGAAGTGAAGAAGGAGAAGAAGAAGAAGGAAATGTAGAGGAGAGAGGAGGAACAAACGAAGAAGGAGGTGGGAAGAAGAAGAAGAAGAAGAAGAAGAAGAAGAAGAAGAAGGTGGAGGAAGTGGAGGAGGAGAATGAGGAAGAAACGAAGAAGAAGGAGGAAGTGAAGAAGAAGAAGAAGAAGAAGAAGAAGAAAGTGGAGGAAGGAGAAGAGGACGAGGAGAAATATGAAGAGGATGTGACGAAGAAGAAGGAAGAAGGGAAGAAGAAGCAGGAGGAAGAAGAAGAAGATGGAACACGTCAAATGCAAGAAGAATGATGCGTACTTTCAAAATTTCTCTCTCTCTTTCTTTCTCTCTCTCTTACACACACACACACACACACACATGCGCGCACACGCACACATTTTGGAGGGTACTTTTCCAGACTCGGAATGATTTTGTCTTTTTTGGAAGTTTTTCATCTGCGATTTAAAGATTCAGTCTGTACTTTTACAAGAATCGGTTAATTTTTACACAATGTCTTTGGGGACAGCCTGAATCCGTTACTTTTCCGACTAGCTCTTGGCTAAATAACTGAGTTCCCTGTCTTTGGATGTCAACTATTCAAAGAAAATGGGGATTTGATGTAAGGGACGAGTAAGTAAGTAAGTATGGCGAAAAAATACCTAACGTCTATCGACTGTGGCCCCACGAGATTTATTTGGTGATAGCTATGTCATTGGAATTTCAGCCAGCGTGAATGACCATTTCAAGGCCGTATTCTTCAAGCTGGATTCCCCGGTGGAACTTCTCTCCGATAATGATACTGCATTCTACAGTAAAATATTTAAGGACATTTCGAGTATGGTAGAGAGATGCCATCAGGACATCAAATGAATTCCATCCAAGAAGTGGTTTTTAATAATGGAGGTTGATTTTTGGTTTAACGCCATTTCAAAAGACGAAGAGTCACCCTTAAATGTGATCACCAATATGATGCACCATTATCAAGTCCGGTTGAAGGAGATTGAGGTAGCAACACCGCCTGGCAAGCAGCTTAGAATTTTGAAAGACTGTGCGTGGATAACACACTTATCGACGGAATACTGCCACACGTGAAGGATTTTCGCAATGCTTCCTCAGGTATGGAAAAGTTATTCAAAATTAATGGCGCATCCGGTTTGTCCTCAGAAACAGACAATTCAGAGCCTGATAACTCCTCGCGAGACAACTCGTCTGGTGAAGAGACAGTGATCGTCCGATATGACTCAAGAGGCTCACTCCTGTTTGTCAGATGTCAGATCAGGGAATAAGGAGAGAGTGTCGTTACGAAGGCGAAAACCAACACTTATCTCTAAAAAGAAATAGCGTTCTCTACTGGTTGTCGCCATTTTTTTTTCTGTTATCTGTCGAACTTTTTATTCTTTTGTTCTTGTAATGACGGTGACAGAATCCCGAAGGCCTTGTAGTTCTTTGCTTGCAACAGAAGACAAAGAAGTATGTGAGTTTGCTGTGTTATGCTGATCTTCTACATTTCCAAAATTATAGGGATACACACCCACATAAGCAAGCAACATACACACACTATTTCTTTCATTCTCTCTCACACACACACACACACACACACACACACACACACACACACACACACACACATATATATATATATATATATATATATATATATATATATATATATATATATATATATATATGTAAAAAATATGACAAACTGTAAAAGTTTATTTGTGAAGCGTTTCATCCGTAAAAGATTTCATAGGACTGGGCATTGTGGACATTGCCACATCTACACATGCGCACGAAACAAGTGACTCAGATATATATATATATATATATATATATATATATATATATATATATATAATCTTGCCCATTATTTGGGAATTAAATGCTGCAGATTTCAACGTGATAAAAATTACGGTAAATATTATTATAAAACTTGTTGTACACTATGGACAAATACATAAAGAACCGATGTAGGCAAAAATAATAGGCAAAAACGAAAGACGTCCAAAATTAAAGAAATGAAATGTCAATATAATTGTATATAGCAATGTTATTGAATTAGGTTGTTACAGAATAATAATAAGCAACGTACTGTTCGCGACGTTTAATTAAATTGACATGAGACGACAATGAATCTTTACAAATTAATCACCTTATTTAAGCGTTATATTTTCCTATTCTTGCTGCTGCTTCTGTCATGTAACTTACTATCGTAGGCTTCCTTGGCGTAACCTTATCGCCGAAGATCTTGCAAGTATTCTAAATTGGATGGAGATCTGAAATTTGCGAGACCCATGGCATTAACATGAGGTTTTCACCTTTTAGGGATCATTTTACCGATTATCTCCTAAAGGTTTAATCAGTCATTTTTGTCTGTTCCTTACCACGAACTCCAATATTGTGCGCATAATGTGCAATGAATGAGCGTAGCCGAAAATGGTACTACAATTCAATGGAGGTTAATTTATAATGGGGTGAATATCATGAGATCTAGGACGGGCTCAAAAGACACTTGCACACTACTGAAACTGGGAAATAATGAGCTTTCAAGCGATGGGCATATTCAAAAAAAAATGCACTATCATCCTCATCATTTATATCTATCTATCGATATATATATATATATATATATATATATATATATATATATATATATATATATACATATGTATATATATATATATAGATAGAGAGAGAGAGATATATATATATAGAGAGAATGAATATTAAAATAAACTATCTATAAACTCGACCATGTCTCTCACACAACTACTCGCTACCCTCTCTGTTAAATTACATAAGCGTAATACTACCCGTCAAAAGTGTGAATTTTCATTTCATCTTTCGTTTCATTTTTTGGAAGTGTTATCTGATGATCCAACGTTCCTTAAAAGGGCTCTGGTGAAATAAATTATTATAATGGAACCTTAGAGTGGTCTGTTTTTCTTTAAATTATTACCTACGGATTAAATTATTACTTACGGATTACCTAGTTTTTCCTAACTATATATATATATATATATATATATATATATATATAGATAGATAGATAGATAGATAGATAGATTTCTCAGAATTAACCTGTTGAAAAAACAATATGTATTAAAGTAAAAGACATAGGGAATCTGTTGTTTGGCCTACGCGGTCCGTCCAATGTCAAGTTTCTGAAGGTAAAATACGAAATGAATTATTGAAACACAGGTTATTTATACTGAAAAATACAGAATTGTGGCACAAGGCCTAAATGGGGAGGGGGAGGTCTTCATTAGCTATCCTAGTTCTAGTTAATCCATTCATTCATAACAATTTTCTCACTCACCACAAGGAATCATCCATTACCTCTCAATCCTATATAAACCAGATACGGATTGAGTAAACAGACCCAACTTATACAACAAATATATGAAGAAATCAAAAGAAAACTGTTGAAATCTACAACACAACAATAAAACAATATTTCTACGCATGAAAATATTCTCTTCAAAAAAAAATGTTTCATACATAAAGTAATTTTACAGCTGACCGTATGAATATACAATAGCCTTTCTAAATTCTTATACTTGCTAACGACATTTTGTTTCTAGTTTATAGAGGCTTTGTTTTAATAAACTGATTTCTTTTTTTTTCACCTTGAAAATTTTCCCATTGGACGAAACGATGCAGCTAAAACAACGGTTTCCCCCATATTTTTTCCTTACATATATATATATATATATATATATATATATATATATATATATATATATGTGTGTGTGTGTGTGTGTGTGTGTGTGTGTGTGTGTGTGTGTGTGTGTGTGTGAGTGTGTGAGAAAAGGCAACAAAAGCCAACCAACATCGCCACTCGGGGTTCCATCGTAAGGTACCCCTCAGGCAAGTGGAAAGATGTACAAGACAAAGATAACCTCTCCAATATTCCAATATACCAGAACAACGGAAGTGAGAGGTTAAAAGTATGAGGATGGGTGGTGGAAAATGGAGAAAAGAAAAAAAGGGATATATATATATCTTTAGTATTTTTGTTATTATTTTTAAAAAAACAGTGCTCGATACAATAGTAGAGCCTAAATATAATTATTTATTTAAAAATATGATTCCATCACTACATAAGAGTTCTCATGTTTCAAAACAATAGCCGAAAACTTCAATATAATTATTTGAATTAAATTGAATTAAAGTACCAAGCTCTGTTACATCTTCAGGCGAAAGTTTTTTTGGAATAACTAATTCTTGAAATTTAGGCAATTTTATAAGCATATTCATTATTAAAATTAAAATTACTATGGTAAGGGCTAGAGCAATTATTTAAAAAAGGCGGCGTAAGGGTTAATAATTTGTATCAATATCTCAGTTACATTCAAAAAGGTCAAGTCAGGGTAAGGTTGGGATGTCTAAATTTAAAGCGGAAGATGACATCGTCTAGTCTGGTTAAGTGTCTATGGAGATTTATTCATATTTTATTTCATTTTTTTCCTGAAAGGGTTTTGTTTATATAAAAAACCTGTCATAATTGGCTAACATTTGTCTTTTTTGACGACGTCATAAAAGTTTTTATTATTATTATTATTATTATTATTGGATAGGGCTTTTAAACTTTTTATTTAGACTATGGAGTTTAAAATTTGTATTTATTATTTAATTGTTTGTTTGTTTTCTATGCTAATTATTCAATGCGAAAATTTGATGATGTCGGCAAAAAACCGTTAACTCATGTCTAATGTTTAATAAATTTACATTATTTAGAAACTTGATAATGTGTAGTTTTAAATGTAGGCATAAAGGGCATGGGTCATCCCAAGTTTTACAAGTTCTTGTTTTGTTTATAATTTTCCATTATACTTTTGGTGTTTTATTCATTTCCTTCAAATGCCAAAAATATTTAGATATAGATGCCTGATGTCTTTTCTTAATATTGTTGAAGGAGCATTTATGTTCACGGTTTTTGATGTGTCTAGAGATTTCTCTTGCTGAAACGAGTAAATTACTGAGACTGGGCTCAGTGAGACCTGGAAAGTTGTTGAGGGGATGGCCTTTGCCATCTAACTTTGTTTTTGAGACAAAAACCGCGGCTAAATCTTTGACTTGTCTGTTGAGGTGAATATAACCTCGGGCCATTTATAATAGTAGGCACACACCCCTTGCCTCTGTTCATAATTTGGTTGGGGATCGTCACTAATTCGCGAGATCCAATTTAGGAAGTGGGTGCCCTTTGTCATCTAATGCTGCGTTTTAGCTAAATATCGAGGCGAAGAGCTTTGCCTTGACTGTCGAGGATGATATGACCTCGCGTTCATTTATAATAGTAGAGACAGCAGGTAAATATCGAGGCGAAAGGCTTTGCATTGTCTGTCAAGGATTATATGACCTCGGATTCATTTATAATAGTGGACACAGCAGCTAAATATCGAGGCGAGGAGCTTTGCTTTGTCTGTCGAGGATGATATGACCATGGGTTCATTAAGTGGACACAGCCGCTTTAACTTTGTTCATAATTTGGTTAGTGATCTTCGAGAATTCGAGGGATCCATTTTGTTTATTTTCAAACTTGACGTGGGCAGATCCCGTGTAATTGCACTTTACCTTTTCCTGGGCTCTCTTACAGCGATTAAGGGCCGTTCTGAAAGAGATAATGTTTAGATTACACTGCTCTTTGCGATAGATATTGAAGAAGTGTTTCCCGGTGAACTATGGCTGAAGCTCATGTAGGTGGTGAACCACGGCTGATTTTTTATGTGTTCCTTCTTGTCATCTTATAAGGCAGATTAAACAAGAGTTTTTTTTTTCCTTTCTTCCGTCGGATTTGGGTTATGATAGGTGTAAATGTAGCACAGAAGGCACTCCCGAAAAAGATATTTCGTTAAAGATCATCTTGACAATTTGTCGTATAATCATTGGCTGATATGAAGTAATATTTGATTGGCTGATATGAAGTAATATTTGATTGGCTGATATGAAGTAATATTTGATTGGCTGATATGAAATAATATTTGATTGGCTGATATGAAGTAATATTTGATTGGCTGATATGAAATAATATTTGATTGGCTGATATGAAGTAATATTTGATTGGCTGATATGAAGTAATATTTGATTATTCTGAGAGGTTGTTTTGGGATTTGAATATACACTTGAATATAATGTCAGTTTCTTTTTCTTTCTTTTTTTTCGTACGGAAACGGTTACTAAACAAGTTTTCAGATATTTAATGTTGGGTTGCAGAATTAATTTCAACTTCACCCAAACGCGACTCGAATGACTCCGAAATTTCATTGTCGATAACTTCAAAATAGTAGAATTAATCAACATTTCTTTGTTATTCTCGAATTAAGCATGTAAATTTACACTGAAATGGAACTATTCAAGAAATTTTTATTAGAAACTGGGGCTCGGGGCTTGAACTGCAAATTACACTTTTGAGGTTCCTTACTCAAATTAGTTCTGCCACCCTTAATGTTACTCCCAAGAAGTGCACTTCTTTTACTTTATTTTAATGTTAAGATCTTATAAAAGTTTTATCTGCATTTATCTGTTTTTATTTTAATGCAAATCCGTAGCATTTTATGCCCGTCCTGTCCGTACCATAACAAGTCGATTTTATTCATAAAATATATTCATGTATATACAATATATATATATATATATATATATATATATATATATATATATATATATATATATATATATATTTCCGTGTTCATAGATATCTTTCGGTCATAGATTCTCATAGTTATGAAAAAATAATTATTTTGTTCGCTCATTTAGCGTTGATGTCTTGCCGAAATATTTGATTGTTGTAATTGGGCTGTTGGGAATTTCGTGCATTCTGTTTCAATTGAGTTGTTTTGGTCTAATATAGATTTAGTGTTAAATGAATGGAAAAATTTAACGTAAAGTAATTATGTATGTTTTCATATTACGGAAGACGTCAACTATTAATCGCGTTATTCTGTTGATTCAGACCAACCTGTGTACTCACTACAAGTTGATTCATGTATTCTTTCTAAATGACCATATTCTTGGTCTTCTAGCGTTAGAAATGATCTTTTTTCTTGGTCACCTAGCGTTATGAATGATCTTTTTATTGGTTTTCTACTGTTATGAATAACACTTTTTCTTTTCTAGAGGTTTGAATGACATCTCGGATTTATTAGCGTTATGTATGATCGTTTTCTTGGTCTTCTAATATATTGAATCAGATTTTATCTGGTCAACTGGCTTTAGGAATGACCGTTTCATTGGTCTAGCGTTATGACTGACATTTTTTCTAGGTTTTCTAGCACTTTGAATGACGTTTTTCTTAGACTTCTAGCTTTATATATGACCTTTTTTTCGATCTTGTACCATTATGAACGACACTTTTTCGTGGATTTTTAGCGTTATGAATGACGCATTGTTTGGTCTTCTGGCGTTATGAATGACGCATTGGTTCGTCTTCTGGCGTTATGAATGACGCATTGGTTCGTCTTCTGGCGTTATGAATGACGCATTCGTTCGTCTTCTGGCGTTATGAATGACGCATTGGTTGGTCTTCTGGCGTCATGAATGACGCATTGGTTGGTCTTCTAGCGTCATGAATGACGCATTGGTTGGTCTTCTGGCGTTATAAATGACGCATTGGTTGGTCTTCTGGTGTTATAAATGACGCATTGGTTGGTCTTCTGGCGTCATGAATGACGCATTGGTTGGTCTTATGGCGTTATGAATGACGCATTGGTTGGTCTTCTGGCGTTATGAACGATATTGATATTGCTTTTCTAGCGTTATGAATGAGGATTTAACTGGTCTTCTAGCGTCATGCATGACCTTTTTCTCGGTCTTCTAGCGTTATGAATGACGTATTTCTTGGTCTTCACATGATATAAATGACCTTTTTCTAGCGGTATGAATGACATTTATCTTGGCCAGGTAGCGTTATATATGAACATTTTCTTGGTCTTATAGCGGGTTTAATGAAGTTTTATCTAGCCTTCTGACGTTATGAAAGACCTTTTTCTTTGTCTTCTAGCATTATGAATTATGTTTATCCAGATATTTTAGCGTTATAAATGACATTTGTCTTGGTCTTACATGAAATGGGAAAGTTATGAATCCAGTTATTCGTCCACCCCAACGATGGGTAACTAACTGGGTGGCAACCTGTCTAAAAGAAAAACAACTCTGAATTCAAAACCCGTGCAGGGTCTTTTGATTAAGCTGTGGCACGCTGTGTATCAGTTATCCGTATTCGTTTCTTCAAAAAAAAAAGATTTCGCTTATATAATCAAATCTAAGCAGGTAGTCTAACATTTGTTTCTAAACCTTGAACTGTTGGACCCACATACGTCGAATAAAACGACTGGAGATTCCTCCATGCGTATATATTCATTTCATTATTGACTGTGTTCGTCATGAATTTCTCATTGAAGTAGGATTCATTTCCGGAACCTGACTAAAAACTAATCTGTAAAATTTATTCTTTAAGATAAGCACAATATGACCTTGTGCTAAGATAAGATAAAGTTAGTAATTACCATTATCCTACATGATATTTATCTTTATTTTTCTCTGTCTCTCACTATTCAGAGCTTAATATATATATATATATCATGCATGAAACAGCCTGTCGCCTCTGAGTACTGACTTCAGTGTTCACTTATATATATATATATATATATATATATATATAGGCCAGACGATTGCCTCCAGCATGAAACTGCCTGTTGCCTCTGAGAGTTGACTTCAATGTTCATATTTATATTTATATTTACATACTCTCCATCTCTATTTGATATTGAGCACTTTATCCCATAAATATAGCACACCTTAAAAATATATATATATATATATATATATATATATATATATATATATATATATATATATCGCAGTTTGTTCATATCTAGTTTCAATGTCATGTTAATAATATTTAATTTTGTATGACAATATTTTCCTATCAGTTTGTTATTTGCCGCACATATGAAAATTAATGGATATGTTCCAATCATCATACAATGGGCATTGTGCAAGTGTGGGTAATATGGTGTCAAAGTAGTTCACATCTAGCAGTGGTTTACCTGCTTCACGTCGCTGGCGAGTATTGTATTTTGTTGATTTTTATCAAGATTACCATCTCATTCGGTTTTGATTATTCCGCTTTTACTAATCTTTTCTAGGTTAACACACAATTTTTCCTGGTCGCTATTCAGCTTTGCCGAAAGGGAAACAGGATTTTCTTTCAGAAATACCCTCCCCCTCTCTTGAAGCTCGACGATTCTAAAACACTGTGTCCAAGAACATGCAAATAGTATTTCAATTTATCTTGATGCCATTACCAAATTTGAAGAGACATCTGATTCTACTGCGTATTTGATTGACGGCTGATATTTCACCATAAATCCTGTTTCCTTCTAAGCCTTGTTGGTTAAGTATTACAATGGACGCCCATTCTCAAATACGCAATGCAATGATGAAAAAAACAGCGGACTGCATTTACTATAAAGCAATTTCTAATTTTTGCTGCCATTATGAAATTTCAGGAATTAATAATAATTCAATAATTTTCACTATAATGATTAATTTTATATATACTGGGTGTCCATAAGGTCCGTGTACACTTTAAAAAAATATTAACTTTATTTCTATTTGCGATAGAAATAATTTGTAAAAAGGATTAGAAAGAATTAAATCTATATTATTTAAGGTTTTATTGACATCTTATTTAAGTTTCCACATATCCTTCATCATTAGCAATACAAAGGGTAATAAGATTTAGCAGTTCACGGAAAATATTTGCCAACTGATTTACATTAATGCCTGAAATCACATTAGTTATTTTACCTATACTTAAAACTAGGTATATTAAACTTTATAACATTTTTTACAGATTATTTCTATCTAAATGTGTGTATCTATATATTAAGGAAATTGTAAGAAAAAATGAAAAATAATTTATTTGTAACGCCTTTTATCTCTTAGGAGTACAACAGATTAGGTTGGCTGACTTCGTTGTGACTACACATGCGCATGAATGTAAGATGTTGATAGCGTAATTCATCTATAATCTTTTTTTCTTTTTCTTTCTGTCATCTTTTTTTTTAAATATCCCACACTGTAAAAACAGAAATTCTGCCAAGAATAATGAAACGTTATAAGAAACTGGATGTAAATTTACGGTGGCTAAACTATTGATTAAAGCACTTTCTAGACATTTTCGGCTTAGTGAATTATTTTCACTTTTAAGTAGAGTTGAATTTTTATGTCAAAATTGTGGTCTGTTTCGTTACGGTAAACAACGAAGGCATTTTTGAGTATTTTTTTTTTGTAATTAAAATAATGTTTTTGTGTTCATTTATTCTTTTGCTTAAATATCTTGAGGTTTCTCCAATATATTGTTTCTGTCAGTCCTTGTGGTTGATAGAGTAAATTCTTCCTTCAGGTTTTGGCGTCTTGTTTTGTTTTGTATTAAGTGTTTTATTATTTTAGAAGTAGTTCTGACAAATTTGAATTTAAATTCTTTTCAGTTGTAACAGTTAATGTGTAGAATAATATATTTTTTTGGATTCGTTGGGTTTTTCAGGAATGACAGCTTTTCCATTTTTAAATATTTTATGAGCCTTTAGTTTCGCATTAAATTTGAAAGGGTTAGGGTATTAAAGGGTTTGAAAGAATTTTTAATATATTTCTCCTCTTGTAGATATTCAGGGCTTCAAATTCTGAGTGCTCTTAAATAGAATCCGATGATTATTGGAGATTTTATTTCATTTTAAATACTGTTCTTGATATATACATACATATATCATTATCTCTTACAAACACACACACACACACACACACACACACACACACACACACACACACACACACACACACACACACACACACATATATATATATATATATATATGATCATATAAAATTTATATAAGTGTTAAGGCTTGAAAGACTTTATTTTTCATCTGACACAATTCATATTCATATTGCTTTAAACGTTACATAATAAGTAGCGTGTTTTCTATACACAAACACACGTAGCCAATATATATAACGTTTAAATTTTTATACATATATGTGTGAGTGTGTGTGTGTGTCTGCGTATACATACATACATAGATAGACACACACACACATATATATATATATATATATATATATATATATATATATATACTTTATACTGGATTACTGCAGTACAAATTCTTAGCATTTCTTGTAAATGTTTCAATGTTTGATAATTGATACCATTCCTTTTTTTTAATCACTCTAAAAGCTGTTTTTCTTCCTTTTTTTTCTTTGCTCCTTTGTCATGCCCATACCTTACTAATTCTGGTGGTGGCTCAAACATTAGTACTGTAGTGTATATATTATATATATATATATATATATATATATATATATATATATATATATATATATTAAGAAATGGACAAGGTCCGACAATTTATTTATTAAAGACATTTTTATGTTTAACGTTGTTATTTATAGATACAAGTATGAAGAAATTTTGAAAAAACAAACAAAAATCCTTAAATGTAGTTAAATGAAAGAAATGTCGACGTCTGACGTTTCGGTTTATTAAACCTTTTTCAAGACAATATTCATCAAAATACAATTCAGTTCAATATGACAAAAATACGATGGACATAAAAACACAAGTCTTATTCAGAACAGATAACTGAAAATTTTTAAAATGATCAGCCTTCCGTCTAACATGGTCACGCTGTCGTCACATGGGCGACGCTTTCATAACGTATTCCTAAAAGTTTGTGATTATTTTGAAATGAAAAAAAAAAAAAATGAAAAGAATTCTATTAGGTTCTAAAATTCTTATGTGTATGCTTGTCGAGCATCAATCTCGCTAAAAAGGGAAATATTAAAGAAACCAGGTCTAGTATTCACCGTGCGTGAGATGGATATTATACCTGCTTCATAAATCCTCCTGAGATTTTTATTATGAAAATATTTTAATACTTTCACGGAATCGAAATCGAAATTATGATCTGCTTTAGTTGTGTGTACAACTAAAGCATTGTTAAAATTACCGAGACGAATATCTCGTTTATGTTCGAAAACACGAGATTTTAAGGACCTACCTGTTTCACCCACATATTTTAGGTCACAATTTTTGCATGATATTTGATAGATGCAAGCATCGGATGTAATATGTTGTCTGCTGGTGCTATTTAATAAACTACGGATAGTCCTAGTAGGTAATATAGTAGTTCTAATTTTTAATGCATTTAGATTATGAGAGATACGTTCCTGTAAATTTACCGGCCTGTAAATGTTATTTAATACTGTTTATTATAAACAGAGCATTTGCTTAAATACTTGTATCTATAAATAACAACGTTAAACATAAAAATGTCTTTAATAAATATATATATGTAATGTATTAGACATCTGACAACATTCATATTTCTCTCACTTAAACCTCTTCCACTCACCTCTGAAAAACTTCTGTCTCTTAAGGTTTAATCTCCCAACTTCTCTCGTCTGTTACCCCTCTCTTTAGCTCTAACATTCGTCCCACACTCTCATACTTACACTCTCTCTAATTTCTATTTCCGGGGTTGTTTTTTTCTGTTTTCATTTTGAATTTGTAGGTCTGATGAATTGGATCGTATTTACGATTCCAATGGAATAAATTATGACCATGGAATATTAGTGTTTAAGCTTTTTTATTATATATATATATATATATATATATTGTTAAATTTCTCAGAGAATTTTGAAGATAAAACAATTTGGATAAAAAAAACAACTGGAAAATATATTTCTTCGTCATAGCCGATGCGTTTCGTCAATCCGACTTTATCAAGGCAAGTTTAAAATTAAATGTTTTTAGCTACATTAAATTCAAAATATTTAAAGGGAAATCTCCTGTATAAACCTAGTTTTTCATATTGTTAACTTTTCTTTACTAAGAATTTGTTTTAGTTTCTGAGAAATTTAACAATATGTCGACATGGAAAACTAAAACAAATCCTTAATAAAAAGAAAAGTTACAAATATCCGGAAGGAAGCTTACAAAGAAACATTCACTTTTTAATATTTTGAATTTAATGGAACAAAAAGAATTTCGCTTTTACGCTTGCCTTGATAAAGTAGGATTGACGAAACATATTTTCCAATTGTCTTTTTTCTTTCTTTTTTTTATATTTCACCCCAAGCAAGGCGGGATGCCTCTAGCACGCAAGTGGTTACAGAATGTGGGAGCGAGAATAAAGAGGTGTGATAGAGGAAAGGATGAAGAGAAGGACAAGGAATCAAGGCAACTGTCGATTGACATTACATTTGAATAGTTGGAGATTATAGCTATCAGGGAAACATGTAATAGGAAGGGAATTCCACAGAGGGGAGGTGCGAGTCATGAAGCTATTGGAGTAGAAGAGACGGTTACATTTAACCGATTCGACAGTGAAAGGGTGGGACCGAGATGCCACCTTGAAGTATTTTTTTTTTAATTCTTGCAGACTGGGAACTAGCGAAAGCAGCTCGTTTGAGCTGTTACCGTGAAAGTATTTGTAGAAAAGACAGAGGGAGGCGACGTGAGAGAGAGAGATGACAGTTCAAGGCTAATCACATTGCATATGCGTGTCTTGATTTTGTCGCGGACCTAGAGATGAACAGCGGGCCACCAGACTATATACGGCAGCATTATTTCCTGCAAGGGCGAATGGTCGATTTATATATTTAAAGAATGGATTCGCCCGAGAAAAAACTTTATGACACGACATAGGGAAGCATGTTTACTTACGGTCAATGGAGCTATTGATTCAATGTATTTGTTCCATCTCAGGTCAGCGGACAATGTGAGACCAAGCAGTCGTAAAAAAGCATCAAACATTCTAATGGGAGGCAGGGGTGTTTTCCTATGGTGAGTAATAGAGAGTAGTTTCGTTTTTGAGGCATTAAATTAACTAGCCAGTTACTACCCCAATCTACAAGCGATTGGAGGTCCTTTTCTAAACTAACAGTCAGGGTTTTTTTTTTATTTTTTTTTTTTTGTCAGCGATACCACATTTGCTTTTGAGCCAGGAGTAAATAGAAGTGTCGTCAGCATAGATACCTACTTGAGAACCGATGACATTGGGAAGGTCATTAATTAAGATAAGTAATAGAGTAGGACCCAGGATAGAGCCTTAGAGAACACCTGAGTTCGTGGGAAGGGAACATGAGGAGAATCCGTTAAGGACGACCTTCATTACACGGTTTGACAGGAATGATCATATGAAGTCAAATAGTCAACCTGAAATTCCGTATCCCTGAAGCTTAGGAAGGAGAACGGCATGCCAAACCCTATCAAATGTGTTACAGATATCTAGAGCCACGGCAGGAGCTTCACCGTTATTGTGAAGTGCTTGGTATACAATTTTAGCTATGGCCGTGATCATATCAGCTGTAGAACGGGAAAAGCGGAAACCATATTGCTTATCAGAGAGCAGATCATGGGATATAAAGTGATTAACCACTTCGGCTTTGATTAAAGCTTCAAAGACTTTGTCGAAGAGTGGTGGTTGATATATGACGGTAGGGTCAGAAGGGTCTCCAGAGTTCTTAAAGTCAGGTATAATAGATGAGGACTTCCAAAAGGCTTGAAAGCAAGATTCATTGAGGCAGTAGATATACTATTTGGAGAGGGCAGGCGCCATTTCAAGAGCACATTCAGGACAATGACTGGTATCTCGTCGTCACCACCCGCGTTATATGAGTCTAATTTAGAGAGGATGCCCAATACTAACGTTGGGATTATGCACAACTCAGTTCTAGGTGGGAAATAAGGTATGGGTACACCGGATGAGTCTAGCGTTGAGTTGGATGAGAATTTCCGAGCAAAACACTCAGCCTTATCAACTAAGGAGGTCCAGACTTCAAATTGGTTGAACAAAGAAGGTATTGTGGTTGTTAAGTACGCTCTTGCAGAGACGCCAATAATCCTTGGAGCCGAATTTGCGAGATGCAATACGTTCTTTCATTTTATCAGAAAGTGATTTTGTTTCATTGAGGACAATATTGCACTCGTTACAGGATGAGACAAAGAGAAGCCTGTTGCAATCTGACGTGTGACTACGACATATCTGGAAGAAGTGATTCCTATGGGCCATGGTACCTGAACAAGCGACAGCGAAGAACGGGGATGAGCACGATTTAACCTTATATTTCTTTGCGGGATGATTGCCTTGATTCCAGATTTTATCCAGGTGGTGACCTCGGAAGCGTATTATTGAACGGTATATATATGAAGAAATATAGTTTTAAGCTGTGGTATATTCATGGGATAAAGTGCTCAATATCAGAGATAGAGCGACCAGACGATTGCGTCTCGTATGAAGCCGACTGTCCCCTCTCAATGTTTACTTTATATATATATATATATATATATATATATATATATATATATATATATATATATAGTTTATGCAAAACTATGTAATCCGTATGGGTAGACCCAAGGAGGATGATATCCGGAGAGCTCAATGCAAATTCAGTGGAAATATGTTTGAATAAAAAACAGACCATTTTAAGGTTCCATGTAATAAATTATTTCACCACAGCCCTTTCTCTGGATCATCAGACTTTACTTCCAAAGGTTGAAATGAAAAATGAAAAGAAAAATTACACATTTTTGACGGGCCGTATTAAGCATATGTAAATTAACGAAGTGAGGAAGTATGGGGAGGGAAGGCGAAGTGAGGAATTGAGGGGGAGAGAAGACATGAGTGAGTTAGATGTACCATTTCAATTCTTTATCCCTATATATATATATATATATATATATATATATATATATATATATATATATATATATATATATATATATATATATATTGATAATAAATGGATATATACACTTATTATATAAAAGTAATGATAAAGATATTTTTACAGTTAATAAAATTACTATCAAACACTGACGAAAACTGCAGGTGAAGCTGGAAATTTAGAGACATCGGCAAATGTCTGCTGCCACACGCTAAATAAATAAAAGAAAAATATACAACGTATATATTTGTCATCACAAAAGACGAAGCAAACTTTGTTGTCCTGTTCAGGGTCCGACCAGTTTTGTAGATCCTGTGTGTTTTCATGTTACTGCTCCGAACCGAGCGGCTTCTCTTATTATTCTAACGCACTCCGTAAGCTAAGTCATTCCCATAGTAGTATTGATCAACGTTTTTCAAAGATTTTTGCAAGCCAGTCTCATTTCTAGTTCCAACCATGCCAGAGTTGACCATTTCTTTCTGTCAATTTTTTCTTTGCTTTCTTTTTAACTTATTCTCTTTTGACAATTTTGTCTTCGTGGCACTCATTAACTTCAGAATATCATGTTTCATCGCTTCATTATTGATCTGCAATCGAAATAATTAACCAGACTGGTGATAATTACAAGATGATTAATTATCTTATTTATTGAAGTATATATATATTTATAATGGGTATCTATCTATCTATCTATCTATCTATCTATCTATCTATCTATCTATATATATATATATATATACACACACATATATATATATATATATTTACACACACATATATATATATATATATATATATATATATATATATATATATATATATATATCAATCCAATGAGAAGGCAAAATGATATATAAATTCTAACGTTCACGGCATTAATTCAAAAGAGTGCTCGATACCGATAGTAGAGCAATAATTATTTATTTTTGGTTCCCGCCAGTCGAGGTGAAATTGAAATGCAATGAAAGGAATTTGCGTCTTTATAGTGAGTAAGCTGTTTTTGTCGATATGATAAAATTATATATATATATATATATATATATATATATATATATATGAAGAAATATAGGTTTAAGATGTGCTATATATATGGGATAAAGTGCTCAATATCAGAGATAGAGCGTATGTAAATATAACATTGAACATTGAAGTCGACACTCTGAGGCGACAGGTTGTTTCATGCTGGACGCAATCGTCCTGACGCTTGCGTCCAGCATGAAACAGCCTGTCGCTTCAGTCATCGACAGACAGAGTGTTTCGTTGTATCACAGCTCATCATTGTGATAGATATACTAGCGCTTCAGTCCGGGGCCGAAATCCGACCGATTTGGTATCAGTAGGAAATTCTAACCCAGCGACCATATATGACGTATGTTATTTTTAACGCTTCTCACACAATGAAGAAATTGTCCAAACCAAAGGTCCAAGAAATATGTGCCCCAAACATAATAATCAAGCCGGTTGCAGTCTGGTGAGTTAATTAGCCAGATGCAAGGGAGGATGTGGTTGCAGTAATTGTCTGACAGACATGATTGATTCCCCTGCTTGTATATATATATATATATATATATATATATATATATATATATATATATACTATCAAGTTTATAAACATCAGTTTGTTGTTGTTGTACGTGTCTTATGTAATAGGAGTAGGTAGGCTCTCCTACCACCCGGTCAGTACTCCTCCCTCTTACACTGGACAAGTTAAGAGGCTCACACCTTGTTTCTTGTTTAGGAAGGGGTTCCCGGAACTCTCTCTCTCTCTCTCTCTGGCCTCTGTACAAGTGCTGCCGTGTTTCTCCCGTGATGTGTGCACTCTGTGGCATTACCACTTCATTCTGAGGGTACACGGTTGACAGTTTCCTGGTTGCTGTTTCCGACTGGTAGTTAGGAGCACTAACTCTTGCGTAGCGTCTTGAGCGGCCGCTCTGATCAACAGTTGCATAATACCGGGGTGTCTGTAGTGCCATGTCTCGCATAGAAAGGTGTCCCGGCAGTCACCTCCGGTGGGCAACCTTGAGGCCACATTATGATGCAGGCTGTGCCAACTCCTCTCTGCTCAGGCCAAAGTTGATAACCTTTTGCTACTTCTACTTCAGGCCTTCTCATCTTCCAACCAGAATTCCACATGATGACTTACAAAGATCGAAAAAGTAAACCTAAGCCCTTCAACATTTCATTCTCCAACATCCGTGACATTAGAACCAATTTCTGCAGCGTGGAATCCTACCTCAGTGCAAACTGCCCGGATATCCTGGCTCTGGGTGAGACCAACCTTGACCTGTCTATCCCCGCCTCTGATCTCTCAGTCCCTGGCTACCTCCCTCAACTTAGAAAAGACTCTCAAACCTACATGCATAGCCTTGGTGTTTACGTCAAAGACCATCTCCCACTGGCTAGAGAGTTGTCTCTTGAATCTCCAGACTATTCGTACTTGTGTCTCCGGCTATCTCTTTTCAATGATGTAACCTATCTCTTCTTTCTTTATCGCTCTCCATCCTCTCAAGACAGCGAAAAAATCGATAGCCTTTCTGACAGCATAGACAAGGCTCTCGCTCTCCATCCGTTTGCTCACATATTGGTGTTAGTCGATTTTAATGCCCATCTTACCAAGGGGCTTAAGAATGCTACCACTGACCTGACAGGCATTCAAATAATTAATTTTTCACTCTCTCAATCTCTCATGTAGATAGTTGACTTCCCCGCGCGTTTTTCCTACAATCAGGACGGTAAGTCCTCTCTTCTGGGTCATTGTTTTACCTCCATTCCCGAGTCTTGTAGTGCCTCGCATCTCTGCCCTCTCGGTAACTCCGATCACGCTGTAGTGTCGGTCAACCTCTCCTTCAACTCCACCTCCCGTAAAGAACCTCCTACCTCTAGAATCTCGTTCTGCTATCAACGAGCTGACTGAGACTCGTTCCATGATTTCCTCCGCGATGTCCCCTGGGATGTCGTCTTTACGCTACCCGTTCAAGAATGTGCTTCTGATATCTGCTCCTGGGTCAATTTCAGGTCAAATAGCGCTCATCCCCCTGGTTTTCTGGTGCTTGCTCAGCTGCCATTGCCCATAGAAACCACTTCTTCCACCTCTATCGTAGCGATATGTCCGACTGCAATAGACGTATCTTTGCCTCTGCTTGTAACGAGTGTATGCATGTCCTCAACGAAGCTAAGTCACTATTTGTTGCTCAAATGAAGGAACGTATTGTTTCTCGCAAATTCGGCTCCAAGGATTATTGGCGTCTCTGCAAGAGCGTACTAAACAGTAGCAAATCCTTTATACCTCCTTTGTTCAAACAGTTTGAGGTCCTGACCTCCTCTGCCGACAAGGCTGAATGCTTTACACGGAAATTTTCTTTCAATTCAACTCTCGACTCTTCCGGTGTACCCATACCCGATTTCGCTCTTAGAACTGAGGCCCTATTGAGCGACGTGCACATAACCCCGTCACTGGTATTGGGCATTACCTTTATTTTAGACCCCCACAAGGCTAGTGGTGGAGATGGGATACTAGCCATTGTCTTGAAGAAATGTGCGCTTGACCTGGCGCCTGCCCTCTCCAAATTATACAACTACTGCCTCAGGGAATCTTGTTTTCCAGGGTGCTGGAAGTCCTCATCGATTGTTCCTGCCTTTAAGAACTCTGGTGACCAATCTAACCCTTCTAAATACCGTCCACAGTTTCCTTCCGCTCTTCGGCAAAGTCTTTGAAGCTTTAATCAACGCCGAAATGGTTAACCACCTTACATCCCATAATCTGCTGTCAGACAGGAAATATGGCTTCCGCTTTGCCCGATCTACAGCTCTTGTGCTTAAAGCCGTCACTAAAATTGTCTGCCAAGCTCTTCAGAATAACGGAGAAGCGAGACATAGATACGGAACAGTCTAAGATAGATAGATAGATAGATAGATAGATAGATAGATAGATAGATTAGTCCGTGCTTTATTAAAATTGACTTAAAAAGATGGATTTTTAAGTTTATATGTACTTTTCAAGTAAGCAAGAAAGTTTTCTAATTTTGTACTTATTTTATTATGCAGAAATCTTCCAAATGATTCTTTGTTCAGAGCTCATTCGCTTAATTCATTAAACATTTCAAGAAATTTTGGTCGTCCTATTGTACATTGTGAGTGATCATTATAATAAATGAAGCTCAAGGGCAAGCGCATTTTTAATTCATGAATAAAACCAGTACATTGTGTCTGTTTTCGTTGTTGAAGTCGTTAAGACAAGGTTTCTATATGATATGGGCTTTAGTTATTATAAGATGCTTCTTTTGGCGGTGGAGATCAAAAGGAACATGACCAAATCAACAGAAAAAAACACATTATTCTCAAAATGTAAATATCCAACAGGTTTCCATGTATACCAACTTCCTTTATTCGCTTTGGATATTTCTTCTCAGTCGCGTAATCACACACGCACACACACACACACACACACACACACATATATATATATATATATATATATATATATATATAGTGTGCTCCCCCGTCATATTCTACGTATGAGGGTTAAGCTGCTCAGTTCCTAGAAACAGGCAGCAAAAACACCAGCACATATGATTTGATTATAGTAATCAATACTCGGGGGGGGGGGGGGTTCATGCTAGACGCAATCGTCAGGCTGCGAGCGTTGGGTTACTTATTGATTATATATTATGGGACGGTGATGCATTGACATTAGTCCATTCTGACGGTTATTTTGACGCGAGTGATTTGTTGATTTATTTCGTTTAATTTATTTAACAGTTTTTCATTTTTTTTTAATTTTATATAGTCATTTATTCTTTTCGGTTTTCGATGTTTTATTAACGTATTAAAAAGTCTTGGGGGATTTGTTTATTTAATAGTTTGTTTTATTCTGGGAAGATAATTATTAACTATTCGTCCAATTTTTGGATTAATTGCTGTAGTCTATTCTGTTATTTTTGTTTATTATTTTATTTATTTATTTGGATTGCTATTTTTACTTGTTTTTGCTTATTCTTTTAATTTTATTTGTTATAGCGGTTATTTTAGCGGAAGCGGTTTGTTATTTATTTATATGTTTCGATTAATTTATTTTACTTGTTTTTTTCTTATTTACTTACGTATTTTTTTATTTAATTTTTATTTTCTATATCTTTAATTACTTTTTTGGTTTTCCTTTCTTAAATAACGTTGTAATTATTATTATTATTATTATTATTATTATTATTATTATTATTATTATTATTTATCTTTGTATAGCAGTTATAACTGCATTTTCGTCGAATTAGTCTATTCTATTTGACCTCAGTGTTCATATTTATATTTACATACGCTCTATCTCTAATATTGAGAACCTTATCTCATAGATATAACACATCTTAAAACTATATTCTTCATATATATATATATATATATATATATATATATTGTCATCCACAGGCAGACTTTTTTCGCTGTACCATCAGTATGGCTAGACATCCGGCTGCCTCTAGCTAGGATCGAACTCGCCTGAATTGGCAACAGTCGCCAAATCTATCCCTGATGGCATACGGCAGGGATGAAGGTGTATTCATCTTTAGATAAACACGCCAGTGACTGAGAGAACTCGATTTGTTTTATCGAACAGTATTATATTGCATTAGTAGCAGTGATAGTCACTGTTTAAAAACTATCACTTCTTCTCCAGATAGCTCAACTGATATATATATATATATATATATATATATATATATATATATATATATTCTGTTGCGGAAAAAGGATCTTAAAGAAGGATATTTTCCTCCGTTTATATATATATATATATATATATATATATATATATATATATATATATATTAATTGTTTTAAAATATGGTTTCTTCGCTACACAGTAATAACCATGTTTCAAAAAAGTGAAGCTAAAAACTTCAAATTTAATTATATAATTAAATTAAAACATTAGTTCCGTTTCATCTTCAAGCGAATTTTGGAATAAATTATTTTTAAATTTACTGAGTTTTAAACGCACATATAAATTCATAATTTCCTGTTTCCAGGGATACAGAGAAATCCAATCATTTAGACAGGGGCGATAGCGTGTTGATTTTTATTAACTAATGCTGTATCAATTATGAGTTACGTTCGAAAATAGGCGAAGTTTAGGGAGAGTAGGGGTGCATTTTTTCAATTATTAACGGCAAAAAGTTTCTCGGCATTTTCTTCTTTTTTTTTTGTTTTTGTTTCGTACTTGTATACTTAAAGATTATTTCTAAAAGAGGTGTTTGGGTTAGAATACGTTATATTTAACTACAATTTTAAAATGTTTTTTTTTTTTACTCTTAATTACTAATATACTATATTTCTTTTTATATCAAGTACATGTAATAGAATTACTTAAAATATTTAAAATTATCAAATATAAGTATGTATATTATCAGCTCCCATTTTTTTTAAAAATATTATTTAAGGAAAACTTTTGAAAATAACGGCAAAGAATAGGTATTTCATTTCTTTGTGTGTGTGTGTGTGTGTGTGTGTGTGTGTGTGTGTGTGTGTGTGTGTGTGTGGATTTTCCTAATCTACTTTTTTATCACCAGCTCTACAATTTCAATTTCTCTGAATTGTGTATTGAGCACTTTTAAAAAAAATATCTAAGCATTGTCCTCACTCTAGTCTTGCCTACTATTTTTCTTTTAATGTTATATCGCATTATATATATATATATATATATATATATATATATATATATATATATGTATTTGTGTGTGTGTGTGTGTGTGTGTGTGTAAGTGTAAATTTGGAAAACAATTCAACTGAATGGTAAAAAATTTTTAGAAAATTCTGAAAATCTTTTTCCGGTGACATATTTCGGCGATTACAAGAAAAAGAATTGAATAAAAATTCCATATTTTTGCCTTATTTATTTATTTTTATTTTATTTTTTTTCTATGTTCAAATAATGTATCAAATCTGGCTGGTCTCAAACATAGTCTATCCAGATGATTAAAAAATATAAGAGAATAGATCAAACCTTTCAATTATTACTTCTGCATCAGGAACATTAAAAACTAGGCAACTGGAATCACAAGTTCCTTTGAATCCAATAAATAAAATCGAGGACAAGTTTAAAAAACAAAAATAACAAAAAAAAAAAAACAAAAACAAAAAAAACAACCGAAAATAAAGTATTATCAGTTTAGATCAATAAAAATCACTTTCATGTCTACAGTATTTTTTTCCTTAGTAGTTGGAAACTTTCGCAACTATCAACAGAATTTGAAAGATATGACGTTTAGCCTATAGACAAACCATATGGTCTATTGTTCAGGTAGAAATATTTTATTTGACTTTATTCATTTATTTTATTCATTGTTTTGGTGAGTTTACTTATTTTTTCATTTATCAAAATATGTTATTTTTTATGGCTTATATTTACCAGTAAAGTTCACGGGAAACAAAAAATATATCTCGAAATAATATGTTAAAAATCTATAATTCTCAACCAATTCAAGCGCGTAATAGTTAAACTTGACCTCACCGCAAAACTTCATTCTATTCCTTTCTTTTCCCGATTACATTTTTTGCATTGTCTATTTTCCCTCATTACTTACGCACCTATCCATCCATCTATCTATCTATCTATCTATCTATCTATCTATCTATCTATCTATCTATCTATCTATCTATCGCCATGTTTTTTAAAAAAATCTTAAAATGAACAGGTTTCTCGACCTCCATTAAATCTTATGGAGCATTTTGGCTCAAAGAAAATGTTATTGTTTCGTTTGGTCTTTGCGTTCAACCGAAAATAATTGTCGGAAACTCTATGGAAGCACGCAAACCAAGAACATAGCAGAAAGATGATAAAGAGAAGATAACAAATGAGACAAAATAAACAAGAATAAAATTCTTTGTGCCATAAAAAAAGAGGAAATTAAAGCAGCCATACTCACAGATGTCTGCTTGCTTTTATATTATGCGTTTCTGCAAGTTTTATAGACCAAATTATCCACAGATTCACACGAATACAATTATCAACATGATGTACACACACATATATATATATATATATATATATATATATATATATATATATATATATGTGTGTGTGTGTGTGTGTGTGTGTGTGTGTGTGCATGTATGCGTGTGTGTGTGTATCTAAGTATATGCATGTATGTATCTAGTATATATGTCTTCATGATTCCGTAATTTCGTTTATGGTTATATGCACACTTCAGACAGAATTTTCAAGAAAAAGATTTTTAGTGTACTACCTATGAATACGGAAATGTATTAAAACATATTTATATGTTACTGCATAAGTATTCATACGTGGCAAAATACATACACGGACCAACATGCACACACACAAGCATAAATACACCGACATACATATTTATATGCATATATATATATATATATATATATATATATATATATATATATATATATATATATATATATATATATATATACACACACACTCATAGATAGATAGATAGATAGATAGATAGATAGATAGATAGATAGATAGCTACATTACAATGAGATAGCTAAATAGATAAGTAGAATGTTTAGAATGATAGATAGTGATTAGATAGTGATTTTCTACGCACTGCTTAGATGTGGCACAAGGCCGAAAGTCGAGGGTACCCAGTGAGGATCGTATTCACTACTCAGTCGTAATTGATTTAGCAAGACAAGCTTTCTAACCATTACACAACGTCGAGGTGCCCTAGCCATTTTCCAAGCGTAGCTTTGATGCGGCACAAGGCCGAAAGTATAGTGCACCCAGTAAGGATCGAACTCATTACTCAGTTGTAATTAGTCTGGCTAACCATTACACTGCCTCGAGGGGCTCATAGATAGATAGATAGATAGATAGATAGATAGGAAAACCCAAAGATAGATAGATAGATAGATAGATAGATAGATAGATAGATAGATAGAATAGAAAACCCAAAGATACATAGATAGATAGATAGATAGATAGATAGATAGATAGATAGAAAACCCAAAGATAGATAGATAGATAGATAGATAGATAGAAAACCCAAAGATACATAGATAGATAGATAGATAGATAGATAGATAGATAGATAGATAGATAGATAGATAGATAGAAAACCCAAAGATAGATAGATAGATAGATAGATAGATAGATAGATAGATAGATAGATAGAAAACCCAAAGATAGATAGATAGATAGATAGATAGGAAAACCCAAAGATAGATAGATAGATAGATAGATAGATAGAAAACCCAAAGATAGATAGATAGATAGATAGATAGATAGATAGATAGATAGATAGATAGGAAAACCCAAAGATAGATAGATAGATAGATAGATAGATAGATAGATAGATAGATAGATAGATAGGAAAACCCAAAGATAGATAGATAGATAGATAGATAGATAGATAGATAGATAGATAGATGGGAAAACCCAAAGATAGATAGGATGAATAGATAGATGGATAGATAGATAGATGGGGAAAACCCAAAGATAGATAGATAGATAGATAGATAGATAGATAGATAGATAGATAGATAGATAGGAAAACCCAAAGATAGATAGATAGATAGATAGATAGATAGATAGGAAAACCCAAAGATAGATAGATAGATAGATAGATAGATAGATAGATAGATAGATAGAATTAATTATATAAATTTAACTGTATAATAATAAATAATATTATTGTAATAATTTAAACTGATTATTTTTATTAATTTTTTTATGAAAGATATATATCCAAGAACAGATAGTAAATAGTAAAACGTTGCTGAGAGTTATAATGGATGGGAAGTAGTGGAGAGCCATTGTCGCCAACAATTTGGACTCAAAACTGGCACTGAAGAATTATCTATCAAACAAAAAACATTTCATCGAAATCGGATGAAATCTGTGGAAACACATAAACAACAACCGATCACACACAGACACATACAGGCACATACACATTTTGTGAATTATATATGTATGTGCTTGTATATGTGTGCATCTGAGTGTGCGTGTTTGTGTGTATACCTAGTTAATGAGTTGGCTAATGATAAAGCTAAATAATGAAAATACTATTATACATAGATTGATCGATAGATAGACCGATAGATAGACTGATCATGAACATACTGTGATAGATAGATAGATAGATAGATAGATAGATAGATAGATAGATAGATAGATAGATAGATAATCATTTCATCGCTAGGAAGGAGAAAAAACCACTAAGACACAATATGTTACTGGGAGAGGAAGACTTGAGGTTGGACAATGGAAAAAAACCTGCTCAGGAAAATGCAAGAAAAGAAACTTTAGAAACGAACATACGTTTATGTCAAATTATTTCAAGGTTAAATCCACGTGACCTTGTAACCAATCCGGTTATAAACTTAAATTTATGCGTTTAATGTATCAAGTTTTGATTGATTACTTTTTAACGGTTTATCAACGTTTCGCAGGTCATTTAAAGTCAGAAAACATTTTTAGATTGTAGGAATTTATGGGAGATTATAATCATTTTCACTTATATAATTTGTATATTTGTAATAATTAACTCCTATCTGTGGGGATATGATGTAGATTCATGCCTTTCCCAAGAGTATTTACGCATAGGCGAATGTAACCAACCCAATTGAAATTTGAATTCAGAGTGCAGAGTTCAAATTCCGAGCCGTTATCAATTGTTTCACCAGTTCATCCAAGTTTGCAATACCTGCTATTTGCAAACGGTTACCCATCCAGGTACTAACCAGGCACGATGTTCCTTAACTTCTTAATCGTACGAGGACCAATATTTCAACATCTGACCATAAACTTCCAAGTACCAAGGAGTAAAAATCCTTAAGGATACATGGGACAGTGGATAAAGGCGTTAGTTAGATCCAGTGACAGGACCCAAAGAGTTGTGAGTTCAATACCTGGTTAAGGCAGTGGAGAACTTGAAGAGGTGAATTTACAGGAGATAACTGATGACTGACATTCATTAGACATGGCACGGGGAACCAGAACAGTCTACCGCAGCGAGCGAAATAAATGGTTCAGTTCGACATTCCAACCACCTGAAGAAGGCCTGAGCGTACATCGACCGAAACGTTGTGATAAATATGGCAACAAAGATAAGGACAATAGTCCGAATAATGTAAATAGTGTACATAATACCTCATCTCAGAAATATAGACGTATATCTTGTTTGAAACTTGTTAAGTATTTCGTCATAAATATATATATATATATATATATATATATATATATATAGCAGGATCACCAGACTAGATATGGCAGCAATATTCAACACATGCAGTAATGCTAGCTTTATGAATGGGCAAGATGACGCGAAAAATTATCTGATACAACAGTGTGAACCAACTTTCATAACAGAAGACCTAGCAATTGATTCAATATAACCACTCCATTTCATATCAATAAAAAACCTGAGGCCATGAAGACACAATGATTTTCTCTCCTAGATGTTACCATCAGCTTTGTTAATGGAGAGCAAGATGTTTCTTTATGATGATTAAAGGATAGTAATTTCCTTATGAAGATATTCAAATTTTCGTTCCATTTCTTGCTCCAGTTAACAACTGACTGGGTGTCCTTTTCAAGAGCCTCTGCCAGTTTTACTTTGTTGGACCTATCGAAATATCTATTAAGACGAAGTAAGTTCAAGGATAGACACACACATTAATGTGAAAAGATGTCGATGCGTGTGCGTTCAACATGATCTTTATAACCCGATTTAAGGACAATTGGATTAAGTCAAATATCCGGCCCTGGAGGTTGTCTAGAAGGCCAGAATGTCAGCCACGGTCAAAAGTCTTCAGCATGTCTAAAGCCCCAGCCCAAGTCTCGTCGTTCTTATCTAAAATTCAGATTCTGATCAACATATTCAGTAATAAATGTTAACACATCGCCGGCTGATCTAGAGAAATGAAAACCAGCTTGCATATCTGAAAGGACGGGTGAAATGAGATAAAATTAAGCAATTAAGAGATGAATAGAGCATTTAGTACATGATCAAAAAAAAATAAAAGATTAAGAATTTGATCATTCGAGAAAACAAGAGATTTAAAGACTACAGAAGACAATTTCCAATAAGATGAAAAACAAAAAGCCGCAAGACGTCTGTTGTAGAGTTTGGAAAGAACGGGGGTCATTTTATGTTTAAATAACTCAAGATCCAAAGATCAATCAGACCGAACATTATCAGAGTAAAAAAAATAAATCTTAAGACTTATTGCTACACATTATTCCTATAACAAAGACGCATTTTTCCTCGGCAGATAGCGGGTCTATTGATGTACGTATGAAGATACAGCTGTTTGTATGTCGTTATGAATATTTCTGTGGTATTTGAATATACAAACATATCAGCATATATATATATATATATATATATATATATATATATATATATATATATATATATATATATATATATATATATATATATATATACAATTTATATCTAATAATAATAATACTAAACGGATGATACTGTTTCCCACCACTATTACGGACCAATTACTTATCAGCGACCTACAAAGTACTATTAAGATTTTTAATTTAAAGAACTCACCAGTTATTTGACAGAAATCACCTTCTACCTGAAGATACACGATTTTTTTTATGGCTGTGACTATCAACAACTGAGCATGATTACAACAAAAACATTTATTCAAAAAGTTTTTCTTTTGAATTTTTCTAGTGACATCTCATTTTCTTATGTGTTATTTAACGCCGAAATTTGACTTTCTTGTGGGCATTCGTAATATTTTTTACAAGATTTTTTATTTCATTTTATTTTTTTCAGAAAAGCATTGGTGGTACTTTTTTTTCACACAAAATATATATGTTAAATTTTTTTTATGTAGTGCTGGTAGTATTTATTTGCTTTTCTTTTGTTACACAAACCTTTTGCTGTTAATTTTTTATTATGAAATGTATTGCTGGTATTTTTACTATAAAAATGTATTTTTATACTTTCAGAGATTTGACCCAATTTGGTGGTAACTATTTGCCCATAGTTCACAACCTAACAGGTACTACTACCGCGAGTCAGAGGGTACCTAGGAACAACCGCATATAAGAGGTTGTTCCATTCTCCTCAACCCCACTCCCGTTCAAAGACCTTGCAGTTATATGTACTTTATCGTCATACCCAGGACACTATTCAAAAAGTCGAAACCTAAGTACTGAGGTGATAGACTATAAGTAAGTATTTGATACTGTTTCATATGAGTAAATCATAAAGATATTAAAATTAATGAAACTTTCTCCGCACCTCATTATTTCGTTAAACCTTGTATGAAATAGTGAAAAGCATTTTAACCCTAAGCGAACATAAAGGTGAGATCTGATAAATCACTGTTCAAAGGAAAAAAGTCTTTCAAAATTCGGTTTAGAAAAAAACGAAATAGCAAACTTCAAAGTAGACAAATTGGTGCGAACAACAAATATAAAACTAAAAGCACAACTTAAATTAACTGATCTGCTTAAAAAAATATGGATTTTCTTTTTTTGGTAGGAGATAATTTTTGTAGATGAACATTCGTTAAAATCGGTTATTATCGAATTTTTTTTAGAAGTAGGGAGTTTCTTCATAATGTAAATAGTGTTAAATTGATCTCTGACATTATCTGTATTCTGTTTTTATATACAAATGTCATGTTTACTTTCGCCACAGAAGAATACTTACTTTATACGTTATAGACCGCACATATACACATACACACACACGCGCACACACACACACACAAACACATATATATGTATATATATGTATATATATACAGATGGAACGTATTCAATTATAAAAGAGGATACTTAGGTCAAGACAAAGCGGAGACAGCTGTATTCAGGCCTGGTTGGATCTTGAAACAGACTGTCGCCACTATTTCACACGCACACACACACACACACACACACACACACACACATATATATATATATATATATATATATATATATATATATATATATATATACAGATGGAACGTATGCAATTATAAAAGAGGATACTTAGGTCAAGACAAAGCGGAGACAACTGTATTCAGGCCTGGTTGGATCTTGAAACAGACTGTCGCCACTATTTCCACACACAAACACACACACACACACACACACACACACACACACATATATATATATATATATATATATATATACATACAGATGGAACGTATGCAATTATAAAAGAGGATACTTAGGTCAAGACAAAGCGGAGACAGCTGTATTCAGGCCTGGTTAGAGCATGAAACAGACTGTTGCCACTATCTGCACACACGCACACGCACAAACACATTGTACTTAAACTGGGTAGGCGGGATACTTGGCGCCCGTCGATAGCAGTTCTAGGACGAAATCACAAGACATCGTCACTGAAGCCTTGAGCTTGCTGGCTTTGTTCAAATTGTTGATCACGCTAGATAACAGGCTATCTCCCAGAAACTGTAACTAGGCAGAGTTGCAATATAAACGACTGTAGGTGTTGAATAAACAAAAATGCTCCTGGGATTTTTGCCGTTCATTTAGAGCAGTTTAAATTTAAAGACAGTCCATACAAAAATCAATATTAATAAAAAAAAATGAGTTCAACTGAGACACCCCCGCACCAAATTAGGGCTTAACAATTTGAAGTGGGGGCTGAAAAGAGCCGTTTTTGCGTTCTCATTATTGTTTCAGCCTCAAGTGCACCAGCATTTGAAGAGGCGTTTCTCCTCAGCTGTTGATTCCTTTGATCAGCAGTTTCAGTTTTATTATAAATAATAATCAATGATGATTATAATTAATTATAATTAATTAACATTATAATTATATTAACTATAATGTTAATAATAATTATTTTTAATTTATATAATTAACATAATTAATTATATAAATTTAGCTGTATAATAATAAATAATATTATTTAATAATTCAAACTGTTTATTTTTATTAAATACTAGCAGCATGTCCCGGCGTTGCCCGTGCTTGATTCAAAAATCATACGACTCATACAGCAATCGCTATCACTTGACTTATAATATTTTTGCCCTTCCTTGCCTTTAAAAGAGTGCCCTTTGCCGTGCTGATGTTGCTACATGCCTTACTTCTTGCCTATCTCACACTGCGAACTTTTTCTAAGCTCTATACTAAACATTAAATCTGTTACGAAAAAAGAACTAAACAAAATGAACACAAAACGATCAGCTTTAAAAAAGGACTCGTAACTGGAAAAACCGAATGAAAAAAAGAATGTTAACAACAAATACTTTTTCACACCCAACCCAGTTCTGTGGAATCAGAATCAACGTTGAGTTTAAGCAAGCGAATGAGCCAATTGGAGTAAAGTGCCATGCAGATTTAAATTTTACCCACTAGTGACGAATGCAGCTATCGATTTTTTTTTTGCATGCTAGCATACTAGTTAACATTCGTGTCAGTCAGCTGTTGGCTCTCACGCTGGCCAATAGAATCTTCCTGCCTATTCGTGGCAACCAGCTCTAGGCTCTCACTCTGGCCAGTAAAAAAATGGCCACAAACTACATTAAAACTGCCGTAGAAGCATGAAAATATCGATTATTTCCACTATCGATGGGAGTTGTGAAATGCAAACTTAGTCTTGGCCTTCCCGCTAACTTGGAGCATGTGCATGTAAATTTTGGTGCAAATCCGTCTAAACTTGCGGCCGTGCATTCGTTACACACACACACATCCTCCCTTTTATAGATAGAGATTTTTATGAAAGATATATATCCAAGAACAGGTAGTAAATAGTAAAACGTTGCTGAGAGTTATAATGGACAGGAAGTAGTGGAGAGCCATTGTCGCCAATAATTTGGACTCAAAACCGTCACTGAAGAATTATCTATCAAACAAAAAACATTTCATCGAATTTGGATGAAAACTGTGGGAACGCATACATACACACACATATCTTGTGTATTATACATATGTGTGTGTTTGTGTGTGTGTTTGTGCATATGTGTGAGTGTGAGTGCGAGTGTTTGCGTGTATACCTAGTTAATGAGTTGGCTAATGATAAAGATAGATAATGAAAATACTGTGATACATAGATTGATCGATAGATAGACCGATAGACAGGTTGATAATGAACACACTGTGATAGATAGATAGATAGATAGATAGATAGATAGATAGATAGATAGATAAAATTATATGCCATGAGGCGATACCAAATGAGTGTTCTTGAATCACGTTACTCATGTCTCACACTAGAGGCAACACGTAATTGAATCGGTGAATTTAAGTTTTGTTATGTTGGAAAATAAGTTTTAACCCTAAAAATGTTATTTTATTCAAAGTTATACGAATCTTTCCTTTATTTTGTCTGTTTTGATGCAAGTTTATTAAAGAAGATACTCATGTAATAATGTTCACTTCCGTTTCTCTCTTCTTCTTTCATATATTTTGAAGCAACGACTTTTTATAATGTCCATTTGATGAAACATTCAGTTATGAAGAATTTTGTCACATGAATTTCATATCCCATATTTCTCTCAACTTGATAACGACACAGACTTTGAAGATACGATTTTTATTTCTGCTTTTTACTCTCACATAACATGATTCCTAACGTGTAATTCATAGAAGACTAATGGATGGGCCCATTCTTATGAAAAAGAGCAACATGCAAATATTCCCCAAGAGAACAGGTGATATTTAATGAGGAAAATTTTTTTTTATTGTCAATTGTAAGAGATTATCGGAAATAAATACTTCTTAGTGATTGAACAGTTCCGCTGGTTACCTCAGATTCGTGGGCGTTTATCTCTTTTATGCTGTTTCATGCTGTCAAATAAAGAGCTTGCGATAATCTATATTCTCCCATTTCTTCATGTTCTTCGTCTTCCGCTATGTATAGTATCTCTTCGAAACACGGGCGATCGTGGATCTCCACAACTTCCTATTTTTTTTAGTTCTCAGCATTATTTATCATTTTACCATTCCCACCCCTGATGTTCATTTATATAAGTTTTTTAATACATTTTTATGTTTTTTATGTTTTTTTCTTTATAGATACAAATATTTAAGTAAATGATCTGTTTATAATAAACAGTATTAACAACATTTACTGGCCTGAATGTCCGAAAAATTGTCATAGAAAATATGCATCCTCCGACAGGAATCGAACCTGCATCCTATATGGAACCGTCATATAGCCTGACGTGCTTTTACCGATTTAGCCACAGAGGAGCGTTCGGTTAGCAAGGTCGATTTTACTGTTTTGAACTACAATTTTCCATGCTTTTCTCACGTACATTCATATCTGCTCGATGCCTATCCAAATGTAAACAAATCACGTCACGCATTATGAAATGGACAAAGTCCGACAATTACTTTAAGACATTTTTATGTTCATACCTTCTTTTTTTATATAGATACAAATATTTAAGTAAATGCTATGTTTATAATAAACAGTATTAACAACATTTACCGGCCTGAATGTCCGAGAAGTTTTCATAGAAAATATGCGTCCGTTTCAAAATATGTGACGTCATTTTTTTTTTACATTTGAATACGCATCGCGCAGATATGAAAGTACGTGAGGAAATCATGGAAAATTGTAATTTAAAAAATATCGACCTTGGTAACCGAAAGCTCTTCTCTGGCAAAAGAGGTAAAAGCACATCAGGCTATATGATGGTTCCGTATAGGATACAGGTTTGATTCCTCTCGGAGGACGCGTATTTTCTATAACAATTATTCGGAAATTCAGGCCAGTAAATGTTGTTAATACTATTTATTATAAACTGAGCATTTACTCAAAATATTTGTATCTATAAAAAGAATGTCTAAACACAAAAAAGACTTAAAATAATTGTCGGACTTTTTCCATTTCATAATAAGATCTTTACTCTATGTAAGGCCAAAATTTAACAATTTTTTGGTCGGCTGTTCATAAAAAAAATAATGGATATTTTGGAATTCAGTGTATCGAATCATATTGAAAAGAAACAAAAACTTGTAAAAAAAATGAAACAAAAAGCAAAATCGAATGATGTTAGAATTGTAGAAAAATGTAGAAAGTATTATTTAATTAGCTTTGGTTTATCATCTTCTAGTGTAGTGTTCCATCAGGACATAGGCAATCACGACTCTCCATACCTTCCTACAATTTCTTGCTTCTTTTGCCTTTTCGCTATCCTCCCAAACCACTTTCTGTAATCCAGTGACACGAGCTTTATAGGCAGATTATTCGCTGTTTCCTACTGTCCTTTTCCTTTAGTACGTCTTATGAGTGTCCTATTTTCTAAGCCTTTCCAAACTCTCTGAAATTTACTTTCCGAAATGCTTCACTTTAGTATAATATTCTCAGGAATATTTTTGAAAAATATTTGTTTGTTTCAGTCTCCTAAGAAAATCAAAGAACCAGAATTAAAGGCTTTGAAATTGTTTTAAAAAGTTCGCAGGGAGATGTTTTGTTCCTATTCTATTAAATGAAAATAATCTCTGTGAAAGTGTGGAGGCTATAAAAATAAATATCATCGCATAAATTCGGATACTATGAGTAGGACTTTTGGCGCAGTGATGGGTGTCAAAGATTCATAATTAATTGTCATGGTGTCACGTGGAAGATTAAATGAGCAGAACTGAGAATTTAGAGACGCTACTGCCAGGTTCCTTGAGTTAAATAAGGTGTAGATATAATAGGTGTAGCAAAATCGAACTCTGGGCATTAATGCATTTTATGTGAAAATCTCTAATTAATACCGTTTTTTTGTTTTTATTTAATTTTACTTTAATTAATATTGAGTATATCGTAGGAATTCTTGAATTAATGATAAAGAAATATCGAATAAACAACTCCATTAATCGATTACGTTATATATATATATATATATATATATATATATATATATATATATATATAAAAAGTTTCAAATTAAAAAATAATAATGTTTTATTTTATGAAAGTATTTATTTATTTATTTATATATATATATTTGATATTTCAAATTGTCCTCAATTTTTCATCAGAAATAACTGTTTGTTACAAATAAATTAAAATTAAGTAGCTTCCTTCGAGAGACGTGGACGTCACGTGATATGGAACGTCACTGTTTGGATATTCCTAACTTAAATCTAACTGTCATAAATATTTTAAATGTTGTTTAATTTTTTTTTTTTTACTATATCTAAAAAAAATTGCTTAACTATTGAAATATTTATAAAGATTTAAAACACCTAAGTCCCTAAGGTGGGTAAAAGAAGCTTTTCTATATATACATATTAAGAAAGTATACGTGGCTTCTCATTATGCTATATATATATATATATATATATATATATATATATATATATATATATATATATATATATATATATATAATATGTATGATAATATGTATTATACATGGACTGCGCCAACATTGCAATAAACAGATATTTTTATTAAAATTTAAATTACGTAATGGTCAGTCTATACTCAGCACTTGAAGAATGCGTTGGGTATGAAACTCCGAGTTGTATTATCGGTGAAGGATAATATGTATATTCATGAATATATACTTAATAGCTCTGATATATTACACCGATCATTATATTTATTAACACCAGCACTCTATGTGTGATATATTATAACCACACACACACACACAAACACAAACACAAACACACTCAAAAACACACACACACACACACACACATATATATATATATATATATATATATATATATATATATATATATATATATATATATATATATATATATATATATATATATATATATATAAGGAACATTGAAGTCAGCACTTAGAGGCGTCAGGCTGTTTCATGCCAGACCCAATCGTGGCCTGACGATTGCATCCAACATGCAACAGACTGTCACCTCTAAGTGTTGACTTCTATGTTCACTTTTATATTTACACACGCTCTATCTCTGATATTGAGCACGTTATCCCATAAATATAGCACACCTTAAGAGTATATTTCTTCATATATATATATATATATATATATATATATATATATATATATATATATATTTGTAAAGAAATGCATACATTTTGTCTCGTATTTCTCTGTCCGACAGATTTTTATTACTTAAATGTTATTTTTAGTGGATACTCGTAATTGTCTAGACGCTCCGTCTATTTATTAAACAGTATATTTATTTATTTTTGTCTTTCCTGAATATTCGTGAAATCTTATTAGAGAAATATATGTGCTCTCCGGCTAGAAAAGGCTCTAGAAGGAATTGGAAATCCTAAACAAGGGACAAACCTCTTCTCCTGTTCAAAAGACCCAGCGATGTGAACGGGATGATAGGCAACTCTATTGAAGTCAGAATTTCCGCCTCAAATCACCCGTTAACATTCCCCATCTCGATGACCTTTCGAGGCTGTGGGGTGACGTTTATAATCCTCCATCTGAATGACCTTTCCAGAGTGTGATGATCTTTTAAAATCCCGATGACATTTCTAGGGTGTGCTGGCCATTGGAAGTACTCCATCTGAAAGATCTTTTGAGAGTGTGGATAACTTTTGAAATCTTTCATCCATTTAAAGAGGCTTACGTTCATATCACTTTTGAAATATCGGTTCCCGCACAATCGCCAAAAATAAGCAACGTCGAGCCAGTTCAGTACCTGGAAGGGTGATCGCCGAGGGAATAGCAGCAGATGTAAGCTTTGGTGAGCGGGTGGTGTAATGGATAGTTCATCTAAATTGCTAATCGGAGATCAGAGTTCTAATTCCCATTGGGTACCTTATGTTTATTTATGCGAAAGATACTGGGAAATGGTACGAATCACACCAGCTAAAGTTTAATTATTAAGACGTGTATCACTAAACCATTATTATATACAAAAGAACTTTACTATCTAAGAATATGTTCTGGATTTAAATAACCTGCAAAATAAAGGTTTATAAGACATAGAATACGAAAATCAATCAAAATCTATCCATTCAGATTCCTCTACCTGACAAAAAATCTTTGAAGAATGTAAAGATTTAAAATCCACCATTTAGATGTTATATGGAAAATATGGAGGACATTTCAAAAGTAAGGAGAACATTTCAAACGTATGGAGGACATTTCAAAAGTATGGAGGACATTTCAAAAGTAAGGAGAACATTTCAAAAACATGGCGGACATTTCAAATGTATAGAGGACATTTCAAACCTATGGGGACATTTCAAACATAAGGGGACATTTCAAACGTATGGAGGACATTTCAAATCTATGAGGATATTTCAAACGTATGGACACATTTCAAAACTAAAGAGGACATTTCAAAAGTATGGAGAAATTTTCAAACGTATGGGGACATTTCAAACGTATGGAGACATTTCAAAAGTATGGAGGACATTTCAAAAGTATGGAGGACATTTCAAATGTATGGAGGACATTTCACACCTATGGGGATATTTCAAAAGTATGGAAGAAATTTCAAACGTATGGAGACATTTCGAAAGTATGGAGGACATTTCAAAAGCATGGGGTTATTTGAAAAGTATGGAGGACATTTCAAATGTATGGAGGACATTTCAAATGTATGGAGGACATTTCAAAATATGGTAGACATAAGCATCTGGATATAACCTGCACGTTCTCGAAAAATGTTTGTTTACGGATGGCCTTCTACTTTTGAAATAGAATTTTGATGGTGAGAAACTGGGGAAAACGAATAGTCTTACAAACTTACAACTTTTTGTCTGCCGATGCAGACTCAACTAGCTTCTTCTTTTTGTTGTTTTAGGTAAACCAGGGGCTCTATTGTTGTTTTTTTTTATTTTTCCTAATTTATTCAATAACATGATGTTAATCTTTTGATCTCGTCTCTTTCGCCTGGTATAGATCACTTCCGAGAAGTTTGCAATCTACTTTAGAAAATAATACTAATAGGTCAATAGAACAGAGACCGATATTGTAAACTCCTAGGATGTTTTTGTTTTTTTATTAGTGTGAGACTTCAGACTCGCCGCCTGAGTCTCATTTCTTTTGTGTCTCACATCGTATTTGCTGAGGGGCGGTAACAGTAGCTGATGTGAGATTAGATTAGAGACGATCAGTTTCTGAACTGATCAGAAGCAAATTATTTCAGCTTCCGGTTATGGCGGACATTAACCAATATTAACAACGTGGAGAACGATACAACCTACACTAGAATAGCATAAGTGTTGTTGAATTCCAGTTTACGATCTCAGACTAATATAAAACAAATAATTTCACAATCTTGAAGGCTTGTAAGCTTGATATCGATTTTTAATATGTGCTTCAGCAATACGGCTTTGCAGCAATACAGCCATTTGTTAAACTAGATGCAGGGCCAAACTTAACAGTTGGTTCATCATCTGTTTATAAAGAAAAAAATGATCAAAACGTTGGAATTCAATTTATCTTTTTAGCACTCCCACTCACAAACTGTTGTTCAATTATATAAGTTCTTTATTCGATGCAGGGGCAAATGTTAACATTTTGTCGCCAGCTTTTCATAAAGAAAATATCATGAAAATTTTGGAATTCAGTGTATCGAGTCATATTAAAAAGAAATTGAAAAAAAAAATATGTTAAATGATTTGAGCATATCGAATGATGTTGGAATTGTGGATCATGGAAATATTATTGAATAAACTTTGGTTTATCTTCTTCTAGTGTCGTATTCCTTCAAGACATGGACAATCAACACTCTCACCTTCCTACAATTTCTCTTTTCGTTATTCCTCCAAATCATAGGCTCCGTCATCCAGTAACACAAGCATTTCAAAAAAAAAAAGCTTTTTTTAATCAATTCACTCTAAGCAAGGAGATAAATCCCCTATGAAGCATGGACGTTACTGAGAGTGTAGAATGCGGAGAAATTGCTATTTACGAGAAAGGACAAAAAATAACAAGATTCAAGTAGACAAAACATGACGATTGCCGTTTCATTTAAATTTCTGAAGACTTTCTTTGACAGGAAATAAAGATACCGGAATAGAGTTCAAAAGCCGAAGGAAGAAAATACTAGAATAGAACTTACGGTAGCATCTAGCAATTTTAAAAATAAAATGAAGTGCTAATCTAATATTACACTTAAAATCACCAAGTCGAGCTCTCAAAGAGGAAAGCTGGGAACAATTACCATGAATAAATATACATAAATGTCACACGGAAGCTATGTTACGACGGTGGGAAGGGATTGAAATCGTGATGCCAGTTGCTTATTCGTTAGTTTCCAGGCCAAAGGAAACCACACCCTGCTTCTTTTACCTTTCCCCTTTTTTGCGGCACTTCCATTAACATGTACTGTGAGTTTACTAATTAAGAGTTATTCATTTTTTCGTCATAAGCTTTAACTTTAAATTATTTTCCTCTGTTTTACACACACAACGTTACATTAGCCAGGTTAACGTATACATCAGAAATCGTTATGTTCATTATTTACATTATTCGGACTATTGTCTTCATCTTTGTCGCCATATTTATAACAACGTTTCGGCCGTTGTACGCTCCGGCCTTCTTCAGGTGGTTGGAATGTCGAACTGAACCCTTTATTTCGCTCACTGCGGTAGACTGTTCTAGTTCCACGTGCCATGTTTGATGGATGTCAGTTATCAGTTATCTCCTGCTAATTTCCCTCTGAAAGTTCTCCACCTTAATCGGGTATTCTCACACTCTTTGGGGCCTGTAACTGGATCTAACCAACGCCTTTATCCACTGTGCCATGTGTCCTCAAGTTTCGGTTTAATAAACCTTCTTCAGGACAATATTCATTAAAATACAATTCAGTTCAATTTGACAAAGACGATGGACATAAAAAAAAAACAGATAACTGAAAATTTTTAAAATGATCAGCTTTCCGTTTAGCATGGTCACGTTGTCGTCACATATTCAAATATATATATAAGGATTGCTGCCTAAATACACAAATATATATATATATATATATATATATATATATATATATATATATATATATATATAATAATAACATATAATATATATAATATGTATATATATATAATAATATATAATATATATATATATATATATATAATAATAATAATATATATATATATATATATATATAGATATAATATATATATGATATATATATATAATATAGATATAAATATATATATATATATAATACATATATATATATATATATATATATATATATATATATATATATATATATATATATATATATATATATATATATATATGAAAATTTCTCCGATTTAACCAGTAGTAATTGCTGACGCGTTTCGTATTTTGCTTTGATAAAGTCCACATTGGACGAAACGCGTCAGCAATTACTAGTTTTCCTTTTGTCATTTTTATTCATATATATATATATATATATATATATATATATATATATATATATATATATATATATATTGCTATGACTTCTATTCATGATGACAAGCCCTGTTGAGAGAACGAAAAATAGATTGATATCGAGTAAAACGGATTTATAATGCATTTTTAGTGATTTTACTTTTTATTTTTTTCCCTTTAATCGTTACTCTAAAGAGAGATTGATTGATTTACTCGGGACTACTCTTGATAGATTGATTGATTTTGTCCGAGCTTTGATACGAATGATTGGTGTCTTATTTGATTCGATGAGATTTTTATCGTTTCCAATTCTCTTCACCCCACAAAGGTTCATAAATACATGACGACATACGAACAAACTCGCTTAAATAACTCAGCACATACAACCCTATTTGTGTGCACACCGACATTTGCATAAAATACGAAAGAAAGTTGAAATGAGATAACTAAATTTAATTTAATTTTTTTAATATAAATTGCTTCTAGTATCTGTAATCTAAATTTGTTGTTTTCCTATTCTAGTATAGTTGTATTGTCGATTTTATAATTTCTTATATTGTGAATGTGGACAAGAATGTTGTTATAGATGTCTCACAATGGACGAATGGTCGGACATGTGCATATATATATATATATATATATATATATATATATATATATGCACATTTCATTGAATACTTTATTTTGCTTTCTACATTTCTAAGGGGTATGTAAACTGTCGAGAAACCATTGTATCAGTATCACTTTTACTATCTTCAAAATTCATTAATCTCAGTAACTAATATGTTTGTTAAACAATTCTAAAAGTGTCGCTTAACACCCAAACAACAATATAACCAATGAAATTATTTTCCTAAAACAAAATTGTTTTTCTTAACCTGTTCGAGACAGTAAATAGGGTCGAAAAAAGATTTTTCTCCAGTGGCAGATTCCCAAAACGAAACTTGGACAACGCTCCTTACATAAGCTTCACTTCAAAACATTCAACCCACACACAAGAAATTCTTCATCGAGATAAATCAGTTCACTTCATGACAGAACAACCTGCTTTCCACGTAATTTTCACGTTACAGTTCATTAAAAGGTATCTAAACGTTTTCTTCTATAATACGCACGATGAAAAAGTGAGTAACATGTCTCGTTACGTTTACAAGAGGCAGATCAGACCGAAAATGGAGTACTGCAGTGATATATGGTCAGGAAATTCTGTTCTTCTGGATAGGGCCCCAAACCGTCTCCACTTTCTTATGGGGAATGAATTCTTTCCCATCCTATAACCCCTTTACCCAAAGACTAAACATCGCACGCACCTCGCTGCTCTCTCACTCATAGAAAGGGTTCAGTTGAATTAATTCCTTAGATCCACCACATCTAACCTTCATGGTTATGACCTTCTATTCCACGCATATTATAGAGACCCACCTTCAATCCCTTCCTATTCCAGTGGTGAGATGTAATTTCCACTAGAGCATCTTCTTCCCACGGACCACAACTTTGTGAAACGGGCTACTAAGAGGATATTTTCTCGATCACTACAATCTTAAGAAATGAAATTATGTATTATATATTTTAAATAATAGATTCATGTCTAGGGTTAACAGTTATCTTCTTCACATATTCAAATAAACTCTGACTCTTACTCTGTAATCTTTTACCTCGAGTGGCTCTTGGGCCTGGACATAATAAACATCATTGTAAAAAAATATTTTTATAAATATTCTCAGTTGCATCCGTTTTCCTCTACAAACATTTAACACCCTATCAACACTTGAAATCAAATATCCGCATTATATCATTTGGATGTTATTTGTTGCGCAAAACATGGATTGTTTCATTTTGACTCTACCTTTTCTAATTCCTGTATTTGTTCACTTAAATGTAATCCACAGTAATTGGTCGAAGTAACCAGCAGCTTTTATTAGTAGATTTACATAACAATACACTATTATTTATATCTTCTCTGTTTTGTATTTTTCTTCTTATCACTGTACAATGAAATTGGGCAGCATCACAAAAAGACATTATATATATATACTAGCAGCATGTCCCGGCGTTGCCCGTGCTTGATTCAAAAATAGTACGACTAATACATCAATCGCTATCACTTGACTTAAAATATTTTTGCCCTTCCTTTCCTTTAGAGGAGTTCCCTTTGCCGTGCTGATGTTGTTACATGCCTTACTTCTTGCCTATATCACACTGCCAACTTTTTCTAAGCTCTATTGTAAACATTAAATCTGTTACGAAAAAAGAACTAAACAAAATAAACACAATACGAAAACATTTTTAGGGGTTGACCGACTGTCGATTTGCACTCTGTTTGGTGGGTGCTCAGAGTTGAAACTTCACATGATGACTCCCAATGGCCTCTTCATAAATCCGCTCGGTTTTCGCTAAAAACCGAAATGCGGTTCAGGCGCAATCTGGGCGTATCGGTTTTTGGGTTTTATCGATTTACCGCGCTGTTTAGGGGTGCGTGGTCATGAAACTTCTGGACAATAATTCTAATGGTAGACTCTAAGAAGGTGTCAAATTTGGTTGAAATGCGATCATTCCTTCTGTAAGCAGAATTTTTTCGATTGTCGATTTTTTCGATTATCAATTATTTCGGAACCTGATTCCGAACTCAAACATCGGGCTCCGTCATGTCCTTACGGCAGCCATTTGCAAACTTGTATTGAAAACCGCATCGAAATCGGGTGAGAAATGCGGCCTGGGCGAGGTAACAACACCCACGACAGACACACAGACAAACAACATGAGAAATATAGATAGTAGATATATAAATAATATATATATATATATATATATATATATATATATATATATATATATATAATCTACTCTACTCAAATCGACTCTCCCGTCGAATTCGACGTATGAGGGTCAAGCAGATCACTTCCTAGGAAACCGACAGCCCGACACCGGCACATGAGATTTGATTATAGTGGTGAAGGTTACGTGCAGGACCATCCACACTTTTTGAAGGGCCGAATACAGATACCTGGTGCACTACGTGCCACAAGATCCCCAAACGACCCCACGCAGGTTTTGAATTCTGAGTTGTCCTTCTTCTAGGCCAGTTTCCATCCAAGGCTATAGAACCCAGTCTGTCCTGCTACTTACCCATAGCTGGAGGGAGAAGAAGAGGATTCACACCTTTCCCAAGAGTATTAGCCCGTAAGTGAATGTAATAGATTCGACTTCAATATATATATATATATATATATATATATATATATATATATATATATATATATATAGAAAAGGACTCGTTAGGTAAATAATCCAAAGTTCATTAGTATTTTTGTTATTATTTTTAGAAAACAGTGTTCGATACAAAAGTAGAGCATAAATATAATAATTTATGTAAAAAATATGATTCCAACTCTACATAAGAGTTCTCACGTTTCAAAGCAAAAGCCGAAAACTTCAATATAGTTATTTGAATTAAATTGAATTAAAGTACCAAGCGCTGTTCCATCCTCAAGCGGATTTTTTTTTTTGAAGATGAAACAGAGTTTGTTACTTTAATTCAATTTAATTCAAATAATTATATTGAAGTTTTCGGCTCTTGTTTTGAAACATAAGAACTCTTATGTAGCATTGAATGATATTTTAAATAAATAATTATATATATATATATATATATATATATATATATATATATATATATATATATATCTTACTTATTATAAAACGCAGATTGTGTGTGTGTGTGTGTCTGTAACGTTTATATGTTGGATCGAATTTCCTACATTTTTTAGCTGATTTCAACAAAACTTCACAGGACTACATAAAATTACCTTGTGGTGGTTCGAACGGGACCGAAAATGGGAAAAATACAGTTGTTTTTTAATAAAATCAATTTGAAAACACGATTAAGACACATCGTGAGAATGAAAGGGGGAAAACTCACCCACGAAAATGTAAACAAAAGAGCATAGCATGATGAAAAAAAAGCCGAACTTGACGAAAACAAAATTTTATCGTCTAATGTTCATATTATTATTAAAGAGGAAAGATCAAAGTATTTTGGGGGTATTTTTTTACATTTTTTAATCGTTCCTAGCACGTGTGAAATTTTCGTTAAAAATATTGTTTTTTTGGTCAAAAAAAGGGCAGATAATCAATCATTTTCAATCATTTTTTTCGATTTGATAAAAATGATTAAAATCTCACTTTGATATTCTTTTAAAAATCAATCATCATTTCTTCAAAACTGATTTTAATAAAAACAGAAATTATACTGTTTATTTAAAATATTTTGAACCAAGCTTAACTTAGCTTCTGCGCCGAAAAAATGTAATTTGAAAATAAAACAAAGCAGGTCATAACCTTTCGCGTCGCTTGACGATTGACGAAAGGCACATTCATGACGTTTAGATAACTTACGGGAGGAGAATTCTTTCTATGGATGGAGGGAAGTGAAATTATTTAAGTGAACAAATTATTTACCTTGTTACTTTTAAGGAAAACTTTCAGCGCTCTAATTTTTTATTTTTATTTTTATTTTTATTTTTATTTTTTTTTTGTACTTAGCTTTCATTTTTACGTTTACGATGCTTTATGGAAAATATAAAGAAATTAAAAATAAGACTGTTAATAGTGAGATTAAATTTCATAAGAAAAAAGGTATCTAATTAATTTAGGTACCTTTCTTATGAAATTTTATCAGAAAATATTACATAAAATACTATAATTTTATGTACATTTATTACATTTTGCTGTGTTATTTGTATTTCCATTCATTTTATTATTAATTTTGATATTTCATTTATGGAAAAATATCATAACTGAGATTAATATAAAAATAAGATCATATAAATTAAAGTTTAGCAGTAGTTAAATTTCATAATATGATACTGTTACTTGTAAATTTACCCTTCTCAGTTGAAATTGAAAACTCAAATTAACTTCTCCATACGTGTTTCGCAAAAGTAAAGGGCTTAACAGCGGAGAACAATGGTGAACTCAAATAATGCAACTAAATTCTGGTTGGTCTTCCGTACTTGATAAATACTGTCCGACTATAAACACAAAAATTACATTTCTTAATTACCATGGCTAATCTGATTGGTCCAAATTATACAATTTTCAAAGCGCTAGACAATGACAATCTCACACGGACATTTTGAAAGGTTGATGTTGCTTTTAACTAATGGTAAAATATTTTTTAAAATTCAATTTAAACATTTTTTAAAAAACTTTTTAAAATTAAAGAAATAAGAAATAATTGTATTAAAAATTCAATTTTCATTGAAAAATTTTTTTGCTTTCAGAAAATATTGTCCATATTCATAAAAACAAATTAAAACAAATAAAAGCATTTGAAACTAAATAATATATTTGTTTTATTGAGTTTTGTATGTTACAATTCACAGCTGATTTTCAGGTACGTTGGCCAAAAAAAAAAAAAACAAAAAAAAACATGATTTGCATTCTTCAAAGCCTTGTGCTTTTAACTATTGTAATCACTAAAACCGATGGTCTCGAATTTCTAGAGTTTTTCATAAAATTAGTTATGGAGGTGTTAATAAATATAAAAAACTATTGTGTGTGTGTGTGTTCCTTTATATATGGGATCGGATTTCTTACATTTTTCAGCCGATAAAACAAACATCCACTTTTTTTTCGGCAGGTAGTATTTCTTATTGTCTTGCACACTTTTTTCTTTATTTACATTCAGAATGCTTTAAAAATTCCATTTACAAGACAATTGTTTATAATAAAATTCTATTCACCAATCGATAGACTCATAACGATTGTAAACAATGTTTTTGTTTGAATTTGGTTTGACCAATTCGTAAAAAAAAACTAATTAAGACATGTGTGTCCGTCAACCTTAAACAATAATCTTTGTCAGTTTTATTTTTCAGTCTTTATGATGGTCGATACTTGATCTATCTTACTGTTACATCCCCGGGCAACGCCGGGCTCTACTGCTAGTACACATATATATATATATATATATATATATATATATATATATATATATATAACACAAAACGAATTCATGAACACAAAAAGCATGTTATACGCAGCAGTTTATCCAAATGCGTTAGTCACACATAGGAATAAGTTCAACGATAACTTCTATCTAAATAATGCCACACTTATTAAAAGAGAAAGCAACTTACTTAGATGTAAAATTCTTGAGAGTGCCGCTATGAAACTTCACCAAAATATAGATCTGCGACACCGTTTTTTCAGATATCACGTTTCTCCTCAATATATATTTATTTACCAAGCCAACAGACATGATTTTTTTTAAAATTAAAAGAAATTTGTTCAATAGAAAATCTATTATTTAAAAATATAGTTCATAAATTAATTTCTTAAACTGAAATAACATAAATGATAATTAAATTATAAAAAAATCAACAAAAACAATGTTTTTTTTCTGAATTTCCGGGATGAGGAGTTATTATTATTTAGACAATTTATATTTGCATTATTTCCTTATATTTCTTGTTTTGTATCACAACGTTTTCATCATTATGCTCTCCGGTCTTCCCTAGGTGTATGAGCAGAGAATCGAGAACGGACTAACCCCGTAAATAAAGAGTTCATTTCTAAATTTCCTGTTGGTTACCTAGATCGATATATACCTGTGGAAGGCCGGACAGCTTGACGTGTGAAACGATGCGATAAAAAAACAAAAAAACATCAAAGATGAGGACAATAGTCCGAATATAACAGTACTAAGATTTCTCCCCTTGGTTTATTAGACATTAAATTACATCACTTAGCATCCTCCATAATTTGACTTATGTTTCAGTTAGTTTGAACTATATTTAATTGAAAAATTCAGTAAAACAAACGACATTTTTTATTGAATTTATAAATACTTGGTGCAAAAAAAAATCCTTACATTTGACTGAAAAATCTGTCAGCGGACGAAACGCCCCGGAAAAGTGTTTCTTTTCTCATTATTCACAAACACACAAAATATATGCACACACACACAAACGTATACCCCCCACCACACACACACACACACACATATATATATATATATATATATATATATATATATATATATATATATATATAATATCAGAAATGTATTAAATCCGGCATAATTTTATTTTTAATTCATTTTGATTAAACGTTAGCTTTTATGAATACTCATATTCGTGTAGAAGCTGTGTTTTTTAACCGTATTTTTTATCCAAATACATATACCGCCCAGAATATTCGAGGAATCTTGTCAGCAAAAGTATGTGTCCTCCGGCAGGTTTATAATCTGCACACCTTATGGGGAATGGTCATTGGATCAGAAGTGCCTAACAGCTCGGCAATGTAGGAATTACGGTCAAACAAATCCCGAATAGTACTTTAGAACAGACACACTCTGACGATTCTGGAAATATCCATATCTGCTCTGTTTCGTATTCTAGCTTAAACAATATCAATTTATTCTCAGAAATGGATTAAAGCGCTTAGGCACGTTAGATCCAATGACATCTCCCCATGGTGAATACAGGTTCGAAAGTGATACCGTACGCCAGTACACTCTCAACATAGCAGCCGTATAAGGATACCAGCAGCTCTATTTGAAAATTATATAATCACGGTAAACTAGAAATAAATAAATAGAGTCACCGTTGCACCTTCTTGATTATTGCGATGATATTGCTAGTCCAAGAGAGATCGTCTGCACATGCGGAGGAACCTAATTTTATCCACGCTCTCCATAGAATCAACGCCGATAACCAAAGGGACATGTGCTGTGTCACTTCTCCCAAACTCCATTAATAACTCATTTGTCTTTGAGGAAAGGTTATTCTTCGAGTTCCATGCAGTACGTATTTCTATTCCACTCCTATAACCCCCCGAAATGAGTCCATTCACTTTAGTGTCGTCTGCAAATTTAATGATCATGTTGGATGGATAGGGACGCACTGAAAAGGCTTTGATTTTGTACCGCAGATAGCTTAATGCACATCCCTGTGAGACACCATGGCTGAGCAACATTGTCGGGTAGATGTGCACCTTATTATGACAGATTGTCGACGTTTTGTCCAGATCACGACGACAGTTTTGCATTAATAGTTCTCGTCGTGTGAGCTTTGTGACGAGTCTGCTCGGAGCGATCGTTTTAAAGGCATAGCTGAAGTCAGCAAAAAACATTTTCACACAACTTGACTTTTTCTCGATGAGGGTCAGTCGCAATGCTTCAACTTCTGAGGCTTTGTTCGCTCTATAAACAAACTACTATTGATCAGAAGCAGACAGCAGAAAATGAGAAGATCTGTGTGTGAGGGTCTGTGTGATTTGATTCGATTTCTTTGTTTAACATCATATCAACGGATTATGGGTCATTTAATGCCGAAGTTAAATTTTCTTTGAAACTTTGAAGTAATAAAAATGATACATGTTATTCTGCTTCCACAACTCAATACATGGTAGATAAGACTCAGCTTTTTGTGCATATACACGTTTGCGTGGATATGATGACTATAAAAAGTGACATGTGTATTTTATGTTTTGTTGAAGTTATATTTTAGAATCTCTTGCTTGTAAGTTTTTTTACTATAGAAATCGATTTTTATACATTCATAGTGTTTTCTTTTTGTCAAGGGTTCACTATTTTCCCATAGCTGGGACCCTAACAGGTGCTACCACCCCGGGTCAAGATGGACCTGTGAACAACAGCAAGTAAGAGGTGGACGAACTCTCCACAAAACCTACAATCTCTCGGACAGAGGCCCTACTAAAGGTTGTATTTTATCGTCATACCCAGGACTAGTACGTCAATGTGTGTGTGTGTGTGTGTGTGTGTGTGTGTGTGTGTGTGTGTGTGTGTGTGTGTGTGTGTGTGTGTGTGTGTGTTTATACGCTGTAGATGTGGATGATAAAATGCATTAGTCATTTTCCAAAAATCATAGCAGCAGGGAAGCACCACATGACGCCATAATAGAAGTGGCGTTTCTTGAGCATTACAGTTTTAGGAGCTCATCTCTGGAGATGATGTTTGGCATTCTGTTCTCCTTCTTCTGTACTGGTTACCATCTCTAGGCAAGTGAGCGCAGTTACCGCTGATATATATTCCTTTGTTGAAGAAGAATTGACTTCATAGATTTCCCCCGTCCTGGGTATGACGATAAACTACATCCGCGTCCTGGGTATAACGATAAAATGTGTCCAACAACGGGGCTTCTGATCGGCAGGTTTTGAGAAGCGTGGTGCTGCTTCTTGGTTGCTGACGTTAGCTGACCTGGGGTGGTGGCACCTGTTGGGGTCCCAGCTGTGAGCAGGCGGTTGCCCCCCGAACTGGGGATGGATCGCTGTGAGGGTTTGAAAATGGTTTGAAATACTTTGTAAAAAATATATTCCCAGCGATACATTTTCGAAGATATTACCAGCAATATTTTTTTTTTTTAGAATTATTAGCAGCTCTAAAAATTGTCCGCATTAGCTAACCCATTAGGGTTGATATGCCGTAAAACAAAACAAACCAAACCAAATCATGGCTTTCCCAAGAGTATTTAAGAAAATGGGAAGGTAACGAAATCAGCCTACCTGAATTCTCTTTACCACCCGTGTAAATACAAACCTACCTGAATTCTCTTTACCACCCGTGTAAATATTCTCAGAAATAAACGCTCGTAACTTTCGGATAAAGACAAGTCAGAAATATTTACTGGCATTTTGTTTTTTAACCAAATGCCGGGATGTGACTCAAGTATGTTAGTGATTTACTGTTAATGTTACTAATTTTTCTTTAAGTGAACGATAAAAATAATTATTTCTTTATTTTATTCCAGAGCAAAATGAAACTGACGAATATCTTAAAAATAAAAAACCCACTGACTTCTTTCGAAAAATATCAAAGAATCTTCATAGCGATTTTACAATAATCAATGTAAGTCTTTTTTTCTAATACAAATGATCACGAAAAGAGAGAAAATGTTTGAAAAACTACAATAATCATATAGATACATACATATAAAGATATTGTAAAGTTATTTGAGCCAAGAACTTTTCAGCACCTCATTTCATAGTATATACCGACTGCAATAACAAAATTGTCCCAATCGTGTAAAATAGTTTGGTGACAGCACCAGTATATCTTCCTAACTGTGAAATAATTGTACAGAACCGTCAATAATAGCACATATTCAAAAAAAAAGAACTTCTTTCGGTCGACAAACAATTATTTCGTCTTCAAGTTTTTGATTTTATAAGGAAAACATATGCCTGACGATGAAAAAAGGATTATTCGAAAGTACTTGCATTTTAAAAAAATATAAACTGGAAACAGCAGACAACAGTTTTATAGATGAGGATCACGTCACTCTATGGATTAACAGTATTTTAATGCATACATTATACACTACTAGCGATGGATGTCGCCAATAATAGCATTAATATTGTTGATTGATTCTATGTGTGATTATTTCTTTGTATATAAATTATGTAATGCCTAATGTTTTATGTTTATATTTATATATATATATATATATATATATATATATATATATATATGTATGTATATATATACTCGACTATCACGTCGAATTTAACCTATGAGGGTCAAGCAGATCAGTTCCTAGGAAACTGACAGCCCGACACCAGCACATGAGATCTGATTTTAGTGGTGAAGGTTTTGTGCAGAACCATCCACCATTTTCTAAGGGCCAAATACAGAGACCTGGTGCACTACATGTCACATGTTCCCCAAACGACCCTCCGCAGGTTTTGAATTCAGAGTTGTCCTTCTCCTAGATCAGTTGGCATATATATATATATATATATATATATATATATATATATATGTGTGTGTGTGTGTGTGTGTGTGTGTGTGTGTGTGTGTGTGTGTGTGTGTGTGTGTGACTTCTATTCATGATGACAAGCCCCGTTGAGAGAAAGAAAAATTGATTGATATCGAGTAAAACGCATTTATAATGCATTTTTAGTGATTTTACTAATTTTTTCCCTTTAATTGTTACTCCAAAAAAAGGAGAGATTGATTGATTTGCCTCGTTTAATCGGGATTCCTCTTGATTGATTGATTGATTGATTGATTGATTGATTTTGCCCGAGCTTTGATACGAATGATTGATGTCTTATTTAATTTATTGCGATTTTTATCGTTTCCAATTCTCTTCACCCATTCAAAAAACTTCATAAATACATGACGACATGCGAACAAACTCGCTTAAACAACTCAGCACATACAAGCTTATTTGCATAAAAATACATTTGCATAAAAATATATTTGCATAAAAATACAAAAGAAATTTGAATGGAGATTACTAAAAGTAAAATAAAATAGATATAATAGCCTACCAAGAAATAAAACTTGATACATTAAAAATATTAATTCACACGAATACATGAGAAATATTGATGATTACGAATAGCTGAATAAACGAACACAATACCCACTCGTATAAAGTAACAATTTACCTTGTGCACAGGATTTGTTCTGGTTCTCAAGGGTTTCGTGTTAGGCAAGGCAATAAAGCCACTAAGAACCAAAAGGTTACTGAGTGTTAAAGAATATGAGATAATATACTATTAAGAAGAACGGACAATAAAAGAAGAAGAATTAAGAAGACAAGATAAAGAATGATATCGGCTTTACAGTTTTAAAGATCATTGTTGATTAGGAAAGAAGCCGACAAAGAAAGAACCACTAGCGAGAAGTGTTACTGAAGAAACTGTTAGCATAGAACTTACAGTTTCATCTAGCCATTTCAACTGTAAAATGGTAAGACCACGCCACCGCTAATCTAGTACTGGGCTTAAATTCATAAAGCTTATGTACCGCAGAGGAAGGTTCATTAGCACAATTACCATGCAAGTATTTATAAAAACAAATGACAAGGAAACTACGTTACGCTGGTAGGAAAGGCACTGAAACCGAAATACCAATAACATTGCAAATTTTCTTTGCATTTTATCAAGAATCTCTAAACATAGAGCAGGATCACGAGACCAGATGTGGCTTCAATATTCACAGCAAGGACGAATGGTATACTTATAAATATGTAAGATTAATTTGGACCCCAAAATGGTCTAGCACGAAACAGTGAACCCAGTTTCTTAGCTTAGCAATTAATTCAACATGTTCTTTCCATTTCAAGCAGAAAACGTTAACCGGAGAAGGCATAATAAGTTATTCTCTTGGAGGTTAGCATCAGCCATGTTGATGGAAGGTATGTCTTCTCTCAGACGATTAAAATATAGCAGCTTTATTTTGGAAGCGTTAAAATTAACAATCCACTCCTTGTATCGTTTACCAACAGTTTGTAGGTCATTCGATTGAGCCGCTGACAATTTGACGATAACGAATCTATCAAATTTTCTATTGAGACAGGAATAAATAGATACGGCGTTGTGAACTGATGACATCAGAAGGTCATTTATGAAGATTAGGAACAACGGAGGCTCAAGGATCCCTAAGGAGTTCCTCCATTAAGACAAAAAAGATTAGCGGAAAGTGTTAGCTTGAGACGACACAGCATGTCTCTCTCATGGATGCTAGCATCAGCCATGCTGATGGAAGGTATGGCTTCTCTCAGACGATTAAAATATGGCAGTTTCATTTTGGAGGCGTTAAAATTAACAATCCACTCCCGTACCATTTAACAACAGTTTGTAGGTCATTTGATTGAGCTGCTGACAATTTGACGATATCGAATCTATCAAACTTACTATTGAGACAGGAATAAATAGATACAGATCTCTGAGGAGTTCCTTCATTAAGACAAATAAGGTCAGCGGAATAATTTAGCTTGAGAAGACGCATCAGCTTCCTCTCCTGGATGCTAGCATCAGCCATGCTGATGAAAGACAACCAGATAGATCTCAAACGATTTAATAGGGTGTAGTTCCTATTTCGAGGCCTTGAAATTAAGAAATCATTCCTTGTCTTAGTTAACAACAAAACCAGTCATTTTTTTTTCAAATCAGATTTACTATTAAGACAGTAGTAAATAGTTGTATTATCAGAATGGATAACCTATTGAGAAATGTTGCCATCAGTTCTGGGGGACGCAAGTATTATTGTAAAATAAAGTAGAAAAGTGATTATTTAAGACATATTCATTTCTCAGTTTGATAAGTGTTGTGTACGATACAACTAATTTACATAAGAGGAGTACCGACCATATAAATATGGGTTGGTACCGGGAAGACGGGAGAGTAGTAAGAAGAGATCCGATCGAGAGACTCTGCCCGACTGCTATTTAGTCAACCCATTCTGCAGGAACAGTCTTCCCAAGAATATACCAAAACTAACTGTAAATATTGTGTACCTTTTCCTTGTTTCAATACATTTTGTTTACGTACATTTTGTGTTGTATTATTATTATTCCATGCTTATCCAAGTTTCAACAATAAGAAAGAC
>CAHIKZ030004686.1:3342500-3390000 GCA_903632075.3 Acanthosepion pharaonis
GAGCCAGTCTAACATTCACGACATCTTACTGATTTATGCCTTGGCGGACAACTAAGAAATGAAATTAACTCTGCTCCTACAATAGCACCATTCCTCATGCGATTCTTTCAATTCGAACAAGTGAATATTAAACAGTTTTTAGAGATGTGGAAAGAGGACGGTAAGTGAGACACTGAAATCCGAAGACGTATTGGGATGGCAAAGAATGCATTCCCAAATCTTCGCAGATTATGAAGGGAGAGAAAAATGCCGTTAGAAACGAAAAAAAAAAAGAATACTGAACTGTTACGTGATATATATCCCCCTGAATGGGAACAAATGCCGACAATCTCTCCAAAGATGAAGAAGCGACTTAAATACGGTTTTACAGAAAGACACGTAGGTTACCATGGAACGAACATGGGAGCAAGAACGAGTTTTTGGAGAAAATAGAGACTGAAAAAAACAAACTTATAATTAACATCAGTAAGAGGCAATTGAAAAAACCGACGCACGTAATGAGGAAAGAGAACTGAGAAAATCTGATACTCACAAGGCGGATTGAGGAAAAGACTGGACCGAGAAAAGCAGCGCGTAACATACTTTTTAAGAACTACAGGGGAGAGGAATATGTAAAGGGCCATAATTGCCCACGTTCTGAAGGAACACAGCCCACAAAAGAAGAAATAAGACATTTTTAGACGGAATAGAAAAACAAAACTACCAATGTAAGTCTCACATTCGCTTTTAATCAACTCCCAAATTTTCCTCGTTCTCAGGTTTTCCAGGAAGGGTATGTAGCTAATCCCACTTGCAGGTACCTGCTCAGGCATACATAAATAAATTTTAACGTTTATGAGAAGATGTTAGTGAAATTTTGGGGAGTGAGGAGGTAACTCAAACAAAAACATTGTTTTCAACCGTTATGAGTCTACTGATTGAATAGAATTTTATTATAAACAATTGTCTTGTAAATGGAATTTTTAAAGCATTCTGAATTTAAAAATAAAGGAAAAAAGTGTGCAAGACAATAAGAAACAGTACCTGCCAAAAGAAAAGTGAAGTTTTGTTGAAATCGGTTGAAAAATGTAGGAAATCCGATCCCATATATAAACGAACACACACACACGCACACAAACAACCTGGGTTTTATAATAAATATAACTCGATATGAGTTGTCCCCCTGCCTCTTAATAGTGTTTTCAAATTGATTTCGTGCAAAAACAATTGTGTTTTTTCCTATTTTTGGCGCTGTCAGAACCACCTCAAGCTAATTTTACGTAGTCCTCTGAAGTTTTGTTGAAATCGGTTGAAAAATGTAGGAAACCCGATCCAATATATAAACGCACAGACACACACACAACTTGGGTTTTATAATAAGTATGATTACTACTGTAAGAACCTGCTAGCGATCTTACCGTGAAAGACTCAGAAATTTGTATCTGTCTATATTTCTGAGATGAGGTACTATGTACATTATTTACATTATGCGGACTATTGTCCGCATCTTTGTCGCCATATTTATTACAACGTTTCGGCCGTTGTACGCTCCGGCCTTCTTCGGGTGGTTGGAATGTCGAACTTAACCCTTTATTTTGCTAACTGTGGCAGACTGTTCTAGTTCCACGTGTCATGTTTAATGGATGTCAGTTATCCGTTATTTCCTGTTAATTTCCCTCTGAAAATTCTCCACTGCCTTAACCGGTATTGTCACACTCTTTTGTCACTTGATTTAACCAAGGTTTTCGTCTTAGTATATTACGTTTAAATGATGAAACATGTGGCATGGAATGTTTTTTCCTGTTTCTCATTAAATAACACAACATTATTCTATTATATAGTAATTTAAACGAAGGATATCATACAAAATCAACGGCTCAAAATACGAGAGGGGGCTGAAAAGTACATAGGCTGACTATGAATGAATAATGCTAGACCTGTGAAAGCGTTTATCCGTTAATTTAAAGTCTTATTAATAAATGCATTTTGCTTTCCAGGTACCTGGCTGTTCATAGAAGAATTCAAATATAACTGTTAGTGACTTCTTTTGAAAACTGACATAGTTTGAAATCATGGTGTTATCAAGTATCTGCAAAAAAAGGTTTATTGAAAGTTAGGTGCTTTCAATGTTTTATCCTTTTTTGTGAGATGTAGCCTCCGGTCAAAGACAGTTACATCGAAATACTCTGTGCCAAATAATCTAATTATTTTTCTAACGCCGAATCTGATATGCCAAATGGGCTACACAGAAACGTACCAGCCCTTCCAAATTATACCAAGTTCGTTTCATCTGCAAGAATGGTGATGGCCTCAGTTTTGCTGATTCAAAAGGCATTGTGTTTATTGATTATTTTCAAAAGTGCCATACCATCAATAGAGAGTAGTACGCCATCTTGCTGAAGCAGTTACGAAAGGCTATCAAGACCAAACACCTAGGGAAACTTACGAAAGGAGTCTTGTCTCATCGGGACAATGCTCCAGAACACAAGTCTTTGGTTTTAATGGCTGTTGATAACGCTCCCTAATATCCCGGTTTGGCCTCGTTCGGCTATCATTTATTCCTCGATATGAAGAAGCTCTGAACATGTATTGTAGTGATGATGACGTCATATCTGATGTTTATGACATTTTGATCTACAAGATCAAAGCTTCTTCGTTAATGGCTTCCAAGCAGTGAAACAACGATGAAAGAAATGTGTGGAAGGCAAGGGGAGACTATGTTGAAAAATAAATCTCATTTCTTCACATTTCAAGAAAGTAACTTAGCCAGCCTCTGAAATATTTAACCAACTCTTATATATTATTCTATCCACCAACTATATCACTATTACAATGGAAAAGAATTTATCTAAGTTTAAAGTATAATGTCTTAATACGTATAAATTAAAATACTTTATTAATACTAAATAAAATAGTATAATTGGAAGGAGGGATATTCCCTATCACCTGTAACAATTGCCACAAGCAATACATTGGAGAAACCTCAAGGGATTTAAATATTATATGAACACAAACGGGATATTTTAAACGAACATTAATTACTACCCGTAATGAGTTTGACTATAATTTTGATTTTAAAATAAAGGGTATAAGTGGGAGGTATAGAATTTTTTTTTTCATTTTTTTCTTCAGGCAGTGTATATGCACACACACACACACACACACACACACACACACACACACACACACACATATATATACATACATATATATATATATATATATATATATATATATATATATGCAATAGAAGTAGAGATGTTCGCCTATTACCGGTTCACACTCCGCCCGGTCTTTTGAACAGGAGTAGAGATTTATCTCTTGTTCCCTGCTTAGGACTGGATTGCCTATTCCTTCTAAAGTATTTTCATTCTTTTTCACTCCCAGTAGCCCCTTGTGTCTTAGTAACATTATCGCCTTCTTTAGGATAAATTGATTATATATATATATATATATATATATATATATATATATATATATATATATATATTAGGTTGGTGCAAAATAATGACGTAATAATGTCGTTTTTTGACGTAACGTCAAAAACGACATTATTACGTCTTTAAATTTTGCACCAACCTAATATATATATATATATATTTTATATATATATATGAAGGATGGTGTGCTGAAACGTTAGTGCACTGATCTACTTCTTAAAATCAATATTCCAATGACTAAATCCCTGAAGAATAATTTTGGGAAAGATGTCAGCACGAGAACGTTTTTAATATATTTTATTTTCAAAAGGATTCATCTGAGAAACATGAAATTGTATTTTGAATATAAGTTAATAAATTCGCAGTAAATGATGATAAAATCATTTTGATTTACACGACTTAAATCTCTTCCCTTGTCATTGCACTTAATTCTGCGGCCATCAGTAATCACGTCATTCGAACATTATACCTTGAAATTCTTAGATCAAAATTCGATTAATAACTGCACTTAAAGCTACGGACTTACAGAACGACACTTCTGCATGCCAATAAAAACAAGTATCCCTATATAATTGTATGATTGAACTTGTGTTTCTTTTATGGCCATTGTATTATGTTCACTCGGATCGATTTTTTTCTCATATTTTATCATTTGTCCTTTTCGTTTTATCATTTTTGGTTTTAGATTTTTTTTTTTCACCCCCTCCTATTTTTCGCAGAATTATTTTTTTTTTATTCTCCTTGCTATCCCTGTTTTTACACGGTCTCTTGCAACATATGCCCATTAAATCAGCTATCATTTTTTGTCAAACCTTTTTCATATCCCTCTCTCTCTCTCTCTCTCTCTCTCTCTCTCTCTCTCATTCTCACCATCATTCTCTCTCTCATCCTCTCTTTCTCTCATTCTCACTCATCCTCTCTCTCTCTCTCTCTCTCATTCTGTCTTTCTCTCATTCTCTCATCTGCTCTCATTCTCTCTCGCATTCTCTTATTTTCTCATTCTCTTTCTCTCTCTCATTCTCTCATTCTCTTTCTCTCTCATTCTCTCATTCTCTTTCTCCAAAATTCTCTTTCATTCTCTCTCTCATTCTCTCTTTCTCTCATTCTCACTTATCCGCTCTCTCTTTCTCTCATTCTCTCATTCGCTCACATTCTCTCATTCACTTCCGCTCTCATTCTCTCTCTCATTCTCTCATTCTCTTTCTCTCTCATTCTCGCTCATTCTCTCTCTCTCATTCTCTCTATTATTCTCTGATTTTCTCTCTATCTCTCTCATTCTCTCATTCTCTCATTATTTCTCCTCATTCTCTCTCTCATTCACTAATTCTTTCTCTCATTCTCTCTCATATTCTCTTTCGCTCTCATTCTCCCATTTTCTCTCTCTTTCTCTCTATCTCCCCCAGTCTCTCATTCTCGCTCTCATTCTCTCACCCCCTCATTATTTCTCTCTCATCCATTAATTCTTTCTATCATTCCCTCTCTCTCTCTCTCATTCTATCATTCTCTCTCATTCACTCTTTCATTTTCTTATCTCTCTCTCATTCTCTCATTCTTTCTCTCTCTTTCACTCTCTGTATCTGCCTTTAACACAGGAAACCAGTACAAATAATTTCTCTCTCTATTTTATCCATGTTTATTTTTTTTGTCTACTTGGTTTCAGAGTAGGCGGCGTCGTTTTTGTATCATTTGCTATCGATATTTTGAAAAGAAAATAATGTGTCTGTGTGGTCTTCCTTTTTTTTACGTTGCATTGTCATGTGATAATGTCACTAACAAGTCATTTGCCTCAGACATATACACACCAATCTAGCCAAACCGATGCAGTATATAATGTCTTGTCATCCATAATATACTTGATAAACAGAGTGCTTCTAATACTGCAGCACTGTGGCAGATTAATCTTAATAAAAGTCGAATTCTCCTGAATACAGGGAGTTGCAACAAACACTGATTCATAGCAGACACGTAGAAATATAAATTTCTTCCTAAATATTTTCTCCACATAGACACATAAATTAATGAATATAGATATTTACTATCAGATATTTGATCCCCGATAGGCTTGATATGAATCGAGGAACCCTGCTTGGGCCAATAATTCGGTCAAGATGAAATAAATATCCAGAACACCGTCCAAAATAAGGAAAGACTTATCTACCGTCTTAATCATGGAATACTGAAGGAGTAAGGGATAGAGGCTCGGATTGAGGAATCGGAGAGCCGAGTTCGAATTCCAGCTGAGTTCGTTACATTTACTTAAGTGCATACTCTTGTTAAAGGTATGGATTCATCTCTTCCCTTATTCAGCTATGGGTAAAGAGTGTGAATCTTCGGTAACTCAACCGACTTCCTCATGAGACCAGGGTATGCCGGAGGAAGGTAATTGGAACTCAAAGATGTTAAAAATAAAAGCTGAAGATGTGACCAATCAGGGAGCAACAGGAGTGAGTAGATCCTGGATTTGAATTTTATACCTTGATAAATACGCTTCCTTTATTATTATTTGTTTTTATTTCCTTTGATTTCTGGCGTGTACACATTTCTTTCCGGGTCCCGCCCAGAGATCTAAGGTTAGAAATGGCATCACGACACTTTCCACTGACAAGAAAAAAATTACATGGATAAATCCCTTCGTAAAGTGTGGGCTGTACTTGTGAGAACATATTTTTGTATTTATTTTAGGCATGGGCTTCCAGGAATCTCTTCAATTAGTCTACTGGAATCTTTTCTAACCAATCCTAGGGCTGTAAATTATAATTATTATTATTATTATTATTATTATTATTATTATTTCTTTTCGATATGTCTTTCGACATTATATATTTTCGAAACTATTTGAAACTTTTTAAATTGTTTCAAATATTAAATTTTGAATTTTAAATTTTAGATTTTAAATATTATTTTTTTTTACTTTTAACTATAAGTTGTTATTAATGATATTAAAAATATTGATATTTTTTTGTTTTCCTTTATATTCATATTATTTTTCCTTTTCTCCTGAATTATTTTCTTGGTAGTCTTAAAAATAATGTCAAGCGTTAACTGTAAATTATATTAATCTGTATTTTTTAATTAACTGCAATATGCCTATATATGTTGATTTATACTTCTTTTTCTTCTTCCCCCATATTTTCCTCCCACCCCTTCTTCCCCATTTGCTTTCTTATATCTTTTCTTTTTTCTCTTTGTCTCTTTTCCTGCGAGATGATTTATTAAATAGGTGCTTAATCCCTCCCTTACACTTAAGTATAATATAATAATAAATTTAAAATTATTCCTATCTCTCTCTTCCTTCTCTATTTCGACCACATTTATCGCCTTTCTCCTCCCCTTCTCTCTTTCACCTTGCATCAACTTAAAACTAACGCTCAAAAGCTTGTATAAAAATAATAATATGTAAATTTTAAACCATTTTCTATGCCAGTAAGAGTGATCTGAGAAACCAGATTTCGTGGAATAATAAATGGAGCCTTGTCTGCTCTTTAATTTAACATATATATATGTATATATATATATATATATATATATATATAATACTAAGAAGAGGTATTATGTGCATTATTTAGACTATTGTCCTAATCTTTTATCACAACGTTTCGGTCGTTGTACGCTCCGGCCTTCTTCAGGTGGTCGAACTGAACCCTTTATTTCGCTCACTGGGGTAGACTGTTTTAGATCCCCGTGATGGATGTCAGTTATCAGTTATTTCCTGTTAATTTCCCTCTGAAAATTCTCCACTGCCATAACCGTGTATTGAACTCACACTCTTTGGGTCCCGTCTAACCAACGCCTTTATCCACTGTGCCATGTGACTTTAAGGATATTGGGTATGAATTTCTGGGTATTATAAACCTAATGTCTTCAGCAACCATTTTTGCCAGTGCTCATATTGCAATTTTGCTGTTATTATGGTAGGTTTTTACCAGAGCTCATATTGCAACTATATTCTTATCATTGCTTTTCTCAGGCACTCCTTATTACTGGTTCCCATATTGGATTTATTTTTATGTTTGGTCGGCTCAGGAGATTTTGTGGCCTAGCATATGTGTTGATTCCTTAAGTTTACGAATTTTCCAATGGTGTTCCTTGTCAATGATCTCAACATGATCCCACAGAAGGCGGTGAACTCCCTTCTCTCTCCATATGTGGTCAGCCACAGTGACTTGTAGGGATAATTCCAAGGAGGATATTCATCCATGTAGAGCTTAATGTAGTCTAAGATAATAATAATAATAATAATAATAATAATAATAATAATAATAATAATAATAATAATCAACTAAAGATAAATGGAAACAACAAATGACTGGATGATAAAATTAGTTTGAAAACAGAAAGAAAAATATTTTAATAAAAAGAAGGCAGTAAATACAAACAACATTTACATTTAGTATTTGTAGTAAAATCAAAACAGAAGCCAAGAACCAACTATTGCAGCAAAAGATATGAAAAAAAGAAAGGATAAAGCCCTTGAACAGATGAAACAAAAACAAAATGGCCAATATCCAGAACGTGCAAATAAACCCAATGTTGATAGTTATTACTCATCGATGGTTGACATCTGGATTAAAGTCTGAAACTGAAGGCTTTATTCTTGCAACAAGACCAGAGTCTTTTCACTAGAATTTTCAGGCAAATATCATACATAATAATGTGGATCCAAAATGCAGGTTCTGTGACAAATACCAAGAAACAATAGACCATCTAATCTCAGGATGTTCTATACTTGCCCCAAATGAATATAAAATCGTCACGATAGAGTGGGGCAATTTTACACTGGACAATGTGCAAACACTTTGGAAAATGTGAAGAGTATGAACATCGGCCAGCGCCGGTTACAGAAATAGAAGATTTTTTGGGATTATACCATCCACACAGACAGAAAAATTGAAGCAAATAGGCCGGACATTATTGTCAAAAACCAGAAAGAAAAATGGTTTGCCTACTAATTGATATGGCTTGTCCAGCGGATTGTAACATAGCAACCAAGGAATTTGAAAAACTATCAAAATACAAAGACCTGGAAATGAAATAGAAAAAATGTGGAAATTGAAAACAAGAATAATACCAGTGGTAATAGGTGCACTTGGAATTATAAAAATGGAACAAAACAACACATTGAAAGAATCCTGGAAACCCCAGCTTAAGAGACATACAGAAAATTGTCTTATTTAAAATAAGGAGAACTTTGTCTATGTAACGCTAGCAACTTCATCGGAGATAAAAAAAAAAAAAAAAAAAAAAAAAAAAATTAACATGGTTATACACGACCTGCCAGGTCTTTGAAGTGTGTCCATAGCAGAAATAATAATAATAATAATAATAATAATCAAAAGATAACCTGAAAGGTTCATTTTAGGCTTATAATTTACTTCAATTCTTCAGACCGAAAACTTAGTTAAAAACAATACACGGACTGATATATTAAATTGACTAACAAAATAAGAGATAATCAGGTTTTTTTTTTTCCTTGATGGTTTAGATAAAACAATAAATAATAAAATAAAAAGGACTGACCTGGCCAAGAATTTTTCTTAAAATGTGGAACTCTGTACATCTGGTTATACGGCACATTGAACGAGATGGCCTGTTATTTTAGGCAGAAGAAATCAAGGCAATTCTAAATTAGTTCTAACAAAATGGTCCTTATTAAAACAATAAATAAAAATTACAATAATAATAATAATGATATCAAACATAAAGGAAGGCATTTTAAATACAGATAATAAAAGTAAAATTAGAAAATTAAAACTAAAATAAAACTGAGAAAAAAAAAAAGATGGTGTATGGATAATGATACAAAAATGTTAATTTCAATATATATATATATATATATATATATATATATATATATATATATATATATAATAGACAGACGTCGAAATATCATCTGTTTAGAGTTGAGCAGTTTATTTTAACACACACACACACACACACACACACACATATATATATATATATATATATATACCTACCTTATTTCGTTTATGCGTCTGTCATATTCACAACATTCTACGATTTAAGTTTCTTTCTTATTTTAATTACTTCAAAATTTCCTCGTTTTCTAGCCATTCCAGACAAGAATTTGAATAATTAATTTATTTCAGTATAATAAAACCTGGAAGAGGAAAGTTAAGTTGATAATACTGAATTTTACCAATTCTATAACTTAGAATGGACTTCTAACATATCTGAAATTACGGCAAACGGTAAGAGTATGATCTTTAATATAAGAATCCGTGAAATAGCTTGAAACTTCATATTCATTCTAGTACTGCTTTGTACAAACAGGTTTAGCCTAATAGTAACGCATATCTAAGTCAATACTAAAAGCGAATAATTCTACAATAAAGTATTAGTCATGCCTAAGTCTAATAAAGCTGTTTTGCAAAATTGTCATTGTACTGGTAAATTGTTACTCTTCCTGACCTTTTCTTTGGTTTCAAAGGTAATTGCGCAATAGTCACGTTTACCCAGAATATCTTGTGTCAGCCTTTGTAGGAGTAACCGCCGTATGATAAGACGTGTTTTGACCACTACTCTATAAAGAACTTCGCGATGAAGCAAGCTTCTTTTAACATTTAAAATCACATAACAGCAAAAATATGGAAAATAAGGAAAATCAGCCTATAACAACGAATCCCAAAACTGAAAACTATTCTTGGAGGAAAATAGCTATAATTAATTTCCCAGACCAAAACAAACTACTAAATAAAAGTTCAGAACTCATCTCAAAATGGAAACACGAAAACAAATTTTTCTGCGTTAGCTAAAAACTGAAAAGAATAAATAAAAACAAATAAAATAAAAATAAGTAAGTAAAATCAAGTAAAATAAATTTACCCAAATAAATAAATTAAATAACAAATAAACAAATTAACAAACAACTCCAGCCCCAAAATCCGTTAGAATGGATTAGTCACAATGCAATAGACTACCCACAACACACCACTAACACCTATATATAAATAGTCGAGAAAAAAACAATGCATTTGGCCTGATCAGTGCGTTCAGCATGAAGCAGTCTGTCTCATTTGAGTCTTGACTTCAATGTTCATTTTATATTTCATATTATATATATATATATATATATATATATATATATATATATATATATATATATATATTTATTTCATTTCTCTCTCTCTCTCACACACAAAAACACACACACATATATATATATATATATATATATATATATATATATATATACTTTTCTGGACCAAACTTATACAGAAATTGTTTAAATGTTTTGTATGGCCGAGTGCTTTTGTCTACAGTTTTAACCATTTTCAAGGGTAATTTTTATTTTTAATTTTAACTGATTTTTTATGTATATATCTAGAGTTATACGAATGTTTTATTTTTCAAACACGGTCAGCACATTGTGGCTGTGTTCATAGCTGATATTATTGAGCGTTGTTTTGTTTTGTTTTTGTTTTGTTTGTTTTTTTAATAATAATTCCATTATATAATTATAAGAACACATGAAAATTTAAATAAAATCTTAACGGAAGTACGTTGTCAGTCGTTTTTAATGAAACTTACATATTCATATATAAGTGTGTGTGTGAGTGTGTGTGTGTGTATGATAGTAAGAGAGCGGTTAATTAGGCAACAGAAAATATACATTATTACGTTTTAGCGAATGCAGAAAGGTTCGAATAAAAATAGCAAAGCCTATCCAACCCAAATCTCTTCTGTTTCCTCTTTGTTACTCCATTTTACACAGTTCAAAGCCAAGAGTTAACTTTTTTCCTTTTTATACGTCACTCACTTTTTGTATTTTATCATCTTTTACCTTTACAGATTTTCCTCATCTCTAATTTTCTCTTCCCTTCTTTTATCTACCACTTGTTTATCTCCCCCCTAACCGTTCGTACTTATCTGCCAGTAGCAGACAAGCGTGTCACACGGATCATAAACTTCCTAATAATGCGTGACTATAGGCTCCTTGTATAGAGCCTCATCAAGCTGCAACGTCGGATCATAATCGCCAGGGGGTTTGTAAACAGGATATTTTTTTTCGTCTGTTTGGTTGTCTTTCTCATTCCTGATTATATTATTGGATTATTTTACAAGTACAGAAATGTAGTTGTTATCTGACGTATACTGATGATCCTTTGAATAGCTAAAAGAACTGTTTATTTATTTTTTGAGTGGGGGGAGGATTTTTCTCTTGTAATTGAATCCTGAATACTAATTTGCTAATGTTTCATCCAAAAATTAGTCTTGCAACTAAAGCTGAGAGTTGTATTTTAAAGATATCAGTGTAACATATATTACATCAAATAAGACGCTGAATTGAAAACTATTTCCATTGTTGTCTATGATGGATATTAAAGGTTTCATAGATATATACAAAGAATAATATTACCTGTTGTTGTGGTAGGATCCACCTAATTTGCATAGTGGAGTACCGACCATATAAATATGGTTGGTACCGGGAAGACAGTGAGAGGAATCTAGAGATTCAATCCAGAGACTCTGCCCGACTGCGACTAAGTCAACACATTCTCCAGGAACGGTCTTCCGAGGAATATACAAAAGACTATATGTAAATATTGTGTACACTTTCTTCTTTCAATACATTTTGTTCTAAGTACATTTTGTGTTGCATTATTAATCCATGCATTAGTCAAGTTTCAACACCTGTCAATAGCTAAAAAAAGGATATCGTTTCCGTAATCTATCAAGGATTAGTTGCTTCCCGGCATGTTAAGCTCTTCTTTATTTTACTCCCTTTTCTGGCGTAAGAAATGTTATTCCATTTTCTGATAATTCAGTATCCCGCCCCAGCACAAAAGACAGAAGAACAACTAGTAATGCTATTTAATTTTCCCAAAGTGCAATACTGATAATGCTTGTAATTCGTATATGAAAAACATAATCAATAGGTATGGTTTCTTTTAGACAAAACCTGAATGTATCTGTCTATATTTCTGAGATGAGGTATTATGTTCATTATTTACATTATTGGAACTATTGTCCCCATCTTTGTCGCCATATTTATTAAAACGTTTCGGCCCTTCAGTGTCTGTTTATATTCCTGAGATGAGATATTATGTACACTATTTACATAATTCGGACTATTGTCCAGATCTTTATTGCCATATTTATTACAGCGTTTCGCCCCTTCAGTAACTTTCTGTATTTCTGAGATCAGATATTATGCACACTATTTATATTATTCGAACTACTGGCCTCATCTTTGTCGCAATATTTATTACAGCGTTTCGGCTTTTCAGTATCTGTCTATATCTCTGAGATGAGGTATTATGTATATTATTTACATTATTCGGACAATTGTCCTCATCTTTGTCGCCATATTTATTACAACGTTTCGGTCGTTGTACGCTCCGGCCTTCGTCAGTCTTTTCGAAGTGGTTTGTTATTAGCTGGGCATTCTGGATCCATTCGCAGAATATGTCCAAAAGTTGTCTCTTGAAAGCCACATACGACGTCTATTTTGTAGTTTTCTATGTCTGTCCCTAACTGCTCTTGTTTCTCGCTCTGGATCAAGCTTCGTAAACTGAAAGTTCCAATTAAAAAGATCATGAAGTTGGAAGTTCAGTAGCATTTTCCAAATATTGTCTTTCTCTGTATGTAATGTCTTAAATAAGTAGTTACTATGTTACAGTAACTGGAGTAGCCATTTGGTACTCCGCCAACCATGATATAATGGCAGAAAAGTATTAAACACAGCAAAAATATGGCGACAAAGATGAGGATAATAGTCGGAATAATGTAAATAGTGTACATAATACCTCATCTTAGAAATATAAACAGATACAGAAAGGTCTAAATGCTGTAAGAAATATGGCGACGAAAGTGAAGACAATAATCCGAATCATGTAAATAAAACCTGAATAGTCTTACCTTTCAGAATAAACATCTACTGAGTTTGCTAAAGTCTATTCAAAATTATTATAGTCTTCACAAAACTAATATAATAAAGAATTGGTATAATTTGACGCGTCGCTGTATGGTTAGAATGTTAGCATTCCAACAATTAGACCCGATTTAGGACCAAGGTCGATCTTGAAGAGGGATGACTTCTTGATCATATCAGCTGAAGGAGAGCATCCCAACAGCCTGGAGTTCACGCTAATGCATGTGGTGAACACTAATAATGACACACGTAGTAATGGCACAAATGAAAAAATAGGGAAAACAAAACTAGTACAAGCAAGAAACAGACTATTTAAGCAACTTAAAATTAAACACCAGCAGTTGTTTAGTTTTAAGATATTTAAAGTTAAATTCTTAATGAGAGTACAGTTGTCTGTCTATTTACTTCTGGTTCAGTTGTCCGCGAACCTTCAAATTCGCACCATTGATCTTAGTGTCTCTCCCACAACACCATCATGGAAGTCACATTAAGTAATAAAGGAAAAAGAAGATTTGCTGCCGAGGATACATGTATATAAAACAGATTATAAGATCAACTATTAACAGGTAGAGATTTTTCACATTTTTCCAATTGTGCCATTTTTACAGGTAACATGTGCCATTATTATCTAAATTCTGTTTATTTGCATTCTCCCAGAGACAGTAAGTAAAAGTCCTCTCAGCGAAGTCGCAGTGTAATCAACAAAGGTTTTTGTGTGTAATGGGCATATTGAAACACAGGACACAAGTTATATCAAAGGTTGAATTGTTCTATTTCATTATATATTGTTGTTAATGTCTTATTCTTTGCAATCAATTAAATACATTCCATTGTAGTTCTGTATAATCGTATTGGAAAATATCTCCCTCTTTTAAGTGGGGAGCTAATGTCTTAGTTTATGTCTAACAGGATCTCCTTCTTGTCTATATTTCTCAGATGAGGTATTATGTACACTATTTACATTATTCAGACTATTGTTTTCATCTTTGTCGCCATATTTATTACCACGTTTTGGCTGTTATACATTCTGGCTTTGTTCAGGTGTTTTGAGTGTCTAACTGAACCCTTTATGTAGGGATAACTGATAATTGACATCCATTAAACATGGCACGTGGAACTAGAACAGTCTACCCCAGTGAGCAAAATAAAGGGTTCAGTTCGACATTCCATCGACCTGAAAAAGGCCGGTGCGTACAACGGTCGAAACGTAGTAATAAATATGGCGACAAAGATGAGAACAATAGTCCGAATAATGTAGAGAGAGGCTCTCACTTTTCATGAAATCCTCACAGAAGAAAAACTCTATTTTACCGGACACAATCAAGACATTCGTAGTGAAACCATTCTTCATTCAATGACAATGAATTTTTACTTGACTATTTCCCCGCCTCCTCTTCACCCCTTTAAAATCTACTTTTTTTTTTTTTTTTTGGTTCTGTCTTGGAAAGCTTACCTTTATCTTCTCTCTCGATCTTATTTTCTAGAGCTTCGTTTCTTTCTTCTTTCCTTTTAATTCGTCTCCGCTCCTACTGAACATTTAATCATTTACTTTCCAACAATTATTGATATTTGAGTTGAGTCAAATCAATAGAGGTTACATTATTAATTCAAATTCAATTTGTTTTGATGGGATGTTATTCCTAATTATCACGATTTTAATACGAGCGCGTGAAAGATTTGGTTTATTTCATGAAAAAAATAGACCAATTAACTCGTGTCTAATTTATTTCCAGAGAGGAGAATATAGTTCGTGTTACAATATGCAGAGCATTTCAAATGAATGCTGAATTATTTTCGACTCAAGAACTGATTTCAATATTCGTTTTTAAATAAAATATTAATTATTTCAGTAATTCAACTTGTTTGCTATATAATAGTGTCGTTAACCATATTTGACCACGAACTGTTAAGATTTATAGATACAGGAAAATGATAAACTCTTAGAAAAGCCACAGTTTGTAAATATTTTCGGTAACATGCAATCAGTATGCACCACTGAACACCAGATAATCTGGAGAAGTGCAATAGCAATGAGTGAACTAAACATGTCGGGCGATAGATTTTCTGATTTGAATTTGTCTTCCCTACGGATTTAAACTTGTAAACAAAGCAGTAGAAACTGCCGTTAGATAAACTACACATTTTGTTAATTTAAAATTTAATGACAAAAGCGATAGGTATACTGCAATAAATCCTGCTTGTCAGCGTATTCGGTCCTCTCCTATTTCTATTCTGTATTATTTTGAAAAGGTTCACATTTTCATTTAAAAAAGCATATTACAGATTCTTTGGTATCATGAATCTTGCAGCTTGCGATCATTATTAACACTTTTCTCGCTCATTTAAGGAAAAATTCTTATCTATTGACAATAGATACCTATAAAAACGCTGATATAAGACTCTAACCATTTTGGTTTCGATAGGACGCTCTGCAATACAGAATATTCGAAACAACAGGCCAAAACACAATATACGTCCTAGGTATGACGATGAACTTCATCCGGCAGCAAGACTTCTGACTAAAAGGTGTTCAGGAGCGTGGAACCACCTCTTAATCGATGTTTTCACAAGTCCATCCTGATCCGCGATGGTAGCACCTGTCTGGGTCCCAACTATGGGCAAATATTGTACCACCAATCTGGTGTCACATTATTATGAATGTAATAATATATATTTACGCGATAGGAGTACCAAAAATACATTTTCACAGTGAAAGAATCACCTGCAATCCATTATTAGGAAATGAAGAGAAAGATTACTAGCAATGCACGTATTAAAAAAGAAATTACCAAATCATCCAAGAAAATTTTGGCAAATGACCCATAAAGAATGAATATGTCGTTAAACAAACCTAATGAAAACACAATACAGTAGAATCCCTGGGAACCAGATTAAGAAGGCATTCCAAATATAAGGAATTGGTTACAACGTCCGGATATGATGGTCATATTTAGATTAAAATAAAAAAACTGAAATTAAGTTTAACATTTATTTTCAAGGTTTTATAGTAAACAAAATGCGTTAGTGGTGAGTGAAATATTACGGAAATGATTTTAAGGAAAAAGAAATAGATTATTTAATGTTAATGAAAATTCATTAAATTAACTATGCCACGTATGCAAAACAAATAATATAACGAGGATTTTTTAATCGCCGTTTCATGATGATTCTTTCGCTTCTAATGTCATTCTCAACTTTTCCGCATTTCATTTTGCTTTTGTTCTTGAATTTTTTTTTACACTAAATACACTTTTTTTAACTCTGCGTGCGTTATTTCAATCGTCATACTTGAATACTGGCTTTCTTTCCATAAAACGGACAACCTTTTCAATTTCATTCCAGTTTTAATCACAGTCATGCATCTCGTCGCTATCTTGTTGCAGATGTGTCTCTTTGTCACCCTTCCCTCTTATTCCCATCATCTTTTGCACCAATACAAGTCATTAGGGTTGGAATAAACATAAGCAATTATCCAAAGTAAATTTCCTGAAAAACACAAATTTTAAATCCGTTACATATCACCAAAATTGTTCAAATATACACATAAAAAAAACATATGCAGGATTCCGGATATGAGGGATTCCGGATATGAGGGATTCCGGATATGAGGGATTCCGGATATGAGGGATTCCGGATATGAGTCATTCTACTGTATAACAAAAATGTGTTGCAATTAAGTCGTGTTTTACCTAACTATATAACTACGCTAGATCGGAAATAGCACTAAGCCCTTATTGGTTTATAAAAGAAAAAACAAAAAAACTCTAGGTGCCGACATTTCACGATGTCTTGAAAACCTATAAATATGTCAAGAGTAAGCAATTTATATATTGTAAATGCGTTACTTTAAAAAACCTTTATATATACGTCGAAAGCAGCCATGTATCTTTTGAAAAGACAGTTACATATGTTCACTGCAGTGGAAAATTTAAGTAACACATGAAGTTTTTTTTTTTATATATATATAACTGCAACATGAAAACACGAAAAAGCGTATACTAAAATGTATCATGGATCAAGTGCAAATATTGATGTACAGGTCATTAAGTTGAAAAAAGAAAGGCGAAAATAGTGACTATTCGCGACAAGTGTGACATTTTTTATCCCGTTTAACATTTGAACTCGGATTCTAAATGATGATTTTAACAGGCGATAAATAATGTCTTCTTGAAAGATTTGTGAAGCAGTTATTTTTAAGCTTACAGTCTCTTTCCCACAGACAAATCGTAGCGAGTTTAATGCTACTTTATTGCTATTAAAATGGCAAATCGTCTGACGAGCTACGTTGCTGAGTTCCACCAGTATAGATATCTTTAGTTAGGACGCGCTATACCACGTACACTGAGTCGATTCATCCTCATTCCATTGGTACGTATGAATTTCCACTCAAACACCATCTTCTTGACAACACCTACTGGTAAAAAAATATTTCTGAAAGGCTGCATCACAGACCACTGTAATCTTAACCTAAGCCTTGGATCTACCGTTATCTCTTCGAGATATGCTCATAACCTGCACTTATTTTCTTCTCTTACGTCCAGTCGGTAAACACTACCCTGAGTTGTTCTATAGCCTTGTATTGAGTGAACCTTATTTTTAAAAATTGACATTCTAAGGAATTTTTGATATCATTAAAATCTAACCCTGACCTTTAGTTGTAAGCTTATCCGTTGAATTAAACATAAGCTGATTTGTATTTAGAGTTCAAGAAAATTATGCACCTTCTTTGTAATGTGTCCCTAAGGCGATGATGGTTCTCCACAACTTTCTCTTCTTTTTTGCTCTTAGAGGGTTTATCTTTTAACGTTCCTCTTAGGACCTGTTCCGTCATCCATTTTTATAGGTTACTGTTGAGGCCTTGTCAGGGCCAGGAATAAAGACACAAAGAGAGGAATTGAATTAAACAAATATATTAACAGAAACAGTAATACAAACATATACAAACGAGAGTGTTACAGCAAGAATGCTCGGTCCGACTGTCAGAGCTAACTGCTGGAAATCCCTCTCCAAAAGGCAGTACCTGCTCCTATTTATAGCTGGGAGAGTCCATGCGTGCGTTGGTAAATTACCATAACAGTTACTCTCTGTTTTTATCAGACTCCCTTTCTTTAAATAATTTCATTCCAAGCAATGCAATAAAGACACTAACAATCTGCGTGTTAGATAATATGAAGGAAAATACTATATAGTAACGGAAAATAACGACAGACACAACGTTTAAATTTTTGATGATAAAATTAAACTGAGAAGACTGAAGAGATCTCTTGCCTTTAATATGTCTTGTATCAAATTCTTCAAGATCACTTTCCCCTTTATGTATCCTAGAAATTTCAATGATCTCTTTCTGATTTGATGTATATGAGTACTTTTGGTCTCCAAATTCCCTAGTTAATTTCATCGTTTATTTCATGGTATCCTCAGCATGTTTCTATTGTTTCAAGCCTCTTCTTCATCTTTGTGGAGGGTTTCCAGCATTTACTGCCATATAGGAAGACCAATTTTACATAGTTTAGCACCCGTTCTTTGATTGTAACGAAATCTTATTGTTTCATAATATTTTGCTTATTTTCTAAAAGATTTCTTTCACTATTCTAATTCGTCTTCAGATTTCTGTGCCACATTTCCCTTCCTATGTTAATATACATCCAGATATTTAAATGTTTGTACTTTCTTAATTTATCCTTTCCAATTCGTGGTTTGAATCTTGGGATATTCTTTTGCTTACAGCCATACATCCTGTCTTCTAACTATTTACGTTTAGTCCTTTCCGTTATTATATTCTCTAGGAGTCAGTAGCGCGCAAAAAGGTGGGGGAAATGGTGTGTGGGCACCGGGGGTACAAATCGGGAGGTTCATCCAATCAAAGAGTGAAATAAAAATGTAGGTTATATTTTATTTTAATAAAGCGTTTATTTCATATTTCATCTGTTTTTTTACACATTTAAAATATCTTTTCTAAGAAACCTATAGACCCCCACCCGACTTGAGACTTAGAGGCATGCAATCAAGGAGTTCGGCCCGTATCATCACCAAATATCACCAAACCTATGAACATCACTATTAGGTTAGCGGACACACAAGTTGAAGCACCAAGTCGCGTATGATCACCGAAGTTAAGCAACATCAAGCCTGGTCAGTACCTAGATGGGAATACCAGGTGCTTTAACAATTAACAATTCCGAGCAATTAACCATTATACAACCAAGCTGTTGTATAATGGTTAATTGCTCGGAATTGTTAATCAGAGTACCAAGTTCAAATTCGAGTATGTTTCGTTTTATTAACTTATGCGCAAATACCCTTGAGAAAGATATGAATCCACATATTCTCCCCCCAGCTATGGGTTAAGTAGTAAGATCTGTATCACTAAATCATTATTATCTCAAAAGAATTCTCATGGTCTGGAAATATATTTTAGCTCTAAATAAACTGCAAATCCGTAAAAAAGCAAATCAATTCTAAATATACATAAATGCATCCATAAAAGAATTATTTATATCTGCAGTTTCATTGCTGTGTCTGTCATCTTATGTTGTTAAAATTGTGTCAGCCAATAATTGGTAGGAATTAATTTTCTGTCGGAATCGGTTCCTGTATTTTAACGTTTATTTACTATACTGGTCCCGACAGACAAGACCAAAGAGGTACTCAATAGCTACTTGAGGTGAAAGAGTAAGAGATGAAAAACAGAGCCCATGAGGACATATTGGGAAGACAACCCTTCACCTGAATAGGTTAAGTTTATAATGATTGGGTAAGCAACATTATACGCAGAGAGTCGGTTTCACAAACCTGCAACCCATAGGTAGATATCATTTGCGCGAAAACCGCCTCACCAATGGAACACGAACATTCGAATAGCTCACCAAAATATTCGGGACATGGTGAGTCCTAACCGTGAACACATTTCATGAAAACAGCAACAGAGCAGCGAGAGACCCGCCACGCAGTGTCCGAGGGAAAGGGACTTCAGGGTAGTAAATAATCCATCAACCACAAGGCCGCGCTGATGCTTTTTGACTCTATCAAGACTGGGGCGATAGAGGACATCAACAATTTGTCCAGTATTTTTAACGGCCAGTCGTAAGTATGTGTTCTACTTGAGGTCAGGGGTGAAAAGTAAACAAACAAATAATCTAAACCCATTTAGATTATCACATGTGCTAAAGTCTACACCAAGTTTCAACTCACTTTATATATATGTAAAATACACCAATAATTTTATCAACAAAACACTAAATAAGAAAATAAAGATATAAAAATATATTTTGTTTACAAACATCCGGGCGGTTATGATCCAGCTATTCTTCATTATGATGCTGCTGCTCTGTACAAAAACATAATTACATATTGTTGACCCGTTCATGTTTATCTGGTACTGTCATGTAACAAAATAATCTCTCTCTCTCTCTATATATATATATATATATATATATATATATATATATATATATATATATAAAACAGGAATGTCTGTATGATACCTTTTCACTCGAGATCCATCCAAACGATTTTGACCAAACTTGGCATATATATAGAAAATAGAGATAGATTCTTACCGTAAAAATCCGATCATTTTTTTAGAAAATCAATACTCGATAAAGCCTTTGAAAAATCGATAAATTCAACTTTTTTTCGTCCGATTTCGTTCAAACGCGGTATGTAGGTTACTTACATCATGACGAGCTCAACGATACTTCATTTCTATTTCTACACCATTGCGTTTAGCGAAAAATCGCGAAAAAGGAAAAATCGCTTTCAACACAAATCGATTTCAACACAATTCGATTTCAAAACAAATCGATTTCAACACAATTCGATTTCAACACAAATTTTGGACTAAAAACTCCCTTAATTTTCAAGCAATCTAATGCAAACTTCACTAAATTGTAATCAACAATAAGGTAATTATTTAACAGTTATTTAATCTGATAACTGAGTCCTACCATGTAGTGAAAATCCGCGTAAATTGCGAAAACTAGCGATTTTTACTGGTGTCTTCCTTATTTTTCGTTGTTCTTTCAACCAATTTTCATCAAACTTAACAGTTTCTTTATAAATGTAACCTATTTTACATCTCTGGTAGCAAACTTACAAATTGAATTTCAAAAACTCCAAAATATTTGTGATCTCAAGTGGGTCTACAGTTGCCTGTTTTACCCCTTCGTGTCCTCGGCTAACTTCGATTGAATCGATTGAATCAAAATACGAAATTAATTATATAAAAAATCCATGTTTTCTTTTCTTTATCATATACACTTTTATCTCGTTGGAACAAATAATCTCTCTCTCTCTCTCTCTCTCTCTCTCTCTCTAGTGAATATATATATATATATATATATATATATATATATATATATATATATATAGTTTATGCAAACCTAGGTAATCCGCATGGGTAGACCCAAGTAGGATGATATCTGGAGAGCTCAATGTAAATTTCAGAGTCGATATGTTTGAATAAAAACAGACCACTTTAAGGTTCCATGAGAAGATAAGATATGAGTGGGTTAGATGTACCATTTCAATTCCTTATTCTTAACCCCACTGTGTGTCGGCTAACGCGTATTGTCTCTAGATATAGATGGGTAAGGGGTGAGGGAGAAGACCGACATTAAAGGAAGAAGCTACAACAACCCTAATAAATTACATTTCACGAGGGCATCTTCCATTCAAAATCTTAGACGCTGTTAATTCGCATTACTTCAAAGGGCATATTTGGGAGGTTAAAGTTTGATATAAATCTAAATGTCTAAACAATCTACGAAGAATTTTATTCCAAGTTCGTTGGAGTTTTGGGTATTTTCTATGAAACAGTCGATTAGAAAAAACACATAGAGAGTACATTGAAAAAGTAATCCATTTTATATTTAGTAATCTTTTTTTTTATTTTTCTAAACTCGTATCTTATTGATTGTTAAGTTGACATCTATTTGTTTGATTTTTGTTCATTAATCAAATAAACTTGAATTGATTATTCAGTTGACATCTATTCATTTCAGTTTGGGTCATCGATTAAACTCGTGACTTTTTTAATATACCTACATAATTATCAAAGGTTCTTTCAATTTAAATAACTTTATCGTCAATACTAATTGTTAAATATTTCAATTTAAATTAAATTACCAATTTAAACTTTACCTCTGTGTTATTTAAACTCACTTCCAATTGGAGAATATTAGAGGAGAAATTTGGATAAAATATTACTAGGAGAAAATTAGGTCCTTCTTTTACAATCTTTTATATATCCATACTCATATACCCTTCCACACATGTCTGAACCCTATCTATATCCACATACCTATATCTCACTATATACTTATGAGTTCTTATATACACCTGCACACACATCCACGCGAAAAACTATATGTATATTCCCATATTTACACATATACACCTGCAGAGAAACACATACCCACATATCTACATACATATCTACACATGCACTTATACTTAGATATGAAAGAGCGGGTGATACATGTGTAAAGATAGGTATAATTATACGATTTGGGTATCCATAACGTAATTAAATATTGATATAGTCTTCGAATGCAGGCATAAATGGGTGTATGGGTGGACATGGGTATAGAGACATGTACGTGTGTATATATGTGTACGTGCATATGTACGCATATGTATGTATGTATGTGGATATACTGCATATTATGTATGTATATGCATGTATGTGTGTGTATGTGTATTTGTGTGTGTATGTATGTATACATATGTGTGTATATGTGTGTATGTGTATATGTGTATACATATATGTGTGTAAATGTCAATTCTGGCTTGAGGCATTCGGATGTCTAGTCGCACTAAGCAGCTGTCATACGCTGAAACAGTACTATCTGCGAATGACATGTATATTGTGTGATAGAGAAGTTTCCGCGTCGCATAAAATCGCTCACCTCCAAATAAGTTATTGCAAATATTTATAATTAAAAACTTATCATATCTTGGACATTTTAGCAACCTGTAAATTACTATGAAAACATTTAATTACATTATAAACTCTCACAAAGATGACCGGATGAACAAGGAAAATCTGTTATTTGTCCAGTTAACTCTAAATCTGTTATTTGTCCAGTTAACTCTAAAGTCCGAGTGACGGAATAAGACGGACGAGACTAGACATTAAGTGCGTTTGTTATTGGCTGGGGTTGGCTGATTTGAAGTGTGTTAGTTGGGAATAAAATCCTATCTGAAAATATGCACATTAGGAGAATTATGTGAATCGATAAGACAGAAAATAAAAATGAAAGGAGGGTTATGGTTTGTATACCGTTTTTAGAAAGGATGATAAATTGGACAATTCTGTCAACGATTTTCTTCATTATATATTTTCAAATTCTCTTGCTTGTAGTACTTATTCTTTTACATGACGTAGTTTTTTCTAAATTTCAGGAAGTACTTTTACTACTGTTGTGATTTATTTCCCATATATTTATCGACACTTCCTAAAGTCAAAATAATGGAACAACCGTAAGAACCGAATTTATCACATTAACTAATAATCTTTTAAACAATCAGTTTAACCGACTACTGACGCTTGGTGACCCAAATATTATTTGTAACAGTTTGGCACATGATGACAGCGAGAGAAATGCTGAGACTACCATGGATTGAGTATCTGAGCCAAGCGGAAGTTTTATGAAAAATGATAACTGAAATATACTTCAGAGACAGTTGAAATGTTTGGAACATATATTGAGGAAATCGGTCTTCGTGAATTTGATATTCACAGGAGGTTGCTGGGGGTAACATCGACTAACCTACTACCCCAGCTTAAGTAAATGAATAGTGCAGATACTAAGTTGACATACATTGCTTACGGTTGCAAAGGATAGGAATTTAGGAAAAAAAGCAATCATCGCTCACATTCTTAAGTGACACGAGACATAAACGAAGATAGCTTATTTCTGGGACATAGCACTCGCTAAAGTATTAGGTAGGCGTTTAAACTATCCTTCAAAACATCGCACCAAAGTGTAGTAGTCTGAGTATAGTAATATTTAAGTGTTGATCACATGGCGAGAATTGAAAAATCTCGAGTATTATTCTTTTTAAATGAAACAATTGCTCAAGGGTGAAATTTGAACACATCTTTCACGATCTCGGCCACAACAGCAATCCTATATGCTATTTTCTACAAAATTCTTCTCTCTTTCTCTCAATTCTATTTCTGCTCTTGCTATCTCATTCCCGGTCTATTATTTTGCCTCTCTACCTTTTCAGTGTTTTTTTTTCGATTTTCTCTTCAGAATAATACATATTCAATTTCAGCGAATTATTCCCATAAAAATAATCCTACTTTTTTTATACCTGCTCACCCTTGTTTTCTTTTATTTAAAAAAATAGTATTCTACACTATCAAAATAACCAACCCCTTGGCAACAGCCAGCCACCGCCCACGTTTATTCTCTGTTAGCATCATAAAAACATTTGAAAAGTGCACTACAGTTCCACTGGGAGATTCTCAACGTTTTATCTAAAAGAATGGCAAATCAATAGATTTTTCAACCAATGTGCTTCGTGTCACTCACAGCGACTGACTCTGGGTCGCTGAAACCAGTCGATGTGTTTGATAACAGACCGTCTCCAAGTATCTTTTCTTTCTCTCTGATATTTAAAATAAAACAGACGACCACACACTCTCGTGTTCTCAAACTAAAGAGTCCAGCTGAATAATACAGAAATACAATTATAATCAATTTTATTAATGGATATTTTCACGTTTTAAAATGGACATTAACCAACTTCCAATAATGACAGAGACTTAGAATTTTAACAATAATCAGTATAACATATATTGTTTTAATAAATTTAAATACATTCATTTTTAATTTAGAGGAAAAAGCTTGATGAGCACCTCAACGTAGTATACTGTTCAGGTATCATATACCATTACTATCGTGTAATGGTATCTCCTATTATTATTATTACTATTGTGTAATGGTATCTCCTCTTATTATTACTATTGTGTAATGGTATATTTTTATTATTATTAATATTATTATTATTATTACTATTATTATATAATGGTATATCTTATTATTATTATTATTATTATTATTATTACTATTGTATAATGGTATATCTTATTATTATTATTACTATTATTATTACTATTATATAATGGTATATCTTATTATTATTATTATTACTATTGTATAATGGTATATCTTATATTATTATTATTATATAATGGTATATCTTATTATTATTATTATTATTACTAATGTATAATGGTATATCTTCTTCTTATTATTATTACTATTGTATAATGGTATCTCCTCTTGGTGCCACAGGTATGTAGCTTCTTGTCAAAAGCAAGCTATTTTCTATCTAAATAAATAAACTGTAAATTCTGACTGTCCGTCCGTGTATCTAAAAACCCTATAACTTGTCACATTTACTCTACATCTTATAACTTTTTGGAATCGGGATGATCCTGGGATTGATTTTGGTGCTTGAATATCCAACATTCGGATTTGTGTCCGGATGAGGAAGGAACAGTTATAAATTCAAATTTTAAAATAACTTATCAAAATTTATGATTCTAAAACTTTTTAGTTTATATTGAGCTTAAAGTAACACAAAAAACTTTCAATTTAAATTTAATTGTTTCTGTTATAAATTCAGTTTAAAATATCCCCAAAACTTTGGCAATTATGTAAATGAGTTTTATCTCTTCAAAATGTCAAAGAATCGGTGTTACATTGAGAGGTTTCATGACGACGAGCGGTTTTGAACTTTGAGGAATTTGTGATTTGAAGAAGTCGATTTTCGGGCTGAACATATGAGTAACAGTGAAGTTTTGGAGGTAGCTGAAACACGTAATGAGAAAGGAAGGCTTGGAGAATCTGATAATCGCAAGGCGGATAGCGAGAAAGAGATACATGGGGACGCAACGCGGTACATACCTAGTGGGTTTAAGCAAGTGAATGAAACGATAAGTAGCAAAAGAACAAAACATATTGAGAACTACAGAGGGTAGAGGGAAGTGGAGAGAGCCATGATCGTCCACGTCCTGAAAGGACATGGCACATAAAAAAGAACACCAACATCTTCCGATGTTGTGTAAAAGAACAAATTGCATAGCCTAGGTTCAATTTCCTTTTCTTCTATACTAAATTTCTAATAACTGAACCATACACCAAAGTATTTGACGTTCTGTGTATTACTATAAACTACAAGCGCGTCCTGGGAAAAACGATAAACTACATTCAACAGCAAGGCCTCTGATCAGGAGGTTTTGAGGAACGTGGAATCATCTCTTAATTGCTGGTGGTCTCAGGTTCAATCTGATCCGGAGTAGTAGCACCTGTTAGGGTCCCAGCTATGGTCAAATAGTTAACCCCCAAAATGGGGTCAAAACACTATGAAATAAATTTTAGAATAAAAAAAATTATTACCAGCAATACATTTTTGAAAAAAATATTAACAGCAATACATTTTCTGAAAAAAAATATTACCAACAATAAATATCTTGTTGGCTTTAAATAATTAATTGAGGTTGATGTGCCGTAAAACCAAATAAGTCAAACCAAACGAGACTCTATAAATAAAAAGTCTTTACAAAAAAATACGTCAATGAAACCTGATGTACAAACTGATTTCTTACAAAGAATACATAATCTATTCATACGGATCTATTCTAAAAATCTTGTCAGCTTTAACTAACTCACGGTGGTGTTGATATTCCGTAAAACAAAACAAGCAAACCAGCCATGAATTTCTGAAGGAACAAATTATTACCACCAATACAATTTTGAAAAAAATGATATATTACCAGATAGATAGATAGATAGATAGATAAAAAAATATTACCAGCAATAAAAATCGTGTCTGCATTAAATAACACATTGAGGGTGATATACCACAAAACAAAACAAACCAATAGATAGATAGATAGATAGATAGATTACCAGGAATAAAAATTTTGTCGGCATTAAATAACATTTTGAGGTTGAGATGCCAGAAACCAAACCAAACCAAATCAAACCAAATCAAACCAAACCGATATATACTGAGATAGATAGATAGATAGATAGATAGATAGATAGATAGATAGATAAAAAAAGTATTACCAGCAATAAAAATTTTGTCGGCATTGAATCACACATTAAGGTTGATATGGCGTAACTTAAACCAAACCAAACCAAACCAAATTATATTAAGTATTTAGCATTTATTAATTCAATATCTTGCACTTAATTTCTTGATTTCATTACAGTGGAAACCCGATAATATAAACAGGCGATTACATTGCAAAACCCATATTTAGTAAACATTTTGTAAATCATATACAATGAAATAAATATATTAACAACACTTTAGAGATTTAACCAAACAGGTTTCATCGTTTAGCATTATTCATCATATTCATTATATACATTCACGTCGTTGTCAGATAGCGAAGTTAAGTCTCAAAGGGAGCTTACTTTTACACCTTTCCATTTCTTGTTGAATGGTGTGTAAGGGCGTTAGAATGTCGTTCCCCACGCACCACAGTGCATTATTTTAGCATGTGGAGGAGAAGAGAGCGATGCTGTCTCAGTTTATCCACTCGCAAGTCGCAGAAATCAGAGAGCAACCCTCATACTACAACTTTCAACGCAACCGCGTGATGCAGCCTGCAGTAGACCTAGTTTTATTTCTATTATCTATAAAGGAGATGGCTTCTAATCTCGGGAAATCTCAAGGATTTTACATTTAACGTAATTCGTGTTTACATCATCATCATCGTTTCGATTTGAATTAACATGTTCTCTCATCTTCCGCGACATTGTAAACTTATTCGACAATATTTTGCCAGACATCTCTGTCCGCTGCAAGTTTGCGGATTCAGTGCAGATCTCTCCAAATGAAAAGTAGGATCTTTCTGTCTTGTTCTTTAAATGCCTCAGTTCAGCGTTGTGACTATGGTGGTTTTTGGTTACCACTGAACATTTGAAATCAGTCTTTTCAAAGTAAAACGCCATGTTTTGTTACCTGGTCATTCTGGATCCATTCTCAAAATATGTCCAAAACTTGTCTCTTGTAAGCCACACACCACGGCCGTTTTGTACTTTTCTATGTCTGTACCTAACTGCTCTGGATCAAGCTTCGTACACTGAAAGTTCCAATTAAAAAGATCATAAAATTGGATGTTTAATAGCATTTTCTGAATATTGTCTTTCTCAGTAGGCAATGTCTTAAATAAGTAGTTACTACGTTGCAGTAACAAGAGTAGCCATTACGCACTCCGCCAACCATGGTTTAACGGCGGAAAATTATTAAACACAGCAAAAAATATGGCGACAAAGATGAGGACAATAGTCCGAATAATGTAAATAGTGTACATAATACCTCATTTCAGAAATATAGACAGATACAGAAAGGCCGAAACGTTGTAATAAATATGGCGACAAAGATGTGGACAATAGTCCGAATAATGTAAATGGTGTACATAATACCTTATCTCAGAAATATAGACAGATATTGAAAGGCCGATGCGTTGTGATAAATATGGCAATAAAGATGATGTCAATATTCAGATAATGTAAATGGTGTACATAATACCTCATCTCAGAAATATAGACAGATACAGAAAGACCGAAACGTTGTAACAAATATGGCGACAAAGATGAGGACAATAGTCCGAATAATGTAAATAGTGTACATAATACCTCATCTCAGAAATATAGACAGATACTGAAAGGCCGAAACGTTGTAATAAATATGGCGACAAAGATGAGGACAATAGTCCGAATAATGTAAATAGTGTACATAATACCTCATCTCAGAAATATAGAGAGATACATCTGAAATCCATTCAACGTAACCATTAAAAATAATCATATGTGCATTTCTACATACGCTGTATTTTAAAGTGATATATGGACGCAATTGTCTTTTTTTCGTATCAATGCTCTAAACTTCCGTTCTTTTATGTGCCATGTTGCTTCAGGACATTGGTAATCGTAGTTTCTTCCCTATGTTAAAATACTTCCTAATCATTTTTTCTACTTGATTTTGGTGTCAACAATTGGTATTTCGCATGTTAAAATCTTCCTTTTGTCAACAACTATGCATTTTGTCTTGTTACTATTGGGGTTTATTCATTTCTTCTACTTTTCTTTTAATACATTCTGTAGGAGTTCCTGTAGATTCCATTCTGTTTTTGCTATCAATACTGTATCATTTGCATATCCTATTTTGCTAAATTTATGGCCGCCAATAAAGAATAGTTGTAGTACTTCTATTACTTTCTGGTTTAGTTTGGTCTCTTTGTTTTATGGCATATCAACACCTCAATGGGTTATCTAATACCGACAAGGTATTCAGTGAAATGATTAATTAACTTTGGTTGACTTTCACTTCTTTCTTCTTGTTAAGTATTTATTTGCAGTTGTAATTAAATACTGTTTTTTAAACATTGAATATAATAATAATAATAATAATAATAAGCACATATACTAAAATATTGTGTCAGCCCAAAATGCAGATTCTGTGATAAATATCCAGAAACGATTGATCATCTTGTATCAGGTTGTACGGTATTGGCACCCACTGAATATAAAACCCGACATGACAGAGTGGGCCAATATCTGCACTGGAAAATCTGCAACTTCTACGGGAAGAAAACTGAAAGAAACTGGTATGAACACCACCCAGACCCGGTTACGGAGATAGGACCTGTTACAATTCTATGGGATTACACAATACACACTGACAGAACAATCAAGGCCAACCGGCCAGATATTGTTATTAAAGACCACAAACAAAAACGGTACCTCCTTATTGATATGGCAGTCCCTGCTGACTGCAATGTATCTTTGAAGATATTCAAAAAGCTGTCAAAGTACAAGGACCTTGAAATAGAAATCTCGAATATGTGGCATATGGGAACATCAACAATCCCTGTTGTAGTTGGAGCCCTAGGACTGGTTGGAAAAGATTGCAGTAGACTAATTGAAGGGATTCGTGGAAGTCCATGCCTCAAGGAGATACAAAAAATTGTTCTGACAAGTACAGCCCACACCTTACGAAGGGCTTTATCTATGTAATTTATTTATTTATTTTTTTTTTTTGTCTGTGGAAAGTGTCATGACGCCATTTCTAACCTTAGGTCCCTGGGCGGGACCCGGAAAGAAATGTGTAAACGCCAGAAATCAAAGAAAATGATGATAATAATAATAATAATAATAATAATAATAATAATAATAATAATAATGTGACCCATGGGAACATCAACAATTTCCGTTGTATTTGGAGTCCTCGAATTGGTAAGAAAAGATTCCTGTAGATTCATTGAAGGGATTCTTGGAAGCCCATGCCTTAAAGAAATACAAAGAAAATTGTTGTTACAAGTAGACCAACACACCTTACAAAGTGTTTATCGATGTAAAATATGTGCGTTTTAGTTGGTCAGTGTAAAATGCCATGATGCAATTTCTGACCTTAGGTGCCTGGGCAAGACCCGGAAAGAAATATGTACACACCAGAAATCAAAGGAAATGAAATAATAATAATAATAATAATAATAATAATAATAATAACGGTAATGCTACCTGTTTCCTCATAAGGAAACACTTAACATTTAGTGACAGAGAATCCAGTCGTTATGTCGCTTGAAATTTATTAAAAAAATATGTTAAAACAATTCTTCGGGAAATTAGATTTCTTCAAGTTCAGTAGCTGTTATCAATCTTGAATTAGTGTGGAACAACAACCGCTTGATAATGTCATTATTTCTCTTCTAAATACAAGTGATATTAATTTTAGTCGTTGTTCTTGCTGAAAGACCTCAAGTGATGTGGTTTATGTTAATAGGTACAGTTCTTTGTTTGCAACTCTGTAGCGCCAGTCCACAAGGTTAGAAGAAGCATGGCCTTCACCGAGACCCACACACTCAAAGCCATTTTTAAGCAAAGATCTTAGAAAGGGAATCTATAGACAGTCTAGATATTTTTCTAATGGTTTAACGTTATGCATGACGTCTTTATGTAAGTCTGGATCTGACGAGAACATGACTAGAGTTTTCAGGTTAATGTTTTGAGTTTGACGCAATTTTTGGTGTTAAGTGAAACTATTTCAATAGATAATGATTCCTAATGCTGATTCCATGACAATGAGCCGGGTTGATTGTTCAACGGCACCAGATACAACGGATTTCTAACAAATAGTAAAGTGTTTTCCACCGGTACCAGTGGCCAGGTTCGAGCCCAGGTAAAGGTCAGTATTTCTTATGCTATTTTTCGGCTCGAACACTCTAGTATAAATCTTCTGCCCAACATTAATCAGCTAAGTAAATATCGCGTGAGATATTTACAGCAATTCTCTTCCGATGCAATAGCCAAGCATCTCTTGATAATAAAGCAGACTTCTCATTTCGATGTTCCTAATCTGCATTTTAACATCGTTTATTCAATCAATAAAGACAACCATTCTATGCAAGGAAAATCGTAACAAAGATGCCGTTGTGAAAAGTAACATTTCAGATAGATGTCCTCTTTCTTGATTTTCCAAGCGTAGCTTGGATGTGGCATAAGGCCGAATGCAAAGGGCACGCAGGGAGGATTAAACTCACTACTCAGCTGTAATTGTTTTAGCGAGACAAGCTTGCTAACCATAGACCACTTCTAGATGCCTAAATATTGTGATTTTTCAAGCGTAACTTACATGTGGCACAAGGGCGGAAGTATGGGGCTCCCAGTGAGGATCGATCTCACTACTGAGTCGTAATTGTTCTAGCAAGACAAGCTTGCTAACCACTACACCGCCGCGGGGTGCCCTGATTTTCTAAGTGTAGTTTAGATGTGGCACAAGGCCGAAGGTATGGGGCACCCAATGAGGTTCGACCTCACTACTCAGTCGCAGTTGTTCTAAAGAGACAAACTTGCTAACCATTACACCGCCTCGAGGTTCCCTCCCTGTCTGTTACTATCTATCTATCTATCTATCTATCTATCTATCTATCTATCTATCTATCTATCTACGTGTGTCAGTATCTATCCCGGTCTTTTCATATCTATCTATCTATCTATCTATCTATCTATCTATCTATCTATCTATCTATCTATTTCCGTGTGTCAGTATCTATCCAGGTCTTTTCATATCTATCTATCTATCTATCTATCTATCTATCTATCTATCTATCTATCTATCTATCTCCGTGTGTCAGTATCTATCCCGGTCTTTTCATATCTATATATCTATCTACATCAGTTGGTTTCGTTATCTATCTATCTATCTATCTATCTGTCTATCGATCTATCTATCTATCTATCTATCTATCTATCTATCTATCTACTTCAATTGGTTTCGTTATCTATCTATCTATCTATCTATCTATCTATCTATCTATCTATCTATCTAATCGCAATTGTTCTAACGAGACAAACTTGCTAAACATTACGCCACGCAGAAATTCCCAAGTTAGCGCTAATGTAAGTAACGAGACATATATACATCTGTCTTTCTTTCTCTCTCTCTTTTTTATCACTCTCTGTCTCTTTAGTTCTCACTCCCTCTACCTATCTCTCTCTTTTTCATCTTTTCTCATTTTCCTTTTTTTCTTCTATTTTTTCTTCTATTCTCTTCTTCCTTCTTTCCCTTTTTCTCCTTTTTCGCTTTCTTTTTTTATTATTTCTTTTTGTTTTTCTCTTTTTTTCTCTCTTGTTCTTTAATACGAGAACATCTAATACTCCTAATATCATAGTCTCTTGACCAGTGACATTTGTGATGTCTTCCTATCATACTATGAGACGCAGCAATGAATTTTTAGTATACATATAATATCTCTAGTGTACCGTATTACTTGCAGGCATTCTTGATTATTGGTAATATCCTTCTTCCTGATTTTTCAATATCTCAGCGAATAAGTTTCGGGATCGTGTGTAGTCTTATGGTCGCTTCGCAGTTTATCAAATGATCATTTTCTTCCACACATCTGCGTTGATATTCGATGTATTAATTTATGTGTAGCGTATCATGTAGATGTAAAACTGACGGAACCCCTCCATCCCCAGGTCAAACTACAGTCGCTTTCTGTCTGTCTCTCTTTCACCCTTTGTCTCTCTAGTTCTCACTCTCTCTCTTCATCTCTCTCTCTCTATCTATCTTCCATCCTTACATATTTGTTATTTTTCTTACTTTTTTTCTTTTCCCTTTTTGTGATGTCAACAAACTTTTGTAATGCACGTTGTAGTAGAGACTTTATAATCGCAGTTACAACAATAGCAAATCCGTTGAACAATACTGGAGTCACTGGCTTGGATTGAGGAATCGGAGAGCCGAGTTCGATTTCCAGTCGAATCCATTACATTCACTTACGTGCTAATACCCTTGGGAAAGCTGTGAATCCTCTTCTTCTCCTTCCAGCTATGGGCAAATAGCAGGGCAGACTAGGTTCTATAGCCTTGAATGGCAACTGGTCTAGGAGAAGGAAAACTCTGAATTCAAAACCTGCGGAGGGTCGTTTGGGGATCTTGTGGCACGTAGTGCACCAGGTCTCTGTAATCGGCCCTTCAAAATGTGTGGATGGTCCTGCACGAAACCTTCAGCACTATAATCAAATCTCATGTGCTATACATGCGGGTTGGGGACCGCTTGTGAATTCAAAATTCCCATGAAACTCCAATATTGGAGCCGGCTCAACCCGCCTTCGAATAGCACACGAACTAATAATACTTGTATAATACTCGCTCGAATAGTGATACGTGTAGAGAAATAGTATAGTGAATTCAGTACAGAATAGCAGTTCGAATAGTAATAGAGAATAGACAAGAAATGCAGATCCGTATCGTAATTGATGATAGACTAGAAAGATATATATATATATATATATATATATATATATATATATATATATATATATACGTCTCCTCTATGGTCGAATGATCTACTTAATTCAATAATGTGATCGTTTCACTAGCGATCTATGTTCAAGAATCGGCAGCGACACTTTATTCTTTATAACACCTTTCCATTTCCTTCCACATATCTGCATTGAAACTTGGAGTTGTATTTATTTATATGTTGAGTATTTATGGGAAACTACAGACGCGCCTTGTTCAGTGTTACATTTCCATTAACTCGACCGGGTGTTTTTTCACCCTTCCGGCTGAAGACACTCAAGGAAGAAGTCCACCGGCCACCATCAGTGATGCTGAGTCATCACCGTACTGGTTTAATACATAGTTATGGAGCTCAGTCTAGAATTTGACTCTACAAAAAGATTCATTCACACTTTCAAATGTCTTATCTTGAAACCTGACTAGGCTGAATGGTATTTGGTACCAATCGGAAAGATATTTCGATTCGTCTTCAGATCTTGGCATCAGATATCACATAAGAACTTCAAAGGTCTTGTAGAATCCATTCCTCATCGGGTAAGAATTTTTGGATGTGCAAATGAATGACCAACCGCATATTACGACAGAGGTCATATAAAGTTTTGATTCATTAGTGTGGTTAAGTGGTTAAAGTAGTAGCATTCTGTCTCTAAGATCCTAGTTCGAATCTAATCATAATCGATTAGTGAATATGCTTGCTTGGTATCTGTCTGGGAACTACAATACAGTTGCTTAGTCATTGATGACATTACTACTAGTATACCCAATCGTTGTGTAAGAAACTGCGTAGACAAAGCAGTTCAGAAAGAGTCTTGGTTCTAGCACGAAATAATGTCATTGTGTGCGCGTCATTCAGCATATTGCCTTTGCTCAACTGCAAAACATACCAAACTATGTGCATCCTCTAGAAACTATAAATGAAGTCTACCTTTCAGAGTCACTTTATAAACCATAGGTCGGCTATGTGAATGTTGGCGAAGCACAAATCTGTATGAACAGATGTCTCCAACAGAGATAATTACCAAGCTACTCTACTTGTATCCACTAAATGTGAAATTCGTAGTACGAAATACACTTGCATATATATTCGGAAAATATATAGGGAAAAAAATGAGTAACTACCGACACCGAGATTCGAGCGTGACACTCTGGACTTATGACTACATAATTTCCGCCTGATGCATAAATAGCGGTGTAAGGCTACTGACTGCAGCAGTTATTGAGTGACTATTGAGTGGAACTATCCAGTCGAATTTGTGTGAATTATTGTGCGTCGATGATTTGGGGTTTGCTTTAGAAATTACCGGACGTTAAGCCGAGCTGCGCTACTAACAAATTATTCAGTGAAATGGTTACTTATCTTTGGTTGACTTTTCCTTCTTTGTTCTTATAATTAAATACTACTTTTTTTTCAACATTGAAGTCTTGAGTTATATTTAATATATATAAATATATATATATGCATATATATATATATATATATATATATATATGTGTGTGTGTGTGTGTGTGTGTGTGTGTGTGTGTGTGTGTGTGTGTGTGTGAGCACCCACATATTTAGGAAACAATCCCTCTTGTATATAAGGATTTATTAAAGACAACGGACCAGATATTGCGATAAAGCTTTTTATTCACTTTTTCTTGCGTTCCTATAAGCGTTTTCTTTTATCTCTCTATATCTCTGAGATGAGGTATTAGGATTACTTGTATTATTTACAGAGCAGACATATATCAACGGGATTAGGGCTTAGCATTGGGCTCAACACTATCACCAGTAATGACAAACCTATATATGGAATACTTTGGGAAAATGCCATTAGAATCAACACAACTAAAGCCAACACTATGGCTGAGATACGTAGATGACACCTTCATACTCAGGCCACACCAGGAAGACATCCAGCTACTACTAGACCATGTGAACTCAATGATAATGGATACAGTTCCCAATGGAGCGAGAAAATGACAGCAAACTCGCCTTCCTGGATGTACTCATATCTCGAACAGAGCATGGGTTCAAGACATCCGTATACCGCAAGGCAACATTCACCGTACAATACCTCAACTCCCACTATCAATACGCTTACAGCATCGAGTAAAAGTCATAAGTGATGATACAGAAAAAAACAACAGGAAATGGTCAGTATAAGCAGTAGCCTAACAACGACCCTTGTTCTTGTAAAGATAGAATATAGCAGAGGGCTCAGATACTTACTGAAACGGTACAATGAATCGATCATTTTCTTAAGATATATACCAATAAATCGTACATACGTGGTCCACTTGAGGTCTAGGGAAAGTTTGAGTCCCAATAGGCGTTCAAAGCAAGAAGTCTCTTGGAAAGGAGACATCCATCTTGATAGGTGAAATCCAGTCTCTGCAGTGATGGTGAAACGTGGCTAGTGTCGTTTTGGCCATATTGAATTTTACAAGCCAGTCTTTTCATCATTTGGTCAACTGGACAAGATTAAAGGAGAGATGTGGGGCTACGTTCTTGTCTTCCAGACGTTTTTTAGGTGCAACAATTAACTGTTGTATCATAAATACTCATTAAGGATAAGAATATACTCTTAGGCAGGTCATTAATATAAAGTAAAAAGAGTGATATAACATTTTCAAACAATAATGTTCAATACATTTGATTATCGAAACAATTTTGGATAAAGTGCATTTTCAATTAAGAACGTGGTCCGTAATAGATATTTTTGTGCAAAAAAATGCTTTCATCCATCTTTAGACTATTTGTTTACTGAGATGAACAATAAGCACACACACACAGATATATATATATATATATATATATATATATATATATATATATATATAAAGTCAACAGACAGAAATTCCCCATCAAAAAAACAACATCCTTGATTATGGCTTTAAAATTAGCCGAAAGCGTAATAATTATAATTAACAATTTTTATATTTTTAAACCCCCCGAAAAAAAATGGAAAATTTTAAAATGATAGAAAAACAAAAAGATTAATACATAAAAGGAAAAAGGGGGAAAATTTTTTTTATATATGATAGAAAGAACTAGAGCCCAATCACATTCAAGCCCAACAAGCAATCTCTCTGCTTACAGAGAAACGGCCTGCGGGACTTGATGTAAATGGACTCAAGAACCTTCAAATGATATGCAGAGTGTGACTTCGCCAGAATAGAAAAACAGTGAACACTCAAACCAGCAACACATTCCCTGCTAGTTATAGCGTGTTCCGCTATAGATGACCCGGATCTATTCACTAGTTGGCTTTTGTTAGCGCCCGGATTTAAAATTCTGGGGGGTAAATATTTAATTCTAAAATCCAAACGCTGAGACGTTCTGCCTATGTAGTCACATCCGCAACCACATTTAAATTTATATATAACTGAATTAATATGAAAGGGAGGCAGAAAATCCTTGCGTCTGGAAGAAAGAATTGGTCGAGTAAAAAATATTATTCTCACATTAGCAGCATAAAAACACTTACTAACGGAATGTGAAATTTGCCTTGCTAGTTTTTCCCCTTCTCTGCCAATGTAAGGAAGTCGTAAATAAATTGGACATTTCTTAACAACATACGGTCTATCCTTACTAAATTTATCAATGACATCATGCATAATGGAATCCAAAATGCTCAAAGGATACCCATTTTTAGAAAGAGTCATTTTTATAAAATCCAATTCACCTTATATATATATATATATATATATATATATATATATATATATATATATATATCATTGCAAATCTCAAAAAACCTGTCATGTCCGCTATCAAAACTACTATTATATTATTCTATAAACTTCTTTTCTTTCCCTTCTTCAGCCTCTTCTTTACCACTCTCTGTCTCCTCTTAAGGTGTATCTCCCTAAAGTCCAACCATTTGAGATGCACATGAGGCATCGAAACAAGAATACATCTTTGTAGTGAGTAATTGTTTTTGTCCACATGTAAAAATACATAATGAATATATATATATATATATATATATATATACCCAAGTATATAATTGGTATATATGGAATGAATTCCAATAACCAACAATTGCTATTCTTAAAAGAGTGCTCAATACAAAGTAGAGCAGATATAATTATTATTTATAAAAAAAAATATAACTTAAGTATGTCATAAAATCACTACAAAAATAGCCATTCGTTGCTTATATATTATAATCTGATTGTGTTTTTGTTGTTTTGCGCGTGAGTTTAAGACCACGTTCACACACTTTAGAATAAAAAATATATATACATGTAGTCAAATGACCGGATATATTGTAGCGTCTTGTCGAACGTAATTTCAACGAAGAAATAAATTGAATAAACATATATATTTTTTCTTTTCTCAATAATTTTGTAGTTTTTAAACTTAATAGTGATTAAATTTGGATTTTAAAGTTGCCAGTTTTTAATTTTTAATTTTAATATTAAATTTTATCATATAATTTTATAATTATTGGTTAGTATGAATTATTTTTAATATTACACGTATTTTAAAGATCTGAATAGCTATTATATCATGATTTCGTTGTCAAGCTTTTGATTCTTTCTATACTTTTGATTGGTTATTCTAGCTTTTGTAACAATGTTTCCCCCTAGTGTAGGATCGTTAATTAATCTGAAACTTTTAAGACCATTTATTTTATCTTCAACATCATCACTTGATAAGACACCGAGTGTGTTGAAACAAAATGGCTATTTTTGTAGTGATTTTATAACATACTTATGTTATGATTTTTTTATAAATGATAATTATATATATATGTGTGTGTGTGTGTGTGTGTGTTTGTTTGTTTGTTTGTTTGTATGTGTGTGTGTATTTTACATACTTTTATTAATTTACATAAGAATTTTATCAAAAAAAAAGAAGAAAAGTGCACAAAATCCACCATATACTTGGGATCACTCAGCCCTGTTTCTGACCTAAAATAGTTTTCTCATCACCAGTGGAATCTTTTTAGATTCCTACTATAACCTTACCCTACAACTATTTTTACATTTCTTCTTCCTCTTTTTCCTTTCTACTCCCTTCTCACCTCTTACCTGTCTCTATCTTTCCATTTTGCTTGGAGTTTTAACGTGGGGTCTGAAATATCTGACCATTTCATTGTATCAAAATCTTTCTTGGTCACTTCCGCTAACAAAACTTATTCTGCACCCTCCTCTTCTTTCCACTCTTCTTCATCTTTTTTATCCATCTCTGTTTCCTCTTAAGGTGTAACTCCATTTTCTTTAAGAAGTGACGTAACACAGGCAGCTTGTTTTTTGAATAGAATTGACAATAGCCATTTTTGATTCCCTCCAGTAGAGATGCACATAAGTCATCGAAAAACAGAATACATCTTTGTAGTGGGTAATTGTTTTTGTCCACATGTAAAACCTATAATAAATAAATAAATATATATATATATATATATATATATATATATATATATATATATATATATATATATGTGTGTGTGTGTGTGTGTGTGTGTGTACAAATCTGGATTATTGATAAAATCCGAACGATTTTCAGATAAAAGTTAAATGGAATTACAGATTTTTTGCCAAAAATAAAGGGTTCAAATTTTAGATGAGATCGATTTTTACACGTTAATTATGGAACTTTTATTCTGAAATGGGACAATAAAACTGATTGATGAATTATTTTATTATTCGGTGGCGTATAGTAAAAGCAAAAGAATCGATTTGTTGCTCGCTCTCTCTTATAAAATTCAAGAACATTTTAACAATTCTTGAGAACACGTAGCGTGGAAAATTTGATAGAATTACTGACTGAAAATGAATAGAGTTGTGGTTTTTTAAATCGTATTTTGTGAGTGCATCTGTTATTTGCACTAAACAAATCGGAATTTTGATTTTGTTTTCTTTCCTAAAACAGAAATTAAATAAACAAAAAAACCCGGAATTTATTCATTAAAACTGTTCCATATTCAAGCAGCGAACACATTTTCTAAAGCCAGTCACGACTACAGAAATTATGGAGAAAAAGACAAAATTGTAAGAGTAATTGAAATTTAAGAAAAGTCTCGAATACATTGTTTTTTCCTCAGCGCACTCGCATATATATATATATATATATATATATATATATATATATATATGTGTGTGTGTGTGTGTGTGTGTGTGTGTGTGTGTTATTATTGTATACGTTATTTTCGTGAGTAGACTTGATGTTGACATACCGTTTGTGAGTTTGTCTTTAAAAATAGTGATGTTAACGTCTGCTGGCCTAGATTATCGAAAATATAAGTGCATTTAATTTATAAAATTTTATCAAGGCAAAATCTACTGTACAATGTCGCATTAAAAAATCATTTGTTCAGATTACACATGCATATCCGAAAAAATACCACGAAATTTAAACTAATGGTGGCCAATATAGTGTACCAATTACAATGCCCAGCACAAGACTGTGTTACTTGTCAACAATCAATTAACTATATCGGACACACCACTACCTACCTAAGTAGATATCTTACATGCCGCCTTTTGAAGGAAATTGTGATTAATAAACATTTATTAACTCGTAATTGACAAGAACTTTTAAGGAAACATAGTCGATAACACAAGGATTCTTTTCAAATCACATCGTCGTACAAAGCTCATCATTAGGGAGTCATTGATGGGTAAATACCATTCTCCCGCTATTAATCAAGGAGAGCTTCGGTTAGCAACGTCGATTTTACTGTTTTAAAACCACAATCGACCTTGCTAAACGAAGCGCTTTTCTGTGACTCAATCGGTAAAAGAGCGTCAGGTTATATGACGGTTCCGTATAGGATACAGTTTCGATTCCTACCGGGGGAGCATATTTTCCATGAAACTTTCTCTGACATTCAGGCCATTAAATGTTGTTAATACTGTTTATTATGAAGAGGGCATTTACTTAAATATGTGTATCTATAAAAAGAGCGTATAAACATAAAAAAATATCTTTATATATTAATACATTTTTATGTTCATACATTCTTTTTATAGACACAAATATTTAAGTAAATGCTCTGTTATTTTTTTTTATTTTTTATAATAAACAGTATTAATAGCATTTATCGGCCTGAATGTCCAATAAATTTTCATAGAAAATATTCCTTCTTCCGACAGGAATCGAACTTGCGTCCTATACGGACATTCAGGTCGGTAAATGTTATTAATACTGTTTATTATAAACTGTTGGACGTAGTTTATACGCATACACTGGAGGCGGATGTAGTTTATCGTCATAGCCAGGACTTAGGAGTGAGAGTTGGATGTAGGTCGGGTGTCACAGTTCACCTAAGTAAACAGGGTCGGTCGATGGCACACACTAACTGGTTAATACAAAGATAAAAATTTTGGCTAACTAAATTATAACATTTGTCTTTCACAATGTGTAACGCAAAAATATTACTTTTATTTAATCTAGCAAAACGAAAAATATCTGTTTTAGACCTGAATATGTTGCAATGTAAACATACATCAAAAATGTATGACCTACCATTGAAGAGGAAATCATGAACACAGATATAGCGCAAGACAAATACCTACCTGAAAAGTAAAATTACAGTGTCTAGTAATTGATTATAAATATACATGGGCATCCATATTTACTAATACAATACTTATATATATATATATATCATATAATATATTATAGAATACATATATATATATATATATATATATATATATATATATATATATATATATATATATATATAATATATTATATAATATATATATATATATATATATATATATATATATATATTTCTATAATATAATATATTATACAATACTTACTTTTTATAACTATATTTAATATGTATGATATTATACACTACTTATACAGGTTCCCTAAAGGCTGGACACATAGAAAATCTCATCAACTATATTTTTTACCTCCACAGAGTAAAGATTTTTTTGTCGAAAGAAGAAAGAATTAACTTTTTTTTTATGTATGCTAAATGTATATACTCAATGAAGATGACAGATACAACAAACGATTGAATTCATGAAGAGTGAATGTGCTAAAATCGACGGCAATATGAAGTTATTGCATCGAGTTCACGTGAATCTGGCAAAACGCATCAACCTTTGCATTACAAATGATGGAAATCGTATTGAATTTGTTATTTGTTAATATTCCACGTACATAAAATTATGAAAATTTCATTCCTTCAAAATATATATTTTTAACTATGTGTTCCTGTTTATTACGACATGTTTTTCAATTATGCAACGTGTTTAACCATTCTGAAATGCTACAAAAAATAAAACTTGAAAAGTGAAGCAAAACATGAGCGAAAAGAAGCGTAAATATAGAAACTATATTTTACTTTAAATGGAATCATAATGTTGTGAAACGTGTAGTGTATATATGTGTTTAGTATAGCTGGTCACTCGTATTCCAGGATACGCGTCTACTTGGACGGCTAGACAATCCTTATTGCAGATACTTGTTCAGGCGCATTTGTGTTTATTCAACACCAACCTGTGGTTTATACTGCAATTATACTGAGCAAACCTTAGTTACAGTTTCTGAGAAAGAGCGCGTTATCTAGTGTAATCAACAATTTGAAGGCCAGCATGCTCAATCCCTCGATGACTTGTGCTAGGACAGCTAGGGTCAACATTCTGTAGGGATTTCAAGGATTATACAAAGGTGCCGCATGCTGAGATCGACCCCTTCAGTCCAGTAACATCAGGGTGTATCCTTCCTGATAAATCGACCATAGTGAGATTCGAACCAGGGTCTCATGGTTAGAATGCGAACGTACTGACCACTCGGCCACGTGTAACACAAACATAAAAAAGGAAGAGTCGGATTATTTAACGATGTGGACAAATATACAAGGTAAAAAAAAGAAAAAGTTCTGTCCGTTTTTTAATTAGTCATTGAATGAAGTTGAAATATATAGGAAATGCTTGTAGCAATTGTTTTCAAATTCCGACAGCCGGAACTAAGAACATCAGACGTTATAAAAAACCACGCGCACCGTGCCTGGCCATCAGTTATAAGCCGGACAAATGAGAGGGATGGAAGTGTCTAGAGATCTCCTTCGGGGCTGTTTTATGACTTCAAAGTGGGCTTATCAGCAGCTGCATAAAGTCGCTGCATATGTCAAGCGTTTGGAGATAGTGCTGTGGATGAACGTACAGCAAGGCGTTGTTTTCGAAAATTCAAGTCGGGAGATTTGTTTCTCCATGATGAGCCTCGCAGTGGACGACCACAGGTCTTGAATGACGGAGTCCTGAAGGCGGCCATTGAAGAGGACAGTAGTCTAACGTGTGGTGAACTTGCAAGACTGGCAAGACTTCCCCTGCACAGCCTAGGTAAGATGTACAAACTGAGCAAGTGGGTGCCGCAAACGCTGTTGGAGGTCCACAAGGGACAGCGAATGGCAGCTTGCGTATTGCTGCTTTCTCGCCACCGTACCGCATCCTTATTCAATCGAGTGCTTACCAGTGATGAAAAGTGGGTTCTGTACGAAACTCCCAAGCGTTCCAGACATTGGTTGTCTCCTCAGGATGCTGTCCCTCACACCGCAAGACCGCCTATGTAACCACATATGCTTTGTGTCTGGTGGACAGGTCTTCAGGTGGTTCATTATGAACTGCTACCAACGGGCCAAACGGTCACTGGAGACCTATAGTCGCAGCAATTGAAACGTGTGCAAGAGGGATTGCGCCAGAAGGAGTCAGCACTGGTGAATCGCAAAGGTGTGCTTTTCCTCCATGTCACGCGAGTGGTCAGGGATACCATACAGCAACTTGGGTGGGAGACTTTGTGCCATCCACCTTATTCCCCTGACCTTGCGGCATCTGATTACCACCTCTTCCACTCCCTGGATAATCATCTTCGTGGGAAATCCTTCACCAATGAAGCAGACTTGCGCAAAGCCCTCACGGACTTCTTTGCGTCCCCCATTCCTCACACCGAGTTCTACCACAATGGCATTGAACAGCTGGAGACACGTTGGCAGAAGATGCTGTATGCCGATGGCGATTACTTCAAAGACTAAATATAAATTACACATACTGTGAAACGTTTTCTTTTTTTCCATTAAAAACGGACATAACTTTTTTGGTTACCTTGTATTTCAACAAGGCTTGTATTTAATCTGTGCTCATTTTACATGAATACACCTCATATCAATAGCAAAAAGTGTCTCGCCAAAAGAAAAATAGTCGTCCTCTAGTGTTATATTAATAAGAATGGACCATTTGTAAATGTCTGCTTATTGCTGCGTAAATAACATGACCACACAGTTTATACTTAACGTAAAATGGCACAAAATATGAAATACAAGAATGAACAAAATGGTTTTAAAAGAATAACATTTATATTTATTTTTGTATCATGATGTACATGCGTAGAAGTTAAAGTTCTGTTGGTGTTATGTCCCTTAGAAGGTGAAATATTTTTATCTCAGCTCACAGAAGTTGAATTGATTATAAAGCTGAGAAATGCTGAATAAACTACAGCTTTAGAAGAATATTTCAAAGAGAAAATTTCTTGTTGTTTGTTTGGAAATGTTCTGTATATTTGTAATGTGGTTTGGAAAAGTTGGTGCGTACATGCATGTGTGAATATGCTTTTAACGTCTGACCACCCATGGTCTAGACGAGAATCCTTGAGATCACATCTTCGCAAGAAAAGGGAAGCGAAGACAAAACAGCAAGCTTGTGTCTGCTATTTATAATTAATGTAATCACGTGATAGGCTCATAGAAAATGGCGGAAAAACTTGACTTGGTCACGCGCTTTAAAAAATATTTATACGTTGGTGGACTGCAACGCCCACTTGTGTGTTTATTGACCAATTAGAAGCTGATATTTCCTGAAAATATTTACTAAGCTGAGTAGGCTCTCTGATCCACGTTTTGCAAAGAATTGTACAAAATTCAACATTGATAAAAAAAAAGTGGCGGCGGCATGATACAGTCTTTTAATCAGTGTTATTTCAACAATGAATGACATGTGATAGAACATGAATCGTAATTGATAGATGTTCACACAGAAATTACATCCACTCTTTATGGAACTAAAATCTAACAAACCTTATAATTTCTGTAAATGCTTAGAGATTTACTATCAACTTACCGGAAGAGTAGAGGGAATCTAAAGGAAGTTCTAAGTAAATATAAAATAAGTTAAATTTAACTATATTTATTATAAATTCCCTTAGATATTTTCTATTATGTTGCAATACTGGACAAAGCTACAAATCATTGAGCTTCATCATGAAAAATGTAATTAAAAACTGGCTTTAACACTGATATGCCCGATAAAAGTATGGTTGCCCAGTATCCGAGGCGGCATCCTTATTCTATTTTTTTGTTCCATAATCAAAGTTAATTAGATATTTGATAGTGAATTAAAAAAAAAAGCGCGGAAAATAATGAATTGGTAATGTTTACAGCCTTTCGGTGGGCGCCATCTAAATCTTCACTGAAGCGATAGCCATCAAAGAGAAATATTAGATAGAGTTAATTTATTGCCGTCATAATTTTAAATCTACACACTTTTCTTTTTTTTATTTGATGAGGGCGAATAAAAAAAAAAGTGGGAAGAAAGGTGAAAAGTTAGAAATATCGTAATAGAAAGCAAGTCAAACCATTTATTTTCCAAAGACTGGAATTTGAATACTGAATCCTTTAATTATTTTTTTTTAGATTTTATCATTAGTAGATTTAGTAGTGAGAGAGAAAGACTATGGACAAGTTGGTGTGGATTAATGTTTAACTGACTAGTTCTGCATGCCATTACCAATGATGTGAGATCAATTCTCACTGTCTTTACCGAATTTGGACATCTAAATCTAATTCTAGTAATTTTAACAGTTTTTATTAAAACGTTGTAGGTGGGTTATAAAAAAATGTTGGTGAGATAAAAAAAAAAGAACACCAATCGTAAGACAACAGAATTCATGATTATTTACATTATTCGGACTATTGTCCTCATATTTTTCGCAAGATTTATCACAAAGTTTAGGCCGTTGTACCCTCCGGCCTTCTTCAGTTGGTTGGAATGTCGAACTAAACCCTTTTTCGCACACCGGGGTAGATTGTTCTAGTTCCACGTGCCATTTTTTGATGGATGTCAGTTATCTCCTGTTAATTTCCCTCTGGAAGTTCTCCACTGCCTTGAGGACACATGGCACAGTGGATAAAGGCGTTGGTTAGATCCAGTGACAGGACCCAAAGAGTGTGAGTTCAATACCCGGTTAAGGAGAGGGGAACCACCTCATAATTGCTGGTGATCACAGGTCCCCCTTGAGCCTGGGTGGTAGCACCTGTTAGGGTCCTAGCTATAGGCAAATAGTTAACTATTACCAGCAATATATTTTTGGAAAAATTATTACCTTCAATGAAATATTGAAGGAAAAATATTAACAGAAACAGATTTTTGACAAAACAAAATATGACCAACAATAAAAATTTTTGTCGGCATTGAGTAGTCTATTGGGGTCGGTGTGCCAAGGGGCAAAATAAACCAAACCAATCTAAACTAATTAATGCTTACTCTATTCATACGAATCTATCTTTAAAATGTTGTCAGCATTAAATAACCCATTCAGGTTGATATGCCGTTAAACAAAATAAACCAAACCAATCTAAACTAAAGAATACATATTCTATTCATACGAATTTATCTTTAAAATGTTGTTGGCATTAAATAACCCATTCAGGTGCATATGCCGTAAAACAAAATAAACCAAACCAATCTAAATCAAAGAATACATATTCTATTCATACGAAGCTATCCTAAAAATGTTGTCGGCATTAAATAACCCATTGAGGTTGATATGCCGTAAAACAAAATAAACCAAACCAATCTAAATCAAAAATACATATTCTATTCATACGAATCTATCCTAAAAATGTTGTCGGCATTAAATAACCCATTGTGGTTCAGAAGCCGTAAAACAAAATTAAACAAAGCAAACCAATCAACGAATATAAAATATTTAATTTGTTTGTTTTTATTATGCCAAAATGCGACTCAAAGAATGAAATGTTCCGACGCAAAAAGAAAATTACAGTAGTAAGGAAACGAAGGGTTTTGATCACTTTAGCGTTAAAATGGTTGAATGCGACCATTGCTGGTCTGTGCTAAGCATAGGGGAAGGCTGAAATATCTCTTGGCTGACTATGAAGTGATGCTATGGTCATGAAAGAAACAATAAAGTTACTAATAAGATGAGTCGAAATTAAAACATGCAAGATTACTGTACTCTAGAATCATTCTTTATAATCATGAACTTTTCAGCCCACCCTCATAATATTCTATATGACATGACAGTGGCTACATATATTTTTATTCAATTGGTCAGTCAATAAAAGCCGGGTGAGTCGCTCAATGTACAGGGCTACAATATT